>JARYGA010059777.1:0-519982 GCA_030545235.1 Helianthus tuberosus | reverse complement strand
TCTCGCGGTTCTCACAATAAGAGGTGGTTCTCGCATGATCTTCTCCATATATATATATATATATATATATAAGGGAAGGTTCAAATGAAAACCACTTTTATTGTGAAAACTCTAAAACTAACTAAAAAAAGCCTAAAAAACATAGCAATTTTTTTTTTCAATTTCTTTATAAAAATCACAAGTTTTTCTATATAAAAAAAAATTTTCAAAAAAAAAACAAAAGCTTTTTTTTTTTGTAGTACACATACACATGTGTAGTATTTATTACACATGTGCACTACAATTTTTTTTTATAAATAAAAAATGGCGAAAATTGGTATGCAAAAAAAAATTGGTATGTTTTTTTGTTTTTTTTTAATTAGTTTTCGAGTTTTTAAAATAACTAGTGGTTTTCATTTGAACCTTCCCCATATATATATATATATATATATATATATATATATATAGGACAAAGATCCGTTAGGAACCACCCTTTATTGCGAGAACCGCGAGAACCAGTGTGAACACAAACAGTAATTCCTAAAAAAATCTAAAAAACACCAAAAAAAAATTTTTTATTTTTTTTACTATTTTTTTGAAAAATTCGCAATATTTTTGTTAATAAAAAAAAATTTCAAAAAAAAAAAATTACGAGTAACAGTTATCCATGCACATGTGCATATGTATCGTTTCTTTGTCAAATTCCGTAATTCATTACAAATAATAGTCAATTGCACTTTCATTTACACTACCACGTGTAATACACTACTTTTTACGTTAACAATGTTAGAAATGCACATGTGCATCTATATGTATCAACAGGAAATAAGGTGTTTTGGTACACTACTTTCTCTTTCATCTATCATTCCATCCATAATACACAAGCAATGCACATGTGCATTTTTGTCATTTCTTTGACAAATTCCGTAATTCATTACATATATTAGACAATTGCACTTTCATTTACACTACCATATGTAATACACTACTTTTTACATTACCAATATTAGAAATGCACATGTGCAATTTATATGTATCAACATGAAATAAGGTGTTTTGGTACACCACTTTGAATACACTTTCCCTTTCATCTATCATACCATCCATAATACACTACCATTACCTCCTACCATCCCATAATACAATACCATTACCTCCTACCATCCATAATACAATACCATTAACAATATTTTCACTTTATTACATGTATGTAAACACCATTTTATACCATCCAATCAACATATTACATAAAAAATTGACAACTATAACCAAACCATTAACCACTAGATATAACTAACCAAAAAACATGTATATGGGTCTACTTCTCCATTTAAAATCACAAACTTTTTGTATCAAAACACGTTATATCATGGTTATACCTAATTATGCACATGTGCATTTTGAATATTGGTAATGTAAAAAGTAGTGTATTACTAATGGTATTGTAAATTAAAGTGAAATTGTCTATTCCTGATAACGTATTACCGAATTTGTTGAAGTAATGATACATATGCACATGTGCATGGATAACTGTTACTCGAAAAAAAAAAGTTTTTTTTTTTTTTTTTTTTTTTATGGTAACGAAATATAGCGATTTTTTTATTAAAAATATTAAAAAAAAAAAAAAAAAATTTTGAGTGCTTTTTTGATTTTTTTTAGATTTTATTTTGTGTTCACATTGGTTCTCGCGGTTCTCGCAATAAGGGTGGTTCTCGCATGAACCTTACCCTATATATATATATATAGGGTAAGGTTCATGCGAGAACCACCTTTATTGCGAGAACCAATGTGAACACAACCTAAAATAGCTAAAAAAACCTAAAAAACCGACCCCCCCCCCCAAAAAAAAAAAAAAAAAACCTAACCCCCTCCCCCGCCCCAACCAAGCTAAATGTTAAAAACTAAACCTCTCAAAAAACCTAACCCCCCCCCCCCTTTTTTACTATTTTTACATTAAAATCGCTACTTTTACTAGCAAAAAAAAAAGTTTAAAAAAATCTAAAATTTTTTTTGCTACTAAAAGTAGCGATTTTTTTAAACAATATTAAAAAAAAAATTATGTTTTTTAGGTAATTTTGGTTGTGTTCACATTGGTTCTCGCGGTTCGGCAATAAAGGGTGGTTCCTAAGGATCCTTCTCCTATATATATATATATATAGAAAAAGTATATCGTACATTACGGCTTAACGTACTTCACGTACGACAACGTGCGTGATTTGTTTTATAACATGCGTAATTAATGTTTTCAATATGCGTGATTATTGTGTTTTAACATGCGTGATTTTGATTTTTGAGTTATAACGTGCGTAATTATCTTTCGTACGTGATGTACGTTAAGCCGTAATTTACGTTAACCTTCCTCTCTCTCTCTCTCTCTATATATATATATATAGTGAAAGTGTAAAATACAATATCTCTTAACGTACAATACGTACGATATAGTGAAATCACATGTTATAAAATAGCATGGATGAAATCGCATGTTGATTTTTATTACAATTTCGCATGTCATAATTTTGATGAAATCGCATGTTGATTTTTTGTAACAATTTCGCATGTGGGTAATTTTGATGAAATCGCATGTTAAAAAAACCACATGCGATTCAATGTGGGATGAAGATCTGACAGCTGAGATGATTGCGTACGTAATGTAGGATAAGGGCTCTTGTACGTTACCTAACCTATATATATATATATAGGGAGAAGATCATGCGAGAACCACCTCTTATTGTGAGAACCGCGAGAACCAATGTGAACACAACCAAAATGCCTAAAAATAGCTAAAAATCACACAATTTTTTTTTAATATTTTTTATATAAAAATCGCTACTTTTCGAAGCAAAAAAAAAAATTAATTTTTTTTTTTTTGGGGTATTGATTTTAATAATCCCAAGTTTCACTAATTGGCCAGTAATAATCCCAACTTCAAAAATTGCCTACAACAGTCCCAACTTGTAAGATTTTGGCCACTAATGATCCTTGTCTAACTGGGTTATAACCCAGTTAGTTTTTTGAAGTTTTGAGCGGCGGAGAAGGTCACTAGAGGTTGGAGATGACAAGTGGTGGTCTCCTTTGGTGGTTTCAGGGGTAAAGAAGGTCGTCGGAATAAGTTGCAGGTCACCGGAGTTGCGTAGATGGTGGAAATTTTAAAATTTTGAGAAGCGGAGAAGATTATAGGAGGTCGAAGATGATTGGTGGTGGTCTCGTTTGGTGGTTTCAGGGGTAAAACGGGTCGCCGGAATAAGTTGCAGGTCACTAGCCCAACAAGGTTATAACCCAGTTAGACAAGGATCATTGGTGGCCAAAATCTTACAAGTTGGGACTGTTGTAGGCAATTTTTGAAGTTGGGATTATTACCGGCCAATTAGTGAAACTTGGGATTATTAAAATCCAATACCCCTTTTTTAAAAAAAAAAAAAAAAATTTTGGCCACTAAAAGTAGCGATTTGAGCATAAAAATATTAAAAAAAAATATAGATTTTTTTTTTTTTTTAGATTTTTTTAGGTTTTTTGGGGGTTTAGTTTTTTAGCATTTTAGCTTGGGGGGGGGGGGGGGTTAGGTTTTTTTTTAGGTTTTTTGGAGGTTTTAATTTTTAGCATTTAGCTTGGGGGGGGGGGGGGTTATGTTTTTTTTAGGTTTTTTAGCTATTTTAGGTTGTGTTCACATTGGTTCTCGCGGTTCTCGCATGAGCCCCTCCCTATATATATATATATATATATATAGGTGAGGTATAGGAAGAAACTCACTTGAGTTGAAAAAACTCAAGAAAACCCTATGTAACGCTTTTTTTCTAACAAAAACCAAGAATGTAACATACATATATTTGAACATTTTTATAAAAAAAAATGTAAAAGCACCGACTAGTTATTTTTTAAACGTTCAAAGTCTGCATGTTCCATTTTTTTGGATATATATATATAACATTTAAAAAACTACTCAGTGTTCTTTTGTTTTGCTTTTTTTTTTTTTGTAAAAATGTTCAATATATGTATGTTACATTCCCTATTTTTTTTGTGAAAAAATTAAAATGTTACATAGCATTTTTACAATGGTTTCTTGAGTTTTTTCAACTTTAAGTGGGTTTTCATTTTATCCTTCCCCTATAAATATACACACTTCATATGACTAACTGAAATTACATATTACATTACATATAATATGGGGCAGAATATGGGGAAAACGCCCCAAAGTGTAAAAAATGGTGAGAACGTTTCACAGCGGTTGGATCAAAACAATCTACGGACTAAAATGAGATGGTAGCTTTTTGTAAATATCAATGACTTTGGTAATGGTGAAGGTTCATTAAGGGTAAAATAGTACTGAATAAAGAGGAAACACCAAAACGCCAAAAAACACCAATTCGCTGACAAATTAATGATAAAGTCTCTGAAATGTCAGAGGCTTTATTTTACTGAATAAAGAGGAAACACCAAAACGCCAACTCGCTGACAAATTAATGATAAAAGCCATGCCAAAAGCTTTATTTTACTGAATAAAGAGGAACACTAAAACGCCAAAAAAAGCCAACTCGCTGACAAATTAATGATAAAGGCTATGAAACGCCAGAGACTTTATTTTACTGAATAAAGAGGAAACACCAAAACGCAAAAAAATGCCAACTGGCTGACAAATTAATGATAAAGCCTATTAAACACTAGAGACTTTATTGCTTTCCGTTCATTGCGAAAAACCTTCCGTAAAAAAACACGTGCCTTAAACATCATTATATAAATGAACAGACCACCCCTTTCATTTATCATACTCAAAACAAAACGCCAAACATCAGAAACTTCAAAAAAACCACACACAGTAAAAATGGAAACAGTAGTCTCTTGACGGTTCAACACTTCAATCAATAGGTTCTTAATCAAATTCGACTCCAGAAGAAGGGTGATGGTGAAAACTGTAAACTCCATAATGAACATGGAAGAAGAAGTTCAGAGGAGGATAATGGAACTTAGCGTTCCTCTGGACAGCATGTTTGAGAAAACAGAGACTGTGATAAGGCGATTGAGAAGAAGATTTCCACAGAATAATGCAAATCAATTTGTCGATCCAATCAACGAATTATGGTGTTATGATGAAGATTATAAATGGGTGATGGTTGTGTGGAATGACGAGCAAGAAGATGACCACATAGTTGATAACATATTGACCGAACAAAGAATTGGGTTTATAGAACAGTTATGAAATGCAAGATGTTTAAACGCTGAGATGACCCCGACAGTGGCTTCATTGGAGGCAATATTTAAATGGATGCATCAAGCACTTGAGGACGAGTACACTCTTAAAACTAAAGATGAAAATGCGCATTTCGTTGAGGAATTAGAAGAAGAGGACGAGGGCAGTGATGGGTACTTCTCGAACGTAATCCCATCTAATAACGAATTTAGTTGTTTTCTTATGTTTTTCAAGCATGTTTTATTTGCTTGTTTTCCTTTAATGAATGTTCTGATAATTATGGTGAAATATTGTCTATCAAATGCCTTAAGACATATTATAATTAATGCCAAGACGTTTGTTAAAATGGGTTAAAACACAATTTATAACACACAAAGCTAAAAAGCCAAAAAATGGTAAATGTAAAATAACATGCCAAACTGTAAAAATGTGGTATCAGTTAAATTAAAGACTGATGGAAACAAATGCCAACGATGGCAATGTAATAATAAAATGCCAAAATGTAATGCTTTTGTTGTGGTCTTAGTTAAATCAAAGACTGATGGAAACAAACGCCAACGTTGGTAATGTAATAATAAAACGCCAAAATGTAATGTTTTTGTTGTGGTCTCAATTAAATCAAAGACTGATGGAAATAAATGCCAAAAATGGTAACGTAATAATAAAACGCCAAAATATCATGTTTTTGTAATGCTCAATATTTGCAATAAAAATTAAACACAGATACTCATGGAATAACAAAACAAAATAAACGCCAAAGCTATTCTTCACTAGTGTCCGCTCTCGAAGACCGTGTCGATCTTCTCTTTATTACTGGTTGTTTGCATATGGATGCGTAATGTCCAAATTATTTACAATTTTTACACTGTCGTTCTTTCGCCCCCGTCTTCTCTTTTGTTTTTTTTTTTTTGTTGCTTCCTCGTGTTTCGATTTCAACCGTTTGTGAGATCCAGAACCTTTCGACTTATAACTAATAGGAGCTCTTGTGGGATTCTTGTCGTTTTGATATTGCGTTGTTATCTCGGCAAATCTATCCTTGGTACTAGGATCGGGGTAACAATCTGCATATCCTGAACCTTCTTAATGTAGGATTGAACATGATCATTGTATAAGAAAAACTCCTCCTTGTTGCTTGATAAATGATTCAGAGTATACTCGGTCGCAAAAATAATTTCTCGCATCATACCTTGGACATTGGCATCAAGTTCGGTTATAAAATCATGGCTCATTGTGTCATTTGTAGAACAATTTGGCGCAACGTCTTTACGCCATCTATTGAGAATGTATTATTTTTGAAATTCCTTAATGTCCAAACTTCACAAAACATAGAAGACATGTCTACATAATCCAAACTGCTTAAAGGGCCTGCATGAACAACTACTAGTGTAATCAGACTTCCGATACATTACCTGCAAAACACCATAATAAATTAAGACCAACCACTGTAAAACCCAAAACACGCATGCAAATACAAGAAAAAATGTTTCCCATCTCAAGAAAACGCCAAAGTATGTTGAGAAAACGCCATTAAGCAAAAAAAAAACACATTACACAGACGCATTAAACTATAGTGTATGATGAGAAAATGCCATGATAATTAAAAACTCCATTTACCTCAAAAAGTGAGGAACATGGCTCCTGAAAATCGTTTATATAGAATTTATTAAACCCATCGGGCTGATCTTCATAATAAGCATTTATACAGTCCCCAATCCCGATTAGTTCAGCTTGTATATCTTGAAAGATGATTTTGGTGTATATCTCCGAAGTTTGGCTCTCCATCGCTTTATAATTAATTTTCAGCTCAGGATGTTTGTATCGAGTCTCGTGGTCATTTTTTCGATGGGTATGGCGTTGTGCTTCTATTGCACTTTCATAATGGGTCGTGAACTCAACAAGAGTAGATTTTGCGTTACATACTTGACCAAAGAAGTGGTTTTCACTCTCGGTCCTAGATGTTGTACGCATAAGACTTGACAAAAACTCCATCCTATAGTATGCAGGGATCCATGATCCCCTAAATGCAAAAATATCAGATACCCAGTCGTTATTAGCTAGATTGAACTCTTCAATAACCTCTTCCCATCCATATTCAAACTCTTCAGGTGTAAATATATCCGTCCATACAACACCACAAAGATGTTCCTTAAAATTGGTGGAATTGCATGGCCTTACACCAACCTACATAAACATGTAAACGCCAAAGTAAAAGTGAAAAATAATATACTAAGCTATAGGAAACAATTATTTTTGAAAAATGCCAAACATCTTAAAACGCCAAAAAGGAGAAAAAAGGAAAAAAACAATATTAATACCTTTAAAGTGTTAAATGCGCATTTTAGAAGGTATGAAGTACCTTTTTGTGACAGTTTTCATTCCTGACGCTTTACAAGTTATTATGGATGATTGACACTATTTTTGAATGTTATTTTGGCTTGTAAAAGCCGAATTTTGCTGAATTGTGCAGAATTATGTGTTTAAAGTGCGTTTCGGACAGTTTTTAGTTCTTATTTTTCCTCCCGGAAAGTGTTTATTTTAACCCTTGTACCCACACTTTAGTTTTAATGTATTTTTGATGTTGGACCTGCATCTAGGCCCTAAATCTATTGTCTAATTGTATTCTGCAGTCATGCTGACATGACTTGTCTTACCGGTGAGTTTACTAGTCTTTTCGACACAACGCTTAATGTAATGCACAATGCGATATTGGAGGTATAAAACATGCACGAATTCATATGTAAAGCAAGTATGCACTTAGTGTTGACGTTTAAGCACATAATTGTAGGAATAAATAATTAATAAAATAGTACGGAAATTACCGGTTTTGGCCAGTTGTCACAAATCAAGGGGGAGATACATCATTTGATTATCTCTTCTCAAGCCCCTCTCCTAGGGTTGCTCCTATTTCATCATCACTACCTACATCAACTGTCCCCTCACCCCTACAAAAATTGCTTGATGCAATTGATACATCTGACTTGTAGATACCTAGTTCCTCTCAACAACAAATCAAAGAGAGTTCACTTCAACAAGTGACTAGGGAAACTTCAAGGGTTATTACTGTCCAACAAGGAGATGAGGCTACAGCTCCTGTATCCAAAGAGATACAGGTTGGTATTTCAAGTGGGGCAGCTACTACAACTGTTGAGACAACAATCTTTCAATGGGACAGTGGTTACATTATTAAGACCCCCTTGAAGGCAACAACTGTTCAGACAATAGTCTCTAAACCAGTGGGAAGTCCCCAGTACCAAGAACAAGGGGCCCTTGGTCTAAAACCAAGTTCAACAACTTCTGGTGGGAATTCAGATGATCCTGTTCACTCAGGTGATGGATTAAACTATCAAGAATTGACGGAGAGGGTAACCAACTTAGAAACATCTGTTGGGGAGATAAAAGACATGATGCAAATCTTGCCCAAAAACTCCAAACCCAGACCAACAAATGCACAAATTGCAAAAGAAATGTGGAGCATATTCAACCATACCTACATCTCAAGGATAAAGTCTTTAATGGCTTTAACCTCTGTTAGTTTTTTGGTTTTCTTATTTAAACTAGTTTTCTCATGATCCATCCCCTATATTACTATATATATATATATATATATATAGGGGACCGCTAGAATGAGAACCACCCCGAGTTATGAGAACCGCGAGAACCACACCGTACGGGGCGAGGTGGACCAATTTTTTTTTTTCAAAAACGTAGGTGCATGTATTAGAAACACATTCGTAAATTTTTTTTAAAAAAAAAACGCCGTGTGGGTAGTTTTTTACACCACAAAAACGTGGTTTACGAGTTCCGTAGTGTAAAAAACTACCCACACGGCGTTTTTTTTAAAAAAAATTTTTTACGAATGTGTTTGTGATACACTAATCTACGTTTTCGAAAAAAAAAATTGGTCCACCTCGCCCCGTACGGTGTGGTTCTTGTGGTTCTCATAACTCGGGGTGGTTCTCATTCTAGCGGCCCCCTATATATATATATATATATATATATATATATATATATATATATATATAATACCATAAGAAATGAAATTTTATATAGAAAAACCTTAGATATTTTTTTATTACTATAAAATTCTTCTATGACCCTTATAGTTACTTAATCTTAATCTTGCTTTAGTCCTCTAGTAGTACATAAAAACGAAATCTGATTTATAATATATAGGATAGTTATGTTAATAAATAAATGATTTGTATTAACCCCGTGGTTATTATAATATTATTATGATATAATAGATATTAGATATTAAATGAAAATATTATTAAGTAGTAATAATATTAACAATACAATTACTAAATCAATGGAAAGTGTGTCACATGACATTAATTAGAATTGGATTAGATACCTTTTGGTGATCGTCGTTTTTTTATAAAGTTTCACCGACGGATTACTACTTATTGGAATCTTTATAACTTGTAACGTGTATACGTCAACACCAGTGTGGATTGTTTTATATTATTTTTTTGAACGGCGAAATATATATTATATTAAGAGTTTACATCAGTTTATTTATGTTTGTAATAACGTTTATTCTTTGTAAACGATTATCGCCATATTGCAACAAAGTCAAGTCTTAATAAAAAAAGATAAAAGGAAACTTGTACATAAAACTTTTAATTCAAAACAAAACTAAAAAAATATACATCACATATACCTTTAATATAAAAATAAATATTGTACTTATTTTGTACTACAACCGGCAGTATCTTAACTTCTTGGCTTCATTTGCAACTCAACTACCAGTTTCCCTTACAAGTTGCATGGTGTTTTCATATATACTTGGTGGTATACACTCACATGACTATGGGTATGTTTGGCATGGAGCTTTTAGGAGCTTCTAGCTTTAAGCTTTTAAGAAAAAGCTCATACTCAATAAAAAGTCTTGTTTGGTTGAAGGAGCTTTAAGCTTTTAGGTTAGAAACTTGAAGCTTTTGGTTGAACGCTACTACTAGTAGCGTTTAGAAGGAGCTACAAGCTTTTAGGGAAAAAATGACTATTTTAACCTCTAAAAATAGGAAACTTTTTAATGCATCAACTTTCTAAATTTTTAGTTATGTCAATTTTGGTCATTTTATACATTTTATTAAAAGCTCCAGCTACTCTACCAAACACCAAATATATCTAAAAAGCTACAGCTACTAACTTCCAGCTACAGCTACCAGCTTCCAGCCACCAGCTATCAGCTTACACCTTCCAGCTAGCAGCCACCAGCTACTTTTGCCAAACATACCCTATGTGTTTGAGTCCTGTCCCACCCCACCCACTGGGTCTGGGGCATGCACATGAAGACAATAAAGACTAGATTGCACGATGTTGGCCCGTCTGTTTATGACAAAAAAGTTGAACCCATTTAGACGATGAAAATTTTTAGTTTGCTTGTAGGTCAGCCCGGTTTTCAAAAGCTTGTATGATGTGCTTTGGTTAAGTAGAAACGACCACACGGTGGCTTATCCTTTGTCTATTAATTGTTGAATTTTAATCTTTTGTACTCATCTCACTGATCATGTGTGTGACCTCTAGGGGTGGATTCACCCCAGCCTAAGGTGGGCGGGCTCACTCCCGGAAAGAAAGAATTTTAATGGTATTTTCCGTCGAAAATCCCGCCCGCGCACCCTTTGAAAATTTTCGACCGCACTCCTTGAATTTTTTTCATCCGCACACCTTAGGTAAAAAATGTTATCAATTTATATTTTGATTTTTTAGTAAACTCTGATTAAAAAAAAAAAAAAAAAAAAAAAAAAAAAACTACCTGAATTATATAAACTTATACTACCCAACTTAACCCAAATACACAATACCTTAACCCACTATTTCATTAAACATAACTAGCCCACTAATTCCTAGCCCAACCTAAGTTCAAACTATAATGATTAAAATAAGCCCAATAGTCCCTTAGAATTCCTCCCACCCTCCCTCTCTTGCGTCGTCTCCTACCAGCGATCAGCGAACACAACAACAGACACAACAGCACGCCATCAGCAGCCGCGAACCATCGCCGTCTGACACCAAACCAACCGAAATCCGATAAAGGGTAAGTTTTTATGTTTTTTTTTTTTTTTTTTGATGATTTTAGTTGATATTATAGGAGAAAAAAAGGTAATAAAATTCTTAAATAGGTTTGAATTTTCATGTGTTTTGACGTTGTTTATGGTTGTTTATATGATTTTTAGGGTGATTACACACAACTCGCCAACTTGGATGGTTTGTCAAGTCTTGTAAGGTTAATGGTTTCAACAAATATTCACGTAACTTTTACATTGGTATATCAGTTATTGAAGCTTATTCTCGTATTACCCGTCGCAACCACAACCGCTGTCAAATATTTTTTGGCAATGAAGAATGTGAAGACCGACTTACGTAATCGGATTAGCGATGAGAATTTAAGTGATGGTTGTATATGTTATATAGAGAAATACTTGCTTAAGAAAGTAACTTTAGATGATGTTTTGGATAGATTTCAAAAAATGAAAACCCGTAAGGCGACATTTTGATTATGTCTGTAACAAGGTTTGATGTGTTTTTAATGATTATATAAATTTAGTTTGATGTTCTTTTGTTTTACATGACCTGACCCGATGCGAACCGATTTTCTTACTAATATACCTAGGTTTTCATCATCTAACGTATACGTGGCTTACACAAGCTTCGGGCCTCAACTTTTTGGCATGTTTATCTAGTCCAACAAGTATAACTCTAGATTCTGAAGTGTGTGTTGTGACCGATACATGTTGATCATAGAATTAGTGGATTCTTACATGAACTATAAAGACAAAGGCATATAGGACATAATGTGAGTTGTTGATCGTAGAATTACTGGACTAATTCCGGTTACTACATGTCCTTAGTCAATCGAAGGTTCTAGACTTTAGCGGGATTAAAAATCGAGGAGTGGGACTAGTTATCAAGATGCGGGTATCACCCCTAACTTGATAACGTTGTTCCCTAAAGGTGGTTGATACTTACCAAACGAGATAAGAATTGGATCCGAATCATTGGTAAGGGTCCACTAGAATAAATATAGTGAAATTTTCCATCAAGGTGTGGAAGTCACTCCTAACTTTATGGTATAATTTCATAAAATGATGTTTGCGGATTGAGAGTTACTGCCAAAGTGAGGGTTTCACCCCTATTTTGGTGGAATCATCTTGTTTGTGTGAGGAGAGTGTTTTCATGTCTTCATAGGATCGTGTACATTTTGCTCTAGGAAAGGCATATGTTTTGAAACAATGAAGTAAATAGGCGTACGCATGAATATTTTAAAAAAAATTAGCATGTAAAACAAGTATGGTCAAATTTGGCACTTAACTATAGTCTAGGTCAAAATCATGGGGATTTTTCCTAATTCCCTATAGTTATGGCTCTGATACCAATCTGTCACACCCCAACCGATGGCGGAAACATCGGGGCGGGACTAAATAGATTACAAGAGACTTCATAATGACTAAATGTGACAAGCATTTAAAAAGTAAATTTTCATTCCATTGTTAACGGTTCAAGTACATGATTTGGAAACAAAGTACAACAAGTATCGTATGACTAAACAAATAAAAATGAATTAAAGTTTGGTGCGTCTAGTCCTTCCTACTAGATTCTTTTCAACGCGTCATGATCACAATCCTGCAATACATATTAAAGTACCATGCCAACACATAAAGTATTGGCGAGCATACAAGTTTTTAGTGTACTAGCATATGTATAAAAGATTTTATCAAGATCCACATGACAATAACGTATACTAAGGCATAACATAACATAAGCTAGCATGCAACACCTACTTGTCAACCCAAAGATTCCCGCTAGCGTAATCTTGTCGTAGCAACGACAATACCGTTTTGTTTGAGTTAACATGACTTCAAGAATACGGGCGGTTTGTTAATCCCATAGTGTTATACATGTTAAGGAAGACTTGTACGAAGTTAATGACAAAGTATCGTGCATGTAAACTTTCTAGTATGCAAGTATTTCTAAGTATAAATGTATAAAGCATGTAAGTTGGATACGATTGTATGAATAATGTGTTTGCGTATAAGTGTTCGTGTGAGTTTTTATATGATATATGTATTGCACCCAAAGTGTAAAAACGAAAAAGGGGTCATGTATACTCATGGTTTTGCAAAGCTTTCCGATTAAACACGAGTTGACGATTTGATGAGAGTGGAGTACCCAAGTTACTTTACATTGGGGAAACGAAGGCTTTTGAGTATATGGAGTTTGTGGAGAGTTCGGATTCGGAATTAAGTATAAAAAGTATTGCATGCAAAAATATATCTTGTCTAAATACTCTTTTGGACACTAAGTTGTCATGTGTTTTCATGGATCCTAACTTGCCCATTAGAATCACAAACAAGGAGTTTAGAACCAAGATAATATAACATATGTTCATAACATCTAACCATCAACCGGTTCGTATCAATAATTCGGTTAATTTATATATTATATAATATAAGTATTAATCTAGTCCGTATTGTCACGTAGTATCATGTAAGTCAAGCATGAAGGTGTGATTAACCTCATTATATGATTCACCAAAGCATAAAGTCACCAACTTAGTTGATGACCCGGTTGGTCATGAATGGGAAAAATAAAGAACAACTAACTAGTATGTCAAGTAGCCAAGTAAGATTAACCCGGGCGTGTCATATCCAACATGGCAAATGTTGGAGGTGAGGAGGGGCTAACTTACTTTGATTCTAGGAAACTACTTGGTATTTTTGCCACTAGAACAAGTGAGGTAGTGGAACAAGTTTGGAAAGACAAGGCTTCCATGGTTCATACTTACACATGCACAACTCTTCCAACATTGAAGGTTGGAAGCTTGGATGGTTTTAACACTTAGGACATGTTTGGGCAGAATTTTAGAGAAGGTTTAAGCTTGTTTCTTGGTGGAATTCAACCTAAACACAAACCCACAACTATGAACTTAGTTGGGAGCTTGGTGGATACAAGATTTCACCATGCTTTAACTAAAATAAACAAGAAATAAGAATAACATTCATAACATAATTTTATGTCTTCTTTAGGCCTCAAATGTGGTGAGGTTCTACCTTAGTTTGCCATGGCATACTTGTGGAAACCTTCCTAGAGGTTATCGACGTTTATTTGATTTCTCCATCGTTAATCTGCCCTTGGCAGAACCTAGGGCAAGAGTTATCGCCTGAGCGATTCCCAATATGGTTCCTCTTTTTCCGCCGTTGTTTGCAGTGTTGCTTTCTTCGTATTGGACGATTGCTTTAGCGACTTACTGGTTCACTAGAGTTTCGAGCTCAGCTCTTGTTGCAGGTAAAGGTTCTGATTGGACTTGACCAGCGTTTCCTTCGCCGTGGTTCCATGAGCTTCGCATGTATAAAACTTTATCGACGAAATTAGACATTTATTTTAGAATAAATATTGTCGTCGATGAGTGAAAGCAAAGCTCATTCGTCGTGCACTATAAGCATAAGGGTAAGGTAATTCATAATGATTCTTATGCAAATCCTTCCACCATAATCATCTCTTCATTATAGCGAGGTAAAATGAGTTACAAAAAAGTCTTGCTAAGGTCAAATCGGCTTTCATATATACCATGTCAACTTGTTACTTAATAGTTTTGTGAAGAAAACCTCCTCGGAGTCACCTTACTCCGGTTGATGCAAGTCATCCCGTGCTATACAAAATTCGGTGAGGTCTTCCATTCACCTTGTTCCTTGTTTATTCCTCAAGTCTCTGATTCTTCCATAGTCTTTAGTTTCACAAAAACGGCTATACTTCCCAAAAGATGGGGGTTGTGCATTACTACCACGTATGGAGGGGGTTGATGGTGAAAATGCAGAGATAAGGTCGTGAGGGTACATAACCTCTTCCTCGGGACCGAATTGTGCCTTGTAGCAACCGCAGAGCGGTTTCCAGGGTGCGAATGCACTACCCAAACAACAGGGTGCACTACGGGGGAGAGAGGGTGGAGTTACTAATAGGGGTGTTGGTGGTGGTGATATGGGTAGTGAGTGATAGGGTGCATGTGAGGTGAAGGACGAGAAGAATCTTTTTACATGTGACGTCCATGTGCCTAAATGGTACATCTATCTGTTGAGAAGGGGAGAATCGAGTGGTCGTTTCCGTCCTTATAATATGTATTCCATACTTTATGGGCCTCGATTATCCGATGCAGGGAGGACCCCTTTGCCACACTGAACTGTGCGACACATACATTGATTTTGCTTGGGCTCCATGAGTCCCAATATGGTTGGTATGGTCTCCTTGAATGCCGAATAGAGTGCGGTAAATGGGTTATACTACAGTTCGCGTCATGCTACCTCCTTGGGGTAAAACGGATGTCAAATGTTGGAATCTATCGTAGCAACTACAATGGATAAGTTTGGGGTGTTGTAGGCTCCGTACAAATTCAAACACAAGAATCCTAAAGTGTTGAGGAAAATCTTTCCTGAGTGTTAGCCATCTTTACTGGCTTAGATACCGGGTCCCAAATGACTCGCACTACAAGTAGATGTGTTAAGTGTGAAGTAGGCAAAGACAGACTTCCTACTTTGTAGAGTGTTATAGTAACTATCTCGGTTAGTGTTCTACCTGATGGAGATTTGGAACAACTTAGGAATTTCAAATAGATAGTGATCATTTTATTGACCCGCAGAGCCCACCAGGATTTCTATGCACTACAAGTTCTTATTACGTGGGCCCCCGTAATAATAAATTGTCTTGCATGGTCACCCCTAATTTTCTCTCGTTCAAAGCAGCCGATCAGTCAGAGAAGGGACACTACTGTCTTCATACCTTCGACATAGATGGGACCTTTATGATGGTCCACGCACCAACGTTCGTTGTCGTTATGCGCGAAATGGCACAATGCTAGTCATAGTAGGAATAAAAAGTATTTCCTAGCAATGGTAGTTGGAGGGGCACCTTCAAGATGAGTACCTCATCTTCCTTGTCTGGACAAGAGTGTCGTCAATCATGTTTCTTAAAAGCCACAGGGACCTCGTCTCATTGATAAGGTTGTTGTCCAAGGTTACCACCTCCGCCTCGCCGTCACTGCCGCAGTCAGGCACCTTCGTATTCGAGTGGGAAGAACAGCCATCTTCTACGGAATCAAGCTCAGGGTCTTGTTTGGTAATTACATCAGCCATAAGCTCCGCAATAAACGCGAGGTCGATAGTTTCATTGTGCGAGTCAAGAACAATAATAGAATTCGAAGTCGAAGGTATCTCGTTCCCGCCAATAATTATTCCATACACATATATGCATATATATTAATGAATAATAATGTTACTTAGTATATACAGGCAAATAAATACAACATGTCACATATAACTCTCATTTGTCCTTTCGTGGGTCATTTCGTCTTCGGCAAGTCTATCTCACATAGACTATACCTCAATTGACACATTAGTTGGGGTATTCTCCCTCCCTACTAATGTCCTTGCTTTGTCTTTCCTTTGAAAAATGTTTGATTCATGGATCTTGACGTTTTTGTAAGTGAAATGAAAAACCTTTTTGTTTGTTGTAAAAATGTTTTCATGAGAGAATCCTAGTGATTGTAGTCTAGACTCAAGAAGGAATCCTTGTTCACTACAACCAAAGCTCTGATACCAACATGTCACACCCTGACTTTTGCGGAAGCGTGTACGTGTGACTTGATCAGTTTTCATTGCATTCGATTATAATAAACAACTATATGACTAAAATGATGTTCATCCATTCATAAGTTTCAAAAATATTACAAACATAAGTTGTTAAATTTCAACCCATCAAAAGAGATTAAGTTCCATTCATGGACTTTATAACAAAAGGCTACTTTAACCAAGGCTTTGCTTCATATATCTTATCCAAGATAAGATATACAAACCAAACCCTTTAAAAGTGGATGACATCTAATCCTGTAATGCACTTCTTAAAAACATTTCCATCGCCGAAGATCCATCTAGTTTCCTGAAATACATGTAATTTGAAAACATCAACAAAAGTTGAGCGAGTTCATGCGTTTTGTTATGAGTTCCAAATAATCTTGTAAGCATTTGAGAGATTCTTTTGAAAACTGGTAAGTAAAGTGTCTATGAACAGATCAATTAATGTTTTACAAGGACAATAATTTGTCTGCAATGGCGTAGGAAGGCTCAACCTAGCATATTTTGTACCAGTCCACCCGGCTGGAACGACATAATCGCTACATGCGGCCACACAAGGACCCATGAGTGGGGCTCGCTACACCAGATAGATCTACCACTCCTGCCCCCCGGTCTTTAAACAAAGATTAATGGTCTTAAGTGTGCGCCTACCCATCCACATGATCTAACAGTTCATTCCTTAGCTAAACCATACCATTGAAACATGTATTTCACCCCCGAGAGTTATAAATCCGAAAACAGTTAAAAGAAAAGGGGACATGAACTCACAAATTTGCGTCTACAGTCTCGTGTACTCAAAGTCTCTATCCACGGGTCGTACCACTACCTACTGTAGTGCTATGTTTTATTAGACACTTAGGTCGTGTAACGAATCTTAGCCTTAGTTATTTATTAAGACTTATTTTGGAATTTGGTATGCTTTGAGTTACACGCTTGGTGTATGTTGTATATATAATTTTCATGATTATATATAATTCCAAATTTGCATATATTAGTTAAAATAAGGATATTTTAACTCAAATTATTTTCATACATTATTCGAAATATTGTTAAAAATAATATATTTTTAACTTGTTTTGTCATATGATTCTCAGATATATATTTTCAAGTATAGGTATACTTGTATGTTATTTTGTATTCTCATACTTGTATATGCATACTTTACCAAGTGTTGGTTGTGTATGTCGGTATATGTTTATACGTATAGGAATACGTATTTTCTTGTATTTATTAAGTATTTTATACTTAATTTACGTATAATTTTCCGGAATGTTATTTTTGTACAATTAATAATCACCAACTTTATATTCTTAAAATATATATATATATATATATATATATTAAGAGAATTTTATAGAAAAATATCTAGAAACTTTATTTGGTAAAAATTTGTATACTTCCACATATATCTTAAAAATAATATATTTTTAAGATTAAAGTTAGAAAAATATATATTTTTAGTTTTCACCAAAATAATATATTTTTGAGTTGTTTATGAAAGTATATATTTTCTTTCATTCCAAAAATAATATATTTTCAATGTATGACAAAATATGGTATATTTTATAATAGTTGTAAAAATCCATACTTTGCCGTTTCTTCGGTTTCAAAAATACCGTTTATCACATTTGTCAAGATACGAATTTATTTCTGGAATATATATATATATATATATATATATATATATATATATATATATATATATATATAGGGGAAGGTTCATTGGGGAACACTAAAAAAGTGGGGAACAGCGGGGAACCGACCCAAACAAACTCCGATTGGACTCATTCCAGCGGCGTTGGAACCGACTTGTCGAACCCTAACTAAGATCTCTTAACCCTAAACCCTAAATCCTAACTTCTAAACTTGAAACCCTAAAGCTAAAAAATAAGGCTAAAACCTAAGCTAAACCGTAAAATCTAAACTATAAACCCTAAAAGCTAAACCCTAAAGGCTAAAGTTAAACCCTAAAGCTAAACCCTATATCTAAACCTTAAACCCTAAAGCTAAACCCTAAGGCTAAACCCTAAAGCTAAACCCTAAAAGCCAAACCCTAATATATTTAGGGTTTAGGGGTTATGATTTAGGGTTTAGGGTTAAGAGATCCTAGTTAGGGTTCGACGAGCCGGTTCCAACGCCGCTGGAATGAGTCCAATCGGTGTTCGTTTGAGCCATTTCCCCACTGTTCCCCACTTTTTTAGTGTTCCCCAATGAACCTCACACTATATATATATATATATATAGCCCAAAGTGTCCATTGTCCGAATCGTCCAATATTTGGGTATAAGTTATATATTTATTTTCTTGTGATTTTTGTAATATTTCATATTACAATTTTTAGTATTTTGGTGTGATATATTATTATCAATGTTCCTAATTTTTAGTATAACTAATACAAGCAATATACATGGAGCACATCATTTTTGTGACTTCTAAATATATATTTTCCTAAATATATACTTAGTCATTTTTATTCTTGAAAATCAACCTCCAATACTTTTAATTTTTATAACAAAAATTATGGCAAATTCTATATTTAAAACCATGATAAAAAAATTTACTTGTAAACACTTGTTTAAAATTATTTTTCAAAGTGTTGAATTTTTACAAAAATTTTGCCATAGTTTCCCTTGAAAATGGAGGTTTCCATGCTTATTAGCATATCATTCTCTTTTCAAAAATTAATCATCAATCATCAATAATATTCTACAACTTACCATGAGCCATAAACATGCACTTTTACAAGATGGTAAGAACTTGAAGATTTATAAAATCTTGTAGTAATTTAACATGATGTTTAACATGGTTTAATAACACTAAAAACATGATCCTTATTTCATAAAAATCATTCTTATAAGATTTCATTCTTTACAACTTATGACACACTTTTACAAAAATTCATCTTCTTGAATTTTTCATGTTTTCCATACATCAAGTGTTCCATTTTAACACATAAAACATGTTTACTTTCTTTTAGAACCAAATCATGTCAAATCTTGATGTAAACTTTATTTTCTTGAAACTTTTATCTTTGAAAGCTTATATTTTTAAGACTTACAACTTGTAGGAATCATCATCCTACACAAAATCAAGTTCATCCTCAAGTTCACACTTAACATAAAGGATGATCAACATAGATCTTTCAAGATTCATCCTCATACTTGCTAGATCATGTTTTAAATCATCATCTAGCAAGCTTTTATGTGGTGATCTACACCATACATTCAAGAAATCAACAAACAAGTTCATCACATACACTTAAGCAACTTAGATCTTCATGATTTCAAGCTTTATGTTTATGTTCATGTTCTTGTTTTGGTGTGATTCTTTAAATCTTTAGTTACTACATACTTTAACCACTAAAATCAAGTGTAAAAACAAGATCAAGAGAGCTTACTACTAGCACAAGGGCTAGGGAAGAACAAGATGCAAGATGAAGAAGAAAATAGGTGGTTAATAGCTCCTCAAGATGGTCCTTCGAGTCTCCTTGCTTGCAACCTTCTTATGTAGCCTTGATACACCTTAGAGAATGCTTAGATTATGTAGAAAAGGATTGAAAAATGGAGATGATGAGGAGAGTATGTTGGACGTGAGCTTTGAAGGAGAAGAAGGAGTTGTGAGTTTGAAATTTTGGTGATGATAAGGATATGTGATGGTCTAAAGGTTTTTACAAACTTGCTTCCAACATATGTTTACATAAGGGTCTAAATGTTTAATATCTTAACAACATTCACAATTTAATAATCAAAAGAATGGTGGGGTGTAGGGGCCCACTTGTAACCGTTTTTAATGAGGGGTGGGGGTAAAGTGTCAAAATTTGAAAGTTGGGGGTTTAAGATGTAATTTAGGGGTTTAATGTTAGGTTACATGTGTTTATGTGTTTTTAAGGATTTTGATGTGTCTTAAGACCAATACTAGCTAAATAACACTAAAACAATGTTTCAAGTTCATTTTTGATGTTTCCGGTAGTGTCCGGTTAATTGTTCGGTTGTCGGTTCGTTAAAGTGTTAAATGCGCATTTTAGAAGGTATGAAGTACCTTTTTGTGACAGCTTTCATTCCTGACGCTTTACAAGTTATTATGGATGATTAAACACTATTTTTTAATGTTATTTTGACTTGTAAAAGCTGAATTTTGCTGAATTGTGCAGAATTATGTGTTTAAAGTGTGTTTCAGACAGTTTTTAGTGCTTATTTTTGCTTCCGGAAAGTGTTTATTTTAACCCTTGTACCCACACTTGGGTTTTAATGTATTTTTTATGTTGGACCTACATCTAGGCCCTAAATCTATTGTCTAATTGTATTCTGCAGTCATGCTGACGCGACTTGTCTTACCGGTGAGTTTACTAGTCTTTTCGACACAACGCTTAATGTAATGCACAATGCGATATTGGAGGTATAAAACATGCACGAATTCATATGTAAAGCAAGTATGCACTTAGTGTTGACGTTTAAGCACATAATTGCAGGTATAAATAATTAATAAAATAGTACGGAAATTACCGGTTTTGGCCAGTTGTCACAAATCAAGGGGGAGATACATCATTTGAGTATCTCTTCTCAAGCCCCTCTCCTAGGGTTGCTCCTATTTCATCATCACTACCTACATCAACTTTCCCCTCACCCCTACAAAAATTTATTGATGCAATTAATACGTCTGACTTATAGATACCTAGTTCCTCTCAACAACAAATCAAAGAGAGTTCACTTCAACAAGTGACTAGGGAAAGTTCAAGGGTTATTACTGTCCAACAAGGAGAGGAGGCTACAACTCCTGTATCCAAAGAGATACAGGTTGGTATTTCAAGTGGGGCAGCTACTACAACTGTTGAGACAACAGTCTTTCAATGGGACAGTGGTTACATTATTAAGACCCCTTGAAGGCAACAACTGTTGAGACAATAGTCTCTAAACCAGTTGGAAGTCCCCAGTACCAAGAACAAGGGGCCCTTGGTCTAAAACCAAGTTCAACCACTTCTGGTGGGAATTCAGATGATCCTGTTCACTCAAGTGATGGATTAAACTATCAAGAATTGACGGAGAGGGTAACCAACTTAGAAACATCTGTTGGGGAGATAAAAGACATGATGCAAATCTTGCCCAAAAATTCCAAACCCAGACCAACAAATGCACAAATTGCAAAAGAAATGTGGAGCATATTCAACCATACCTACATCTCAAGGATAAAGTCTTTAATGGATTTAACCTCTGTTTGAGTATCTTGATATCTGGCATCCACTATGTGGCGAACAAGCTCTATCTGCATGGTATATCTTTCTTCAACAGCTTGCTGTTGAAGCTCCCACCCTAAATATGATGATGCCATAAAGGGGGAGATAGAAGACTGCATGAGGAAGCTCCCACCCTTAGTCAAAAAGGCTTGTAAGAAACCTAACACTGCTATACTCAAAAGGGCTAGAAAAAGCAGAACTTGACAAAGAAATTGAGAAGCAGAAAAGAAGGGATACAAGGGAAGCCAACTTACATATCACAGTGCAAGAAATTATCAAAAGAAAAGAAATCCAAGACAACCAAGGTTCTTCAATAGGGGTTCCAACAAAGGTTAGTCAAAGCACTGTTGTATCTGATCAAACTACTGCTCCACATATCACCCTAACCGTTGTTCCCACCTCCACTACTCAAATCACCACTTCCACTGCCAAAACATATATTTCCACTTCAAAAGTGACAACAGAGGTTACAACTATCCAAACACCTCCTTCAAAGTCCCCCAAAGGACTATTGAAGAGAAAACCAATCTCACCACCTCAACAATCACCACCAAAAACATAAAAATTACCAACAAAATCCATGAGAACTAAATTCATTATCCAAGACGATGATGAAGAAACTCTTGATGCATCTCTTATCCATACAACCACCACAACCACTACATCTCACACTTCCACCACCACTCCCACTACAATCATAATTCATTCATCTACCAAACTTTCACCCAATATTCTTGACCCACTAGAGTTAGAACATGTCTCTAAAGAGATAGAAACTTTCTACTCCATGACTGACATAAGCAATATAACCTTTCATTCCCTCAAAAGATATAAAAAGCCTAACAATGTAAAAGAGTACCTGGAATTAAAGATCAAACATGTTGAAAATATCGCTGCTATCAAAATTAAGGGAAATAGTGCCAAAGACGTACAACAAATCTTGTCTGTTGAATTCACCAAGGTGAACAGGCTAGAAGTTTTTGCCAAAAATGTCAGTCAAAAGGCATCTCATGAACCAGTTAGCAACCCTAATCTCAAAAGGATCTAAGGGAAGACTGTCTGGACTTCATCATGAAGAATAAGCCCTACAGAGCTTCAAAAGCTCAATTTACTAGATGGTCAGTTGAGACTGCTAGAAGAAATAGCCAGAATAGAGCTGATGAAACTCAATCCAAGTATCAAGCCAACTCTTCCTAACTGGGCTGCAGGTAGAAAACTTGTTGGCATAAAAGAAGAAGAGCTTACTAGAATGAAGGAAGAGATGGTAGCTAACAAATATAGAACTATGAGATCAATGGCAAAATGGGATGAGCCAATAATCAGGGCAACTTACAAAAAGCTTGAAGCTTTAAGAGCCGAAGATCCCTCAGTCCTAAGAAAGCCAACTTATGAAGACTTACCTATAAGATCAAAGGCCATCAAATCTTATCTTCCATCTGTAAGTCAAGCCTCTTCAATGGTGAGAAGCTATCTTAAAAGACAGAAGGACATGTCTGCAGAGGATGCAAAAAGATTTGAAGAAGATATCTTGAAGGAAGCAATCAAAAACATGATTCATTATGAACTTCTTGATACAAATCAAGCTGATCCAATAGGTCAACTCAAGGAATGCATATCCCTTCAACTCTTCCAATAACATCACTTCCAGCAAACCCCATTGCTTCAAAAATTCAAAAGTGGTATGCTGATAAAGCCAGCCATGAATTGACTCTGGTAAGAGCAAATGGGGAAGTGCAAAATACTTCAATGAACAGCATTATGAGCTTTAAAATTAAGGATATGCAAGATCTACTGGATCTTCTACTCGAAAGGGATGCTAATAATTCACTATCTAAAAGATTTGAGAAAAGCTTCAAAGCTCAAGTCATGGGTATGTTGAAGAAGAGAAATAAAAATTGATCCAATAGAAAGCTGTTATGACATCATCTATTCTAGGAGAAGATTGTTGGACCTATAAAAGAACAGATGATATCCAAGAGCCATAACATGATCCACTGATCAAGAAATAAGCAAAAGATTGAACCAAACTTTCCCCAAAGATAGTGAATCTTGAACACCTATTCAGAACATCTGATCAAGAGCATGGCTAACATCTCTTGAAGACTTGGAATCGTTGTTCAAGAGTACAAGCAACCGTTGAAGACTAGCATCTGTTGAAGACCAAAGCCTTGATCAAGCAAAGGTTTGATGAAGAAGACCAAACATCTGTTAGGCCAAACACATGTTTGGACAACTGCAACAGAGGATAGGCTAGGCAGTGTTTTCTCAATGTAACAGTACTTTATTTCAACAGTGTTTAGTATAGCCTAGAACAGATGATAGGATTGCTCAGATGTTTGCAAACATCTGAGAATCTTTTCTGTTAGGAATGCTAGATGTTACTATCAGGGTGACGTTAGTTGATCTCATAACAGAGCTTTTGTACTTAGTATAAATAGATCACACCTGTTAGTGATATATTTATGATACACCATCACATTTTCTCTTGTATAAACTGGTTTGTTTGTGTGATCAACTGAGGGGGAGTTTGTAGAGTCGATCAAGTTGTAAAACTTTTGAATAATTAATATTCACTGAAAACAATTCGTTGATGATAACTCCCAATTTGTGAATATTATTGTGATAATCAATACTTGTTTGCAAACAAAGAAACTCAGTTCTAACAATGTTCTTTCATATCTAAGTGTAACTACTGAAGTTATGAAAGATGTGACTAATACAATAATAGAAAAGTCAGTTATGAAGACTAATTGTTTCTAGTTGTGATGATGAAACCCTTACATTGTTTTGGTACTCGTTAGTGATGCAAAATAATCAAGATCACTACAAAAAACGTCAACCCTAATTAGTTATGTCTCACATGGGGTAGGCAACCAAAAACAACAATTTAAATCCTTAGGGGAAAGTTACACGATTTAGTTGCTTATATAGAAAAAAAAACTAGGAGAGGGGGTGGGGGTAACTAGGTTTTCATAAAACTTTTGTTAATGAAACCCAAACTTGTTAGTTGAACACTTGTTTGAAACCAAATAAAATAATAAAGAAAGTAATGTAAATATTTGAAGGGTTAGATGGCAAAACTGATATTATAGAGATTGAAGTGGATGTTAACTAATCCATTTTACGTCCTCTTCCTGATTCTTCAATCGAGGGTTGCTTCACTAAGAGTTTCTCCTAAATGGAATAGTTCACCGGTACACTAAACGTTTCACTAGACAAAGGTAGTGATCACCTTATACAAACGCAATGATCACCCTAGACAAAGGTAGCGTTTCATTAGACAAACGTCTCATTAGATCAAGGTAGTGACCACTTTCTTCATTTCATTAATCTCAAGAGGTAGTGATCAACTATCTCATAAATCACCAACAACTATAGTGAACCCCCTCATAAACTTCTCACTAATATCATGGTAGTGATCACCAAACAATTTTGGGATTTCTCTAATTTCCTAACATATTCATGTTGTCGGTTAAGCTTTAACCCTCGCATGTTGTCGATTTTCCATTGTTAACCTTTGTATGGTTATTTATCACCATTGTTGTTGGATATTCCCTTTAATTTTTGCGATTGATTATTCACCAAATCTATAAGAACATGTATGTGGTATATGATTATATTTAATCAACAACTTATAACACAAGTTAACTTCAATCATTATCAAAATAAGGGATTACTAGGTTCGTAATTAGCACTATCCTTTGTTTTTTTTGAATGGCTGACAAAACATTTTATTCATTGTAGCAAGGTGCTACCACCATAATTACATTCAGTACATGCTTACACCAAAACAAAAGACCGCTCACACCGAAGGACAAAAACAATTACATAATTATCTAAAACAGCTAAATTGACACCATTCTTCCCAAGATAATTGTGACTCCTTTGAACGGTTTTTAACCCACAAATACGCCATTGCCTTGACTTCCTCCAAGACTTTAACGGAATTTGGTGATCCTTGCCTGAAAACGACCTCATTCCTCATTCTCCAAATGCCCCAGAACGTGACCAAAACGATCGCATTAATAGCTTTTTTCTTTTTCTTCAAACCTAGGCTGTATCCGTGCAACTCTAGCAAATCTTTAACATCAAAGGCGATGATCAGCGGGATTTTACACCAACCTGCAATGTTCTGCCAAATGGATTGCGCAATATGACACGAAACAAAAAGATGTTCGCATGTCTCGTCATACTCACCGCAAAGTGTACACCATCGATTTTGAACTGGGATGTTACGAATCATCAACGCACACTTGGTCGGTAGTCTTTCCATTTCTGACCTCCATGCTACTATCGCCACCTTTTTTGGGACCCAATTATTCCATTCGAAAACTTTGTTTGGTCGCTCCCTATTGGCCGTACTAAGAATTCTTTTCACGCCTGAAACATTGAAACTTCCAGACGGATCATATTTCCAACTCCAACCATCACTTCCGGCTTTTAATCTTAAATTACCGAGTAGTAACATTAGTTGATGGAACTGAGAGGACTCTTCCGGGTCGAATTCTGACCGAGACCAATTCCAATTAAATTGTAATACTGAACCTGAACCTCTCATGACTGCACGATCAGCCACCATACACTCCTTTTCTTTTTCAAGTCTGAACAATTCTGGAAAGCGAATATAGAGAGGATCCAGTTCGGCCCAACAATCCAACCAAAAAGAAATCGAATTACCATTTGAGATATTAGCGAAGATAGCCCGATTCAGGTCAATTTCCGCGTGAAGCAATACTTGCCGAATACTTATTATGCTTTTCCATGTGCCTGGAATCGAGATTTTGACTGGGACGTCACACCATGCTCTTTGGATTATGATGAATAGCCCAAATGACTTTCCTCAATAATCCATCTTTTTCTGTTTTGAATCTCCACCACCATTTTACCAACATTGCTAGATTAGCATCTCTGAGAGACCCAAATCCAAGTCCCCCAAATTCAATCGGTGCAATCGTTTTATCCCATGCTACCCAATTCATTTTTGCCTTTTCTTCCGAACCCCCCCAAAAAAATACTCTGCGGATCTTATCAAGGGAGTCCAAAACCTGTATTGGAGCTTTAAATAACGAAAAATAATATGTAGGAAGTGAATTCAATACCGATTTGATGAGAGTTATCCTGCCTCCATAGGATAACGTTTTTGCTTTCCACAAAGAAAGATGACTTCTAAAAATATCCAAGACCGGCTTCCAATTCCGAACAAGGTTCATGTTCGCCCCAACAAGCATACCAAGGTGTTTGAACGGAAACGTACCTTTTTTAGAGCTCAGGAAACTCGCCATAGTGTTAACTTCTTGGTCATTTACACCAATACCATATACAACACTAGCCTTTGTTATCCCAACAATTTGTCATTATGGGAAACTACAACAATAGGAAATATGATACTATATGACTGTTCGAAGTATAACAACTGTATGTCTTCATTCGCTGAGATCAAGAGGCACATCATCAAAGTTTGACCTTTTTGTCACATAAGTAGTCCTTAATTAAATATGTTTCAAATAAATATTTTTACCGTTATTTAAGGTTAACGTACAGTAAAAAACTACATAATAAAAGATAGCATGGCTATGTCAAGTTGTTTAATTCATAGTGTTTTAATAGTGTTTTTTCAAGCATAAATTATAGTATCTTAAGTGAAATTCACTTTTATGTATTTTTATTTGAATATCGGTAGGCGGTAGCGAGTTAAGTGTTAATATTTGATTAGTTTTTTTATGTTCCTTATTTCATTGCTTATGTTTGATTTAGATGATTTTTATAGGTTGTATTTGATAATGGATTGATTTAAGAAGAAAACAAAAAGAAAAAAAAAATTATTATATATATCAAAAGACATCGCATAGTTGCGCCAGTATATCTTTTAACTTTTAGGTTTTTGACACTGAAGTTTCCCTCCTTTTAGAAGTTCACACAGCAACATTTGCAGGCATACTTCCACCCCCATGGCCATGGCCTGCCATAATTTATTTGTTTTCCATCTTTCTCTCTCTACAAATTAACACCATCAACCACCGATGCCCATTCTGAGAGACACGATCACAGAGCGAGAAGCGGATGAGATCTCGCCGGAAGAGACAGGAAGACGGTAGGACAGTGGCAGTGGTGGGAACTAGCCGGCGGTGGAGGCTGGTGGTCATGTAGAGAAATGGTAGTAGACGATGAACCTGGTGGCGGTGGTGGGAAGGAGTCGGTCCACCGTCCACAGGAGGTGGTGGTAGCCGTGCTATTTGCTGGTGGAGGTGGTGTCTTGGTGGTGGTGCCAGTAAACAGTGAATAGATAAAGAACGTTAAGATGAAGGAGTGAAATTAGAAACTAAATTGTCTTGCTTTGGTTTTGTCTCACATTTTGTAAGCACGTGATCTTCCCTATGAAATATGCGAAGTCACAAAGGATGCAATTTTGATTAAATATTATGTGGGAAGATCACCGTTTAAACCAATATTCTTTTATATAAACTTTAAAAAACTAATTGTTTTCGCTGTTTAATACGACGCAAACATACAGGTCACGTTTTGCTTTTTTAAAGAGAGCTCCTAATTGACCTCACGAATAAATGTGTGTTTTAGAGATAAATATCACTTGCATTTTGGCTTCCAGTTACTAAAAGGGTTTTTTTTTTCTTAATTCCCCGTACAAGTATTTCATTTTAACTTTTATTGATTAAATATTTACAATTTTTTTGAACGGCCAACAAACTCAATTCCGAGCACTCTCGGGGCACCCACCGGAGAAACGGAGTACTCCGAGAGTAACCCGAGTCCACCACCAATTCCGGGGAGAACCCGGTAACCCACCCGCCCGTAGGCACGACGGTGAAATTACCGGTAAAACCCGTTTGGCTCAAGGATCCAACCCCAGGTTTCCCTGGGTCTCCTATCATTGCCCACCAGTGCCTCACTCTGCACCAAATGAGAGTCGAACCTACATCTCACAAGAGAAATACAAACCCTCCACCACTTGATCTAGAGATCATTGGCTTTTAAATATTTACATGAATTTTAAAAATCAAAGATACATGTTTAAGATTGTGTACTTATTAAATATCACTAAATGAATTATATATTTTAATATATAAGTTTTTTTATATGTCTTTAACCCATTTGGATTACATTTAATTTGATGTTTCTCTTTGTTAAGTTTTAAAACAAGATAATTATGAATGTGTATTTAACTTTTTTTTTTATTTCATAACGTTTATTGAAAACGGAGTTGTATTCAAAACAAAGTATTTTTGGTATCGTAAGTTATAGCTGTTGTCGGCACCGTACCAATACCGATATTCGTTTATATGGTTTCAATCAGTGTAAAACATGTGTCAGACCGTGTAGGGAATTTGGGTTTTCTTTTTCAATTGCTATAGCAAGTGTCGGTATCATAACGAACCGAATTGATACTAACCGAATTCCCGCTGCGAAGCGCGGTGGAATCCCACTAGTTATAATCAATTTATAAAAATTAAAGCCTATAATGGGTTGTTTGAGTAAAAAATAATAAAAAAGAGTAAATTACACAAATAGTCCTTTATTTATATACCAAATTACAATCTTTGTCCTTCGTTTAAAAAAGCACACAGAATGTTCTTTATATCTAAATTTTTTCATGCTTTGTCCTTTAAGCTAAACAGTGTTAACTTTTTGTTGAATCAGTTCTGTTTAAACATAAGGGAAAACATGAAAACATACCTGTCACCGCAGACAGTGCAGTGGAGAATCCAGTGATAGAAGAAGTCATGGAGCTCGACATCTTAGTCAAGGTGATCTGGTTCCTCCTTAGGGTGCTGACTGATGATGGTGACTATGAAAACCGACAAGGGAATCGGCTATAGGAGAGGAGGTCGATGATGATGATGTTATGATTATAGGGTATGTCTAATTGTGTAATTGTGTAACTGTGTAACCCTTTAACCTCTACATTAGTCTCCTTATATAAGCACCCAGGAGGAAACATAATTAGTTAATAAGGGTAATATGGTCCATCAACAATTACCAACTAATTATTTAATAGGTTATTATATATTTTGATCTATATTATGTAAATGATTATAATGGCTACTAGATTAAATATTAGACATAATATATTTAATCTTACATTCTCCCACTTAGCCGAGTAATCATTTACCATGAGTATTAGATAAGCCTGATTAGGAGTTAACACTCATTTTAGCCTTAAACAAGTACTATAGCAGAGAAATACAGCCGTTGAATCATTATGCGACTCAGGACCCCCATTAGTCATACTATAGCCTTAATTTAAAACCTAATCGTTATGATCAAAATACGCATAAGCCCTTTGTTTGATTTGTAACTTTATTTGTCTATATGCCATTATACCGGTTGAACATATTCTAAGAGACATACAAAATCAAACTGAGGAAATTTCATTAATCATAAAACATAAGCTAGTACAATATGCTCAAATAAGGTCTTTACTAAATCCCATATTCCGAACATGTTCTTCATAAACCTTAGGAGGGAGACCTTTAGTCATCGGATCCGCAAGCATATCTTTAGTACTAATATACTCGATACAAAGATTATTTTCCTCAACTCGTTCACGTACGAACATATATTTTGTATCGAGGTATAAACCAGCTCCAGTCGAACTGTTACTGTTCGAGAAACTAACGGCAGCTGAATTATCACAGTAAAGCTTCAATGGTCTAGAAATGGAATTAACAATTTTGAGTCCAGTGATCAGATTTCTAAGCAACATTCCATGACAGGTTGCGTTATAAACAGCAATGTACTCTGCCATCATAGTGGAAGTTGTGGTCAACTGTTGTTTATGACTCTTCCATGAGATAGGGCCGCCTGCTAACATAAAGATATAGCCCGAAGTGGATTTCTTGTCATCTTTGCATTTGGCAAAGTCAGAATCAGAATGGCCCACCACTTCTAAATGATCACTTCTTCTATAAGTCAGTTTATAGTCTTTCGTCCCTTGCAGATATCGAAATACCTTCTTAGCTGCTTTCCAGTGTTCTAGGCCAGGATTAGTCTGATAACGGCCTAGCATTCCAGCAATATAAGCGATATCTGGGCGAGTACAGACTTGAGCATACATCAAGCTCCCGACTACTGACGCGTAAGGTATCTGGCTCATTTGCTCCTTCTCAACCTCTGTTGTCGGACACTGGAATGAACCGAAAACATCTCCCTTAACTACTGGAGCGACAGAGGGTTTGCACTGTTGCATGTTGTAACGTGTAAGGACACGATCTATGTAAGCTTTTTGAGACAATCCTAAGATCCCTTTGTGTCTATCTCGGTGAATTTCGATGCCAATGACGTAAGAAGCATCTCCGAGATCCTTCATGTCGAAGTTATGCGAGAGTAACCTCTTCGACTCATGCAACATGTCTAAACTATTACTTGCCAATAGAATATCATCTACGTAAAGGACAAGTATAGTAAAGTTGCTCCCACTCATCTTGAGGTAGGTGCATTGATCCACTTGATTCTTCATAAAACCTTGTTTCTTCATGACTTCATCAAACTTGAGGTACCACTGACGTGATGCTTGTTTTAACCCATAAATGGATTTCTTCAACTTACAGACTAGATGCTCCTGACCCTTAGGTTTAAAGCCTTTAGGTTGTTTCATGTAAACAACTTTGTCCAAGTCTCCGTTAAGGAAAGCGGTTTTAACGTCCATCTGATGCAGCTCTAAATCGAAATGAGCTACTAGGGCCATGGCGATCCTTAATGAATCTTTACGAGAGACAGGTGAAAACGTCTCTTGATAATCAATTCCCTCTTTCTGAGTGTAGCCCTTTGCAACCAATCTCGCTTTGCAGCGTTCAACGTTCCCATTCGGATCCAGTTTTGTTTTGAACACCCATTTACATCCTACTGGTTTGACACCGTTGGGCAATTCTACCAAATCCTAAACGTCATTTTTCTTCATGGATTCAAGCTCATCAATCATTGCTTTATTCCATTCAGAAGACTGATAACTGCTTATGGCTTCATTATAAGAGATAGGATCATTTAGCTTTCCATGATCCATTTCAGTCAGGTAGGTAACATAATCATCCCAATTAGTAGGCCTTCTTTGCCTAGATGACCTCCTGAGTGGATTATCGGGTTCAGCGTTGTCTTGGTGTTGAGCGTTTGATGTGCCTTCGTCATGAGGTATAATGGGTTCTGATTGTAGAGGTAAATTTGGAGTTGGTGCAGTAGCTTCGGGTGCAGTAGTTGCATTGGGTACAAGAGGAGTAATCGGAGTAATGGCAAGCGATGAGTCTCTCCCCCCCGCATCTTGTACTTCTTGTAATTCTTCGTAAGGGTTGGTACTGCTCCCACTGACCTTGAAATCCTCCAGGAACGCGGCACGCTTGGTTTCAACAATACGGGTGACATGGGAAGGACAATAGAAACGATAACCCTTTGAATTCCCAGGATACCCAATAAAGAAACAGGTAACTGTTTTAGCAAGTTTCCTTAGGAAAGGATTGTAAAGTTTCGCTTCAGCAATGCAGCCCCATACTTTCATATATTTAAGACTCGGTTTCCTTCCTGTCCAAAGTTCATAAGGAGTTTTAGGGACAGACTTAGAAGGAACTCTATTGAGTATATGAACAGCTGCTTTTAACGCTTTAGTCCAGAGGAATAATGGTAAATTAGTGTTGGCTAACATACTGCGTACCATGTTCATAAGGGTACGGTTTCTTCTTTCAGTGACACCGTTCTGCTGAGGTGTACCAGGCATGGTGTATTGGTTCACAATCCCCTGGCCCTTACAAAACTCATAAAATGGACCAGGATCTTGACCCACATCAGTATGTCTTCCATAATATTCACCGCCTCTATCTGATCTCACAACTTTAATCTGACGATCTAATTGCTTTTCAACTTCAGCCTTATAATCTTTAAAAGTTGTAAGAGATTCAAACTTCTCCTTAATAAGATACAAGTACATGTAACGAGAATAATCGCCAATAAAAGTGATAAATGAAGTATGTCCTGTTATGCCAGCGATTTGGTATGGACCACTAATATCAGTATGAATGAGTTCTAATAAATTAGAGCTCCTAGTGACACCTTCCTTATTCGCTAATGTCATTTTACCTTTAAGACATTTGACACATGTTCCAAAATCAGAGAAATCAAGAGGAGGTAAGACTTCATCCTTTACGAGATGATTTAATCGTTCTTTTGAGATGTGGCCTAAACGTTGATGCCACAACATGGATGAAGTCTCTAAGTCGCGTTTCTCTTTCATCTTTGTGAGTGATTCATTAATGTTATATGACAACAAAGATTTGGAAAAGCCATCAACTAGTTCTAATCTATAGAGACCACCATCCAGAACACCAGTACCATAAAGAACAGAATCATAGAGGATAGAGAGGTTGCGATGACCATGGGAAACAATAAAACCGTCCATATCTAACTTTGGTCCTAATACAAGGTTCCGAGTTACTTCAGGAACATATAAGGTATCATAGAGTTTAATACATAAACCAGTTTTCATAAATAATTGTAATGTTCCCATGGCCTTCACTTCTAATTCTCGATCATCCCCAACCTTAAGCGTTCTTTGGTTTCTTTCCAGCTTCCGGATTGTAAGGAATCCCTGAGTTGAATTGGTAACATGAACCATAGAACCAGAATCAAACCACTAAGAATTAGCAGGAATACTTAAATTATAGGACTCAAGTATCATAAAATAATCGTTACCTTTCTTAGCCAGCCACTCCTTAAAATCAGGGCATTCCTTCTGCATGTGTCCTGTCTTTTTACAGAACTTGCAGTGGATTCTGCCTAAGGAGTTCTTAGAGCTGGAAGGTGCACTTGTATTGGGATTGGGCCTTTGGACTTTTGAAGCATCCTTCCTCTGATGATTGTTCTTCCTCTTCTTAGAGTTGGAGGTGGTGAAGTTAGCAACATCAGTAGTGCGATCAATCCTCACACGTGTGACAACCCTAAAATTTCAGGTATTCGTACAATTTATTAATTCTTAATTTGTGCTTAATGACTGTGCTTGATTACAACTGTGATTAAACTACTTTCTGATTTCTGTTACATACATACACATGCATCACATTTTATACTGTCACTCTATTTATTACACACAAACATTAGTGACAACCATGATGCACAAAGCACAGTTAGCACAGTGAGCGGATGACCCAGAGACATGCTAACAATGCCAGCACCTAGACAGACAATGCTTTTGAGGCCAGTATGAGCCAGAATCAGAATACTACACTAGTAGGGAGTGTAGGGAGGTGAGGACCATAAAACTGCGTCACTAGGTGATAGTTATAGTGCCGGGAAGTGCCAAAAACACACTTTAAATGCAGCATTCTGCACTTTTAAACAAAATTCAGCATTTAATAATGCTAGTAAAGTGCAAAAACTTGGCAAAATAGTCCTAGATACTTTTCAAAGTGTTGGGAATTAAATGTGTCACTAAAAGTAATATAAAAGACACTTTATAGATTAATTTAGCACTTTAACGGAACAACACCCAACCGAACAACCGGACTTTACCCGGAACATAAAAATATTGCCAAATACATTGTTTTTATTTTTCTGAGCTAGTTAGGGTCCCCGAACACCCTAACACACCTTGTAAATAACAATGCATCATAACATACTAACTAAACACTTTAATCCTAACTAGTTTGTAACTAAGCCATTAGAAACCAACCCCATACCCCCCCTTCTTCGAACCGGTTATGTGGGGTGGGGACACCCCCACAATTCTTTCCATTATTTTATTGTAGATGTTGGACAATTAGAAGCACATTACATATTGGTTAATGGTGAAAGTTGGTTTATAAATTAGCACTTAGGATCATGAACATTCTTATCTTCACCATCAAAACAACACTCATCTCTCTCTCTCCTTTCTCTTGTTCGGCCGCCACCATACCACCACCTTCAAGTCCATTTCAAGCAATCCATACATACCCAAAGGTGTAAGAGACCCTACAAGCAAGCTTGGTGCACTCGGAAGCTCAAGGACCTCTCTCGTTTTCTTTTATCCATCACTTTTACGCTTTGAAACTCCCCTAGCCTTGTGCTAGTAGTAAGTGCCTTAGATCTTCATCTTGTTCATATTTGTGTTGGTTAATAGTAAAAAGAATGGTGAAATATTGAGAACTCTAAAGAACATAATCAAAGTCTTGAAGTATAAGCTAACTAGAGATGAAGTAGTGTTATATTGATGAAGAAATCATGTTGTTCTTATGTTGATATGTTTGTCGTATGTTGTTTGTTAGTAAAAATGTTATGGTTCATCACATAGGCTTGCTAGTTCATGTTTAAAGACATGAACTAGCAAGATGTGAAGGTTAAAAATGTGTAGGATGATGAAATCATCCATACATAACTATGAACTTGATTAAATACATGTTTCTTGAAAAATAAAGATCAAAATGGGTTGTAAACTTGTAGATCTAAAGATCTATGAGTGGTTTTTCGAAAGAACCAAGTGAAAAATATGAGTTTTGTTAAAACTTGGATCTTATATGAACTAAACACATTTTTAGTGAGTAAACAAGTGTATAAACACTTGTGTAACAAGAAAAATTCACAAAGAAATATTTTTGGAAATCATGACTAGAAATTGTAAATGTTCAAATCCTTTAAAAATAAAGTTTTTAAGAAACTAATCACATTTTTAAAGGTAACAAGACTTACTAATTATGCTAGTAAGTTACTACTTGCTTTTACAAATCTTTCAAGTTCATAAGCTTATAGTTCATGCTTGTTTTTGTCAAGGTTGGTGATTAGAGATTGCATATTGTTGATTGAGAATTGATTGAATGATTTTACAAAAGAAAATGATACGCTAGTAAGCGTGGACGCCTCCATTTACAAAGGAAACTCTGGCGAAATTTTCCTAAAAATCCAACACTTAGAAAACATTTTTCTAGTAAGTGTTTACAAATATATTTCTAAAATTTATTTTCAAAATAAACCTCGCCGTGATTTTTATTACAAAAATATTAAAGGGCCGGAGGTTGATTTTCGTAAATAAAATTTGACAAATATATATTTAGAATATATATTTATTACTAAAACTCTTGTGTGGTTATTTGTTTATTATGTGAACTAGTTACATTATTTTTAGGGTAAAAATAATATAAGTACTATGTACTATGAAATTACGACTCCAAAATAATACTAAAACTCTCACGAAATAAATATTTAAGTTAAGCAAGTATTGTTGTAATACGAAACGCTAAAACGTAACTTATGTTTATTTCAGAAAAAATACTCTTATACGTATATTTTGGTAAAATATTATTTTGAAAAGTTTATGAAGTAAAATATAATATTTTTGGGAAAAATATATATTTTTTGGAATTAAGATGTTTTAGACAAATAAATTAAATATATTTGCTAAGTGGGACATAAAATATATTTTTCGGAATTACAAAGTGTACATGTATAAATACCCCCATCATTGGGAAGGAAATACACTTATAAAATAACTAAGAAGTGTGAATACGAAATAGTTGCCTAACTATTTTCCTTAATACAAAAGATAAGTTAAAATAATTAATATTATTTTAACAAGTATTATATCATAGTAACACAACTCAAAACACTAAACCCTAAGCCAAGGCACGGCCCATTCGTCTAATAGACATTAGTACGTGTAGGTCGTCACGCAGCAGTTCGAGCTTGAGATTGACGTTATAGGATACGCACTTCTGTGAGTTCATGTCCCCCTTTTCTTTTAACTGTTTTTAGTTTTATAACTTCGGGGGTGAAATACATGTTACTATTATATAGGACATTTTTATACATGGTATGGTTAGCTTAAGGAGGGTTGGGACGTTCAGATCATGTGAGTGGTGGGTAAAACGCTTAAAGCCATTAATCCTCGTTGTTAGGACCGAGGGACACAAGAGTGATAGATCTATTTGGGTGTAGCGAGCCCACACCCGTGAGGTCAGGGTGACCCATAGAGGTGACTGTGTCTTACAGCCGAGGCCCGGTACAAATTTGCTAGGTTTGAGTTTTCTTGCATCACTTCACACATACCAGTGGCTTTGCAACCCAGTGGTGATCTTTTTCCTTAATTGCTACATACCAGGAACATTTATACACTGGGACGTACTTTAACGATTTATAAACATACTCACTTTTACATGAACTCGCTCAACTTTTGTTGATTTTTCAAACTACATGTATTTCAGGAAATTAATGGATCTGGCCAAGTTTGCAATGATGATAAGCTGTGTAGGGAGTAATGATGTCATCCGGGTTTAGGAAGTGTGACCCTTGCCTGGACGGGTTACAAGTCTTAAACCATGTTTTTATTTAAGTCTTTTCGTTGGTCGTATGAACACGCTTTAATTTATGTCATGGTTGTATGTTGTTTCATGTGTCGACTTTTAAAACAATGATGTTGTGGTAACTTTTAAACTTGATGAATGGATGACTATCATGCGTTTTATTTTCATATAGCATTGTTGTGATTGTGCTATGGTATTAAGAAGTCACCCCAAATAAATCCACGCTTTCGCAAAAGCCAGGGTGTGATAGCTTGGTATCAGAGCATCGATCATAGCGAACTAGGATTCTTTCTCGAGTCTAGACTATGATCACTAGGGCTCTCACGAAAACATTTTTACATTACATACACTAAAAAAAACGTCCAGATCCAGAATACAAAACATTTTTACAAATAAAAGGCACAAATACACTTTTCAAAAATTATATTTCAGTCTTAGAGACTGAGGGAGGTTTAGCCTTAGAGGCTAGGGAGGTTCAGTCTTAGAGACTAAGGGGTTCAATCTTAGAGATTGGGGAGGTTTAGTCTTAGAGACTGGGAGGTTGGCTTTAGAGACCAGGGAGTTAGTCTAAAAGGCTAGGAAGTTCAGTCTGAGAGGCTGGGAGGGGTAGTCTGGGAAGACTAGGAGGATTGCTTGTTTGCATTATTGTGACTTACATGTTTATTTGATTTCATGTTGATATTTGTGCATATGTGTGGTTGTGTTACAGACACCATGGTTTCTTCTTCCGACACAGGAGTATTAGACACAGTGGACCCCATAGCAGTTGTGTCAGACGATGAGATACCATCAGAGGGAGACGTATACACGTCAGATACCACGAGTACAGATGACGATGATTTTCAGCCATTCGCTCTGCCAGACATCGGAGTTGAGATTCAGCCTGCTGATGGCATTCCTGCTGGGGATCTACCTCTTGCGGTGATCCCTGCTCCCGTACCGCTTGCTGCTGTCCCCATGATGGATGTGCCACTCGATGCCGTATCTAATGACGACATTGATCTGTTTGAGGAGGGTCCCCCTGAGGGCGACTATGAGGGCGAGGCCCCGATCGATGCTGATGCTATCCTTCCTATTGCTGAGGCCCCTATAGAGGAGCTTCCTCTTGGTTCACCTGTCCCAGACTCGTTGGATTCTGTGGCATTCGCGTCCTTGCACGACCAGGGTGTGCAGCATCACTCTCCTGACGCTGACGTAGCGATGTCAGCTGCACCTGGTCCGTTACACGAGTTTGAGTTTGACCATGAGGTCGATGACGATTTTGACCCAGTTTTTCCCGCTGATTTCGATCCTGATTATGATATCGAGTTTATTCATATGGACCAGCCCTTAGAGGCGCCCGTGGCTCCCATAGATCCGTTATTTGACATTCCTGCCGACTTTGACATGGACCTTGTCGACCCTGAGCCCGTCGCAGCACCAGAGCCTGTTGTTGACCATGGCCCTGTTCTTGATGAGGTCCTAGCCGTTGCACCGCCAGATATGGGTGCACCGGCCATTGCACCTCTTGTTGATGATATACCCATTGCTGACCTTCCCGTTGTTGCACCACCGTTGGTGGGTGATCCTGTTATTGATGCACCCATTGTTACACCTGTAGTACCTGTTTCAGCCCTTGTGCATGCTGATCATGCACCGTTCGCCACGCACGTTGACCCTCGATACGCCGACACCCTCAACGGGTGGATCGACGATGATGACTACCCACCATATGTGCTACCAGTCACGCCTCCCATAGCACCTGTTTCTGCACCCACTGATATCCCATTGTTTCACCCACACACCACTGACGTCCACCGCACTAATCTTCCCATCACATTCCTCCAGGACATACCGCCACCTCGTCCTGGAGAGGGGTCATCGAGGCAGCCGCCTGTTTCTGTTCCACCCGTACTGACATCATCTTTTCCGTTTTTGTCACAGTTTCCTCATGTTGCACCACCTACTGCACCATCTTTCATACCATCGGGCGAGCCGTTTTTGTGGACTACGCCCCCCGTTATGCCACTATCTGACCCGTACCACCCATTTCATGTGGGGTACACTACGGAGGATATACTTGCGTCGCTGCAGCTACAGCAGGATGCCCTGAGCCGTCGTATTCAGGAGTTGGAGAGAGCTCCACGTCCGCCTTGTCACTGTCAGACCCCCTTTGCAGCACCACACACTCCTCGTCCACTTTCCCTCGATTCAGATGTTCGTTTCTTGACACCTGAGCAGCAGGTTGCATATTTGCTGCGCGTCTGTCGTGCCTTAGAGGAGGACTGGTTGCTCATGCGTCGCTTGCTTTTCTCTCATTTCCCTCCTCCTCCTACTCCACCATCAGCATAGATATTTTTGGTTTGTTGCAGGTTAACCATTTTGGTGAGGAAGTCGCGATTGAGCCAGCTTACGAAGACTTTTGAGTGATCACACTTTTGTATATGATAGGTGTAGTTTGACTTGTATTTTTAAGGGTGATGTGACCCTATGATATCATTTGGATGTATGATGTACTATAAAACTTGTAAAAACAATATCGTGGTCGTGATTAATGAAGGCTCAATGGCAACATTCTCACTGCATGCTTTGTTGAGTTATTTGTTTTATGTTATAACATGTGATGTTATGTGATTGATGAATGTTAGTACGTACGCATATTATTTACTTACTATGACTTGACCTATATAAACATCTTTTAGAAGATGCCTCCAAGACGCGACCCGCGCATGCCTACTACCGAGGCGGAACTCCAAGGGATAATTGCCGCGGCCATAGCTCAGTATGCGGCCTCCCATGGAGAAACAAGCGGAAATATCTCGAACAACAACGGCAATAACAATCCACCCAATGGGTGCACCTACAAACAATTTCTTGACTGCAAGCCCGTAAATTTCGATGGCACCGGAGGTGCTGTTGCATTCGTCTGGTGGGCTGAGAAGACAGATTCTGTTCTAATAATGAGCAAGTGTGCTCCACAGCAATAAGTCACCTACATCTCAGGGCTGTTTCTGGATGGTGCCCTATCGTGGTGGAATCTGCAAGTGCAAACGTTGGGAGAAGCGGCAGCTTATGCGTTAACCTGGAATGAGCTGAAAGAACTAATGAGGAAGAAGTACTGCTCGCGTGCTGAAATACAGAAGTTAGAGACTGAGTTCTGGCACCTAAGGATGGAAGGTCCCAAGATTGCGGAATATGTTCAAAGGTTTCACGATTTGTCTCATGTAGTGCCGTATATGGTCACGCCCGAGTTTAAATGTGTTGAGAGATTCATCTGGGGATTGGCACCCCAAATCATGAGTATGGTTACCACGTCCAAGCCTGCCACGATCACGGAAGCCATCGATCTCAGTGTGGCGCTCACTGAGGAGGCCATTAGGTTGAACAAGTTCTCAGTTTCTGATCAGAAGAAAAAGGAAACACATGTTGAGTCGTCTGGTGAAAACAAACGGAAATTTTCCAATTTCAAGCAGGGTACTAGTAATGTGAGCAGGAGAGGTGAATCAAGCACGCCGGCCAGAGCCACAACCGGTGTCGAAAACAAAGGAAAGGGTTACATGGGCACTCTGCCCAAGTGTGGATTATGCCAGTATCATCATGCTGGCCCGTGCAGGAATAGAAAATGTGAAACTTGTGGGAAAGTTGGCAACTTGAAGGATACTTGCTGGGTTGGTTCAGGCCAGGGTGGCCAAAGGGGTTTCAATAACAACAACCGTGGTGGTAATGGAAACCGCTCGCAAGGGAATAATGGAGGAAATGGAAACCGTGGAAATTTTGCGAATCAAGCTGGGAGTGGAAATCGCAACCAAAACAACACTCAAGGTGGAAATGGTAATGGAAATGGTCGTGGACCGGGATGCTTCAATTGTGGGGATGTTGGGCACTTTAAGAGGGAATGCCCAAAACTGAACCAAGCACGGGGAAGAGTCTTTAACATCGGCGCAAGGGAAGCGCGCCAGGATCCAAACGTTGTCGCTGGTACGTTTCCTATAAACCAACGCTTTGCATCTGTTTTGTTTGATACTGGTGCCGATTATAGCTTCGTATCGTTAGAATTTAAGAATATGCTTGGATTAACTACTAATAAGTTAGACGTTCCATACTCGATTGAATTGGCGAACGGGAAACTAGTGGAAACGGGTGAAGTCATCCGAGGATGCATAATTGAGCTGGGAGAACGCGAGTTCACTTTGGATCTACTACCAGTCAAGCTGGGAAGCTTCGACGTGGTAGTAGGGATGGATTGGTTGTCAAGCAACAAGGCCGAGATGGTTTGTCATGAAAAGACCATCCGCATCCCGATAGAAGATGGAGAGACGATCGTAGTCCATGGGGAAAAGCGCGATACGCCTCTGAGAATCATTAGCTGTCTGAAAGCTAGAAAGTGCTTACAAAAGGGATGTGTTGCATTCTTGGCACACATCGTGGATAAAGAAGCCGCGGAGCTAAAGATCGAAGACATTCCAGTCGTAAGAGAATATCCTGAAGTCTTTCCAGAAGACTGCCGCCACAGCGACAAGTCGAGTTTCACATTGACTTGGTTCCAGGCGCCGTGCCTGTAGCCAAGGCACCCTATAGACTTGCACCTTCGGAGATGCAGGAGTTGTCAACGCAACTCCAGGATCTGTTAGACAAAGGATTCATCAGACCAAGCTTCTCACCTTGGGGAGCTCCAGTTCTGTTTGTCAAGAAGAAGGATGGTAGTTTTCGTATGTGTATAGACTACCGCGAGCTTAATAAGTTGACTATCAAGAACAAATATCCTTTACCAAGGATTGATGACATGTTCGATCAGTTGCAAGGTTCGAGCTTTTATTCAAAGATTGAACTTCGATCAGGATATCATCAGCTAAGGATACAAGAGGCAAGTATCCCGAAGACGGCCTTTAGGACTCGTTATGGACATTACGAGTTCCTGGTTATGCCGTTTGGGTAGACAAACACACCGGCAGTTTTCATGGATCTAATGAACAGAGTCTGCAAGCCGTACTTGGATAAGTTTGTGATCGTGTTCATTGATGACATTCTAATCTACTCGAAGACGAAGGACGAGCACGAACAGCACTTAAGAGCTATTCTAGAGCTACTTAAAAAGGAGAAATTATACGCTAAGTTCTCGAAGTGCGAGTTCTGGTTGCGCGAAGTCCAATTTCTTGGACATGTGGTTAATGGAAATGGAATCCATGTGGATCCAACAAAGACCGAGGCGATCAAGAATTGGGAGACTCTAAAAAGGCCAACCGAGATTCGACAGTTCTTAGGTTTGGCTGGTTATTATCGAAGATTCATTGAGGATTTCTCAAAAATCGCTCAACCTTTGACCTCCCTCACACAGAAAGACAAGAAGTTCGATTGGGGAGACAAACAAGAAGAAGCGTTTCAGTTGTTGAAGAACAAGCTTTGTGATGCGCCGATCTTATCACTACCCGAAGGAACGGACGACTTCGTGGTATATTGCGACGCTTCGCGTTAGGGATTAGGCTGCGTGTTGATGCAGCGACAGAAAGTTATAGCATATGCTTCTCGCCAGTTGAAGGTCCACGAGAAGAATTATACCACGCACGACTTGGAACTAGGCGCGGTGGTATTTGCGTTGAAGATCTGGCGTCATTATTTGTATGGCACGCGATGCACGATCTTCACTGATCACAAGAGCCTGCAACACATATTTGACCAAAAGGATCTTAACATGAGGCAAAGACTTTGGGTAGAACTATTGAACGACTACGATTGTGAGATCAAGTATCACCCAGGGAAGGCGAATGTGGTCGCCGATGCCCTGAGTCGAAAAGAAAGGATCAAGCCCATAAGGGTTAGGGCTTTGGAAATGATCGTCCAGACAGACCTCTCTTTGTGCATTCGTGTCGCGCAGAGAGAAGCCTTGAAAGAAAGGAATATGGAGGACGAGTATCTCCGTGGGATGGAGAAACAGTTGGTACCAAGGAGGAAGGAACTTTATGCTTCATGAAACGAATTTGGGTTCCCTTGTTTGGTGGATTGAGAAAGGTTATTTTTTATGAAGCCCACAAGTCGCGGTACTCAATCCATCCAGGGGCAGATAAGATGTACCAGGACCTAAAGGACTTTTACTGGTGGCCAAGGATGAAAGGCGATGTAGCGATATACGTTGGTAAATGTTTAACTTGCGCCAAAGTAAAAGCCGAATACCAAAAACCGTCAGGTCTCTTGCAGCAACCTGAAATACCCAAATGGAAGTGGGGGCAGATCTCAATGGACTTCATAACAAAATTGCCAAAGACGCCCAGAGGCCACGATACAATTTGGGTAATAGTAGACCGTCTAACCAAGTCTGCGCACTTCCTGCCAATCAAAGAGAAAGACAACACGAGTAAACTTGTCGAAATATACATGAGGGAAATTGTTGCACGACATGGAGTGCCTCTCTCGATTATCTCTGATAGAGATGGACGCTTCGTGTCAAGGATTTGGCAATCCTTCCAAGAAGCTTTTGGTTCACAGTTGAATCTAAGTACTGCCTTTCACCCACAAACCGATGGCCAGAGCGAGAGAACTATTCAGACATTGGAAGATATGCTGAGAGCATGTGTAATGGATCTGGGTGGTAGCTGGGATAGTCATTTAGCATTGGTCGAATTTTCGTACAACAACAGCTACCACACCAGCATTGGAGCCGCACCGTTCGAAGCTCTCTATGGACGCAAATGTCGATCACCGATTTGTTGGGCTGATGCGGGTGATAGACAATTAGTTGGTCCCAAAATAGTCCAAGAGACGACATAAAAGATTGCACAAATCCGAGAGCGCATCAAGGCGGCTCGCGACAGGCAGAAAGGCTATGCAAATCAAAGGAGGAAACCTTTAGAGTTTCAAGTTGGGGATATGGTTTTGTTAAAGGTTTCACGTGGCACGCTTTGGAAAGCGTGGGAAGTTGAATCCGCGTTACATTGGCCCGTTCAGAATCCTGCAAAGGATTGGGCTTGTAGCATACAAGTTGGACCTACCTGCTGAACTTAATGGTGTTCATGATACATTCCATGTATCAAACCTGAAAAAGAGTCCAACACAAGAGACAGTAGTCATTCCTGCGGACGAAGTTCATATCGACGACACACTCCACTTCACTGAAGAACCCGTTGAGGTTACGGATTGGAAAGTTAACAAAACACGCAGGAGTAGTGTCAAACTCGTCAAAGTTCGATGGAATGCAAGACACGGGCCAGAATTCACGTGGGAACATGAGGATCATATGAAGGAGAAATACCCTCATTTATTTCCAAGGACCCCTGCAACTAGAAGCAGAACCTAAAATTTCGGTACGAAATTTTCTTAACGGGGGGAGAATGTGACAACCCTAAAATTTCAGGTATCCGTACAATTTATTAATTCTTAATTTGTGCTTAATGACTGTGCTTGATTACAACTGTGATTAAACAACTTTCTGATTTCAGTTACATACATACACATGCATCACATTTTATACTGTCACTCTATTTATTACACACAAACATTAGTGACAACCATGATGCACAAAGCACAGTTAGCACAGTGAGCGGATGACCCAGAGACATGCTGACAATGCCAGCACCTAGACAAACAATGCTTTTGAGGCCAGTATGAGCCAGAATCAGAATACTACACTAGTAGGGAGTGTAGGGAGGTGAGGACCATAAAACTGCGTCACTAGGTGATAGTTATAGTGCCGGGAAGTGCCAAAAACACACTTTAAATGCAGAATTCTGCACATTTAAACAAAATTCAACATTTAATAATGCTAGTAAAGTGCAAAAACTTGGCAAAATAGTCCTAGATACTTTCCAAAGTGTTGGGAATTAAATGTGTCACTAAAAGTAATATAAAAGACACTTTATAGATTAATTTAGCACTTTAACGGAACAACACCCAACCGAACAACCGGACTTTACCCGGAACATAAAAATATTGCCAAATACATTGTTTTTATTTTTCTGAGCTAGTTAGGGTCCCCGAACACCCTAACACACCTTGTAAATAACAATGCATCATAACATACAAACTAAACACTTTAATCCTAACTAGTTTGTAACTAAGCCATTAGAAACCAACCCCATACCCCCCCCCCTTCTTCGAACCGGTTATATGGGGCGGGGACACCCCCACAATTCTTTCCATTATTTTATTGTAGATGTTGGACAATTAGAAGCACATTACATATTGGTTAATGGTGAAAGTTGGTTTATAAATTAGCACTTAGGATCATGAACATTCTTATCTTCACCATCAAAACAACACTCATCTCTCTCTCTCCTTTCTCTTGTTCGGCCGCCACCATACCACCACCATACCACCACCTTCAAGTCCATTTCAAGCAATCCATACATACCCAAAGGTGTAAGAGACCCTACAAGCAAGCTTGGCGCACTCGGAAGCTCAAGGACCTCTCTCGTTTTCTTTTATCCATCACTTTTACGCTTTGAAACTCCCCTAGGCTTGTGCTAGTAGTAAGTGCCTTAGATCTTCATCTTGTTCATATTTGTGTTGGTTAATAGTAAAAAGAATGGTGAAATATTGAGAACTCTAAAGAACATAATCAAAGTCTTGAAGTATAAACTAACTAGAAATGAAGTAGTGTTATATTGATGAAGAAATCATGTTGTTCTTATGTTGATATGCTTGTCGTATGTTGTTTGTTAGTAAAAATGTTATGGTTCATCACATAGGCTTGCTAGATCATGTTTAAAGACATGAACTAACAAGATGTGAAGGTTAAAAATGTGTAGGATGATGAAATCATCCATACATAACTATGAACTTGATTAAATACATGTTTCTTGAAAAATAAAGATCAAAATGGGTTGTAAACTTGTAGATCTAAAGATCTATGAGTGGTTTTTCGAAAGAACCAAGTGAAAAATATGAGTTTTGTTAAAACTTGGATCTTATATGAACTAAACACATTTTTAGTGAGTAAACAAGTGTATAAACACTTGTGTACCAAGAAAATTTCACAAAGAAATATTTTTGGAAATCATGACTAGAAGTTGTAAATGTTCAAATCCTTTAAAAATAAAGTTTTTAAGAAACTAATCACATTTTTAAAGGTAACAAGACTTACTAATTATGCTAGTAAGTTACTACTTGCTTTTACAAATCTTTCAAGTTCATAAGCTTATAGTTCATGCTTGTTTTTGTCAAGGTTGGTGATTAGAGATTGCATATTGTTGATTGAGAATTGATTGAATGATTTTACAAAAGAAAATGATACGCTAGTAAGCGTGGACGCCTCCATTTACAAAGGAAACTCTGGCGAAATTTTCCTAAAAATCCAACACTTAGAAAACATTTTTCTAGTAAGTGTTTACAAATATATTTCTAAAATTTATTTTCAAAATAAACCTCGCCGTGATTTTTATTACAAAAATATTAAAGGGCCGGAGGTTCATTTTTGTAAATAAAATTTGATAAATATAAATTTAGAATATATATTTATTACTAAAACTCTTGTGTGATTATTTGTTTATTCTGTGAACTAGTTACATTATTTTTAGGGTAAAAATAATATAACTACTATGTACTATGAAATTACGACTCCAAAATAATACTAAAACTCTCACGAAATAAATATTTAAGTTACGCAAGTATTGTTGTAATACGAAACGCTAAAATGTAACTTATGTATATTTCAGAAAAATACTCTTATACGTATATTTTGGTAAAATATTATTTTGGAAAGTTTATGAAGTAAAATATAATATTTTTGGGAAAATATAAATATATTTTGGAATTAAGATGTTTTAGACAAATAAATTAAATATATTTGCTAAGTGGGACTTAAAATATATTTTTCGGAATTACAAAGTGTACATGTATAAATACCCCCATCCTTGGGAAGGAAATACACTTATAAAATAACTAAGAAGTGTGAATACGAAATAGTTGCCTAACTATTTTCCTTAATACAAAAGATAAGTTAAAATAATTAATATTATTTTAACAAGTATTATATGATAGTAACACAACTCAAAACACTAAACCCTAAGCCAAGGCACGACCCATTCGTCTAATAGACATTAGTACGTGTAGGTCGTCACGTAGCAGTTCGAGCTTGAGATTGACGTTACAGGATACGCACTTCTGTGAGTTCATGTCCCCCTTTTCTCTTAACTGTTTTCAGTTTTATAACTTCGGGGGTGAAATACATGTTACTATTATATAGGACATTTTTATACATGGTATGGTTAGCTTAAGGAGGGTTGGGACATTCAGATCATGTGAGTGGTGGGTACAACGCTTAAAGCCATTAATCCTCGTTGTTAGGACCGAGGGACACAAGAGTGATAGATCTATTTGGGTGTAGCGAGCCCACACCCGTGAGGTCAGGGTGACCCATAGAGGTGACTGTGTCTTACAGCCGAGGCCCGGTACAAATTTGCTAGGTTTGAGTTTTCCTGCATCACTTCACACATACCAGTGTCTTTGCAACCCAGTGGTGATCTTTTTCCTTAATTGCTACATACCAGGAACATTTATACACTGGGACGTACTTTAACGATTTATAAACATACTCACTTTTACATGAACTCGCTCAACTTTTGTTGATTTTTCAAACTACATGTATTTCAGGAAATTAATGGATCTGGCCAAGTTTGCAATGATGATAAGCTGCGTAGGGAGTAATGATGTCATCCGGGTTTAGGAAGTGTGACCCTTGCCTGGACGGGTTACAAGTCTTAAAAGATGTTTTTATTTAAGTCTTTTCGTTGGTCGTATGAACACGCTTTAATTTATGTCATGGTTGTATGTTGTTTCATGTGTCGACTTTTAAAACAATGATGTTGTGGTAACTTTTAAACTTGATGAATGGATGACTATCATGCGTTTTATTTTTATATAGCATTGTTGTGATTGTGCTATGGTATTAAGAAGTCACACCAAATTAACCCACGCTTCCGCAAAAGCCAGGGTGTGACAATACGCTCTTCCTCCTGTACGCACATAGCGACCAGCTCACTCATCATCCATTTGTCCTTCTGAGTGTTGTAATTGATCTTGAATGCTTCAAAGGACGAAGGAAGTGAAGTAATGATGAAATGAACGAGAAAACCATCACTGATTTCCATTTCCAGCCCCTTCAGCTTATTGGCCATGTCATTCATCATCATGATGTGCTCGCGAATGCCGCTCCTCCCATCATACTTAGTCGTCGCCAGCTTGAGAATAAGAGTACTAGCATGTGCTTTAGACGTCCCCTTGAACTGCGCCTCCACAGAAGCCAAGTAGGTTTTAGCATCTTCAGAATCTGGAATAGCTCCTCTGATTGCATTGCTGATGGACTGCTTCATAAACATGAGAGACATGCGGTTACACTTAGTCCACTTTTCATGAGTCAACTGCTCAGCAGCAGTGCTTTGAGTAGTAAGGTCCGCTGGCTTATTCTCTCTTAAGGCATAATCGAAATCCAGCAGCCCAAGAGTAAGCATGAGAGCATCCTTCCATGCAGCAAAGTTATCACCAGTCAAAGGTGGAATCCCGCAATTTGGCGCTGATAGTGGAAATAAGATGAGCACGTTATGATACTAAGGAAGAAGTTCTAATGTGATTTAAGGGCACGTTAAACTAACGCAGGCATAAATAATGACCATTTTAATTATGAAGCTGTGATATTGTCTATTATTAACATCAAAATAATAGACTTAGTTAAAATTCTACTTAAACGAAAACAAATCAGCTTTGGCCAGAAGTGTAATCATTTAAGCATGTGTGCAAAGTGATTGTAACAAATCAGCTTTGGCCAGAAACTGAAACAATCACTTTAGTTATGCACTCGTTAAGTGTGCCATCTATGAAGGAATTAAATCAGCTTTGGCCAGATATTAAGACATTCATGTTTATGATGCACACTTAACATAGCTTTCGTAATACTTGAATGATAAGTAGATGTATCAAGTCAGCTTTGGGCATAAATGATACATCAAAAGCTCATTCAAGTTAAGCCATTTTGATTTTGTAAAACATTATCTGATTCTGATTAATTAACTAAGTATTTACAAAACCAAGTATTTATTAGCAAACCATCTGTTAGCGCGGATCGAACTGGATGATTTCGAATGATCCAAATTTTAGTTCACATTAACTGCTTAATAAAGTAATAGGATTTCGAATAAGTCTTGATTATGAACACTCATGATTTCGGATGAATCATGTCTTGGATTCATCCGAGATGAATGATTTCGAATCATTTCAGATTATCCGAAATGGATGATTTCGAATGATCTCGGATGTGTCCAAGACGCGTAAGTCGAGTCATTTCGGATGATTGTGGATCCATCCGTGATGGATGATGCTTAGTCCGAGATGATTCGTGATACATTTCGGATGATTTCGGATGGTGATGCTTAGTCCGAGATTCATCCGAAATGGTGATGCTTAGTCCGTAATGATCAGCCAGTTATTGATCCGTAATGGATGCTTAGTCCGAAATGGTTACTCCTAAATGTTCCGTGATGGACGAACAAATGTTCATCCGGAATGATCATCCGAGATGTGTTCTGCAAGCTATTACAGCTGTTAATGTGAAAACATAACTGAAAATTCAAATTCTTAGGAATTGTGATAGAGTTTCCTGTTTTAACATTGATCTAACTTTATCAGAAAATTTCAAAAATCATAATCTGTTTATCCTTTTAACAGATTTCGAAAACTCTCATTAGACAAAATAGATCAAAATTAGGAAAACATTCAACAATTCAAATCATATTCCAAAACATAAAGGAATTTCGAATTTTTAACTAAGAACACATGATGAACCCTAAATATTAACCTTAACCCTATATCCGAAATCTGGAAATTTATTAAACATTTAATCAAATTCTTGAACATTATGATTTCGGAACAGTAATAATAGATGAAACATATGATCCGAAACTGATCCGAGATGGAATTTCGGATGATAAAAAACGAATTTAATTAGGGTTTTCAATTCTGTTTTTCAGTTTTTATTCCAGATTCATGGATACAAAACAGAACTGACTAATCAACATATGCTCTGATACCACATGTTGAATCAGTTCTGTTTAAACATAAGGGAAAACATGAAAACATACCTGTCACCGCAGACAGTGCAGTGGAGAATCCAGTGATAGAAAAAGCCATGGAGCTCGACATCTTAGTCAAGTTGATCTGGTTCCTCCTTAGGGTGCTGACTGATGATGGTGACTATGAAAACCGACAAGGGAATCGGCTATAGGAGAGGAGGTCATGATGATGATGTTATGATTATAGGGTATGTCTAATTGTGTAACTGTGTAACCCTTTAACCTCTACATTAGTCTCCTTATATAAGCACCCAAGAGGAAACCTAATTAGTTAATAAGGGTAATATGGTCCATCAACAATTACCAACTAATTATTTAATAGGTTATTATATATTTTGATCTATATTATGTAAATGATTATAATGGCTACTAGATTAAATATTAGACATAATATATTTAATCTAACACTTTTTAATTAATTTTATGATAAAATGGCCATTTTGCCCCCAAAAAAAAAAACGTAATCTGAAATTTATTTATAAAGGACATAATCTGTAATTTACATAAGTTTTTTTATTTTATTAAATTTTCTTTCGTTTTATTTTATTAATTATCACTATTGTTTTATCGACTACTTAAAAATTTTCTTAAATCATTAATTAACATATTTTTTTTGTATAATTTATTTATTATCATTTATTTGAAAATGTACATAAAAATAAATAAAAAAAGTATTTATTTATGTAAGTTTTCTATACTATATTTTTATACAAACTGTTGGTGTGATCGAGGTTTTTTAATCATTTTAGAATTATTTATAAATTATTTGAGCAAAACATACATTAAAATTTAGATAAAAATAAGCGAGTCACAACATGTTGGTTTTAACATAGATAAAAAGTATGTCTGAATGTTCTATTTTAAGATGAGTGTCGGGTAGTTTAAAACACGTGTAAAATAATTAGTTGCTTTCCATTGGCAGCGTGGTTATTTAAATTATGCTTTTGTATAAAAAATTTGAATTATTTTATAGTCATTTTAAAGCAACTGTTATTTTAAACGTGTTATACAATCTCCGACAGTCATCTCAAAATACAACATTGCACCATGTTTTTTTTATTTATGTTTATACCAACCAGTCGTGACGCATGATCGACGTGCTTATTTTTATCCACATTTTGGTGTAAATTTCATTCGAGTAACATATAATAATGGTAAAAGTGATAAAAAAAATAACTCGACCACACAAACAGTTTATGTAAAAACATAGTATAAACATTATATGTAAAATAAAAAGTAAATAATTTAATCAAACAAATAAAAATAAATAAATTTAAAGCATATATTTTTATAGAAAAAATATGTTAATTATTTAATTAAGAAAATTTTAAAGTAACCGTTATAACAATAGTGATAAATTTAATAAAATAAAAAGAAAGAAAAGAAAATAAAAAAACTAAGATAAATTACAGATCATATCCTTTGTAAATAAATATCAGGTTATGTTTTTTTTTTGGCAAAATGAACATTTTACCTTAAAGTTAACATCAGTTAGCTTAAAGGACAAAGAGCATGCAAAATTTATATATAAATAATTTTTTGTATTCTTTCTTAAGACAAATGTTAAAGAGTGCAATTTAGTATATAAATAAATGATAATAATTGATTAAAAAAACAAGATATTGAATGGGTGTACATTTTGGCACACCCATTTGCCTATCTACACACCTTAAAAGATGTTTTTTGTCCTTATATGCACACCCTGCAGTGTCGAACTGTGCCCAAAACGTGGCGTTTTGGTCCGGTTAACCTAACAAAGACTGACGGGTTTCTGACGGGTCTGTTGACCGGACCAAAACGCCGAGCTTTGGCCGCGTTTTGGTCCTGTCAACCAGACAAAAGACTGACACCCGGTCTGGTTAACAGGACCAAAACGCGGCCAAAGCTCGGCGTTTTGGTCCAGTCAACAGACCCGTCAGACACCCATCAGTCTTTGTCTGGTTAACCGGACAAAAAAACCGCGTTTTGGCCACAGTTCGATACTGCAGGGTGTGCACATAAGGACAAAAAACACTTTTTTGAGGTGACTATCTACACACTTAGTTTGGGCCTATAATAAGCCATGTTCATCTTAACAATAACCGTCTCTTCTTATTTTTTTTCTTTTCAAAAGAGGGTTGAGAAATAACTTATTTAACTTTAGTTAAAAAGTTATTAGTAAAGTGTTGGTTGAATTGTTTTACTTTTCATTCGATCAAGATGTAATATATTTCTTTGTCATGCTTCTATAATATTGAATTGAATGGATCAAAATAAAAAGGAAGTATGATAAAGAAATAGATTGTATATTGATTAAACAAAAAGAGTAAATTACAACCGGTGTCTTTTACGTTTGCATCAAATTACAACCGATGTCCTTTAACTAAAGAAATTACAGGCTCTGTCCTTTATGTTACCGGTTTTTAACACGTTATGTCCTTTAGACCTAACCTAGTTAAGTTTTTTTGGTTAAGTCTTACTATGTGTCTCTCGCATGAGGGCAACATGGTCTTTTCATCCCAGTAACATCATTTTTTGATAAATAAGTTATTTGTCAACCATCTTTCCATAAGAAAAAAAATAAGAAGAGATGATGATTGTTAAGATTTTTTAACGGTCAACGAATCATTGAAATAGGCTATTGGCGAAATTAACCACATCAGGATACACTCGCCTCTGAACCGAGGAAAACCCCCCACCTAGGGCTGAAGTTCGTAAACACTCGCCCGAAGGCACAATAATGCACTGAGGTAAAACCCGCTTAATTCAAGGATCAGACTAGTGATCGCCGTCTACTCGCCTAGTCTCCCATCATCACTAGGTGCCACCGAAACTAAATAATGAGGTAGGAATCAAACTTGGATCACTATATCTCTCCCTTACCGGCTCATTAGTATGATAATTGTTAAGATGATCATCTTATTATAATTATATTATATAATATTATAATAGTATACAAAAGGTACAAAATAATTAAATTACTACATTTATTTAAACTACTACAAAGAGAAGTTGCTGGCATCAGCAAGTAATAGTTGATCTCTTCAATTGGCCAAAAAGGGCGGCAGGCTCAACAGTGCCAGGTAGCTCTGGCACTCCCCTATTGGCCCAACAAAATTACGATTTTGTCCTGATTTAAATTTACGCTTTTGCCATCAGTTCAAATTTATGTTTTCGCCCCCACTTAAAAATAAATTTGCGCTTTTACTCTCAGCTAAATATTTCGATTTTTCCCCCGGTTAAAAATTACGATTTTGACCCGTTTCAATTTACCGTTTTGCCATTAGTTTTTTCCCCTTAAAATTACGATTTTGCCATCAGGTCAAAGTTATGTTTTTGCCCACGCTAAAAAATAAATTTACGCTTTTGCTCCCGGCTAAAAATTCTAATTTTGCCCTCGGCTCAAATTTACGATTTTGCCCCGTATAAATTTATACTTTCGCCATTAGGTTTTTTTTCCTCACAGCTAGGTTACGATTTTGCCCTCTACTTAAATTAACATTTTGCCCATCATTTTTGTTTGATTTCCTGGTGACATTACAAGTTTGCCCCCAGTGCAAAATCACAGTCGTGCCGCCAACTTCCTGGCACTCGCCTGTTGGTCCATTTAGTTTACGATTTATCCCTGAATTAAAATTATGATTTGGCCCTCAGTTAAAAATTAAGGTTTTCCCATCGTTTTAGTTTTTTTTACCAAAACTATAAAGGTTTTTTGTTTTAATTGGTTTACTCGAATTTTTTTTTCATGTCAAGGAGTTGCCTAACACTGGCTCATTAGTCCTGAAAAATTACAGTTTTGCCCTGAGCTCAAAATTACGGTCTTATCACCGTTTTTGTTTTATTTTTCCCTAGCAAAATTATAGTGGTCTTTTTTTAATTGGTTGAAAATTATTCGGCCATCGCCGCGCAACGCGGGCGGGACATCTACTAGTTAATCAACAAATGTGGAGTATTTTGGATTTAACATGTTTGACCATAAGTCTGAGATGATGGATGTGAGATCATAGAAATGCAACCCAATGAAGTATAAATGGTGGGACCAAACATTTTATTGGACCGAGAAGGTTATAGTCATTGTGGGCCAAGTAAAATGTGAATGATGGTGGCAAGGAATAAATCCCTTTGTAATTGCACCACTTGGGCTCCATGTATTCCATTTGCTATCCCTTCTTCTCTTTATTCCAATTATCTCGAAATATATAATTGTACCTTTATTATTTCAAATATAATTATTAACATCAAGGATATATTCCTGTTAAATTAGAAAAATTAAATTATATGGTTGTTATTTTTTGAAGACTAATAGATTATATTTAGTGATTTCTTAAGGGTTTAGAGTAATCCTATATATATAGAGAGGCCAGTTAACGTACAATACGGCTTAACGTACATCACGTACGAGAGATAATTACGCACGTTCATTTGAAAATTACGCACTTTATAAACTAAAAAACCCAAATCACGCATGTTGGAAAACATTAATCACGCATGATAAAAACATTAATCACGCACGTTATACACATAATCACGCACGTTGTCGTACGTGATGTACGTTAAACCATATTGTATTTTACACTTTTCCTATACACACACACACACATATATCCTATATATATATATATATATATATATATATATAGATTAGGTTCAAGAGTGAACACTAGTGTAGTTTGCGAACTGAGCGAACTAATCCTGGCTATACATGTGTGTATTCATCGAATCCGTTTGATTCGTTTAGAACCAGATTATTTATTTGAATCAGGTCTAAGAGTTTCTAACTGAACCGGCACAAATAGTTCTAGGTTTAGCCGGTTGGTCCGATAGGGATGGGTTTTAGAAACAAAGATATTTATAGACTAAAAGCATAAGGCAATATTATGGTTTGACTAGAGTAGGAGATCAGATGGCATGGTGTATAGTGTTTTTCCTTATACAACCATTGAAAGAACTGTAACTGCACTGGAGTTCCTGCAAAGTTTTTGGTCAGATTATAGAAACAAAGTCATGTTTCTTTAAGGTGAGCAAACATAATTTGACAGACAAAAGGTGGTGTGCATAAGAAGTACCTTTTCACTCATCATTTCAAAAATCATAATATTTAATCTAACATTAAATTAAATAAAAATAATCATTATTATACAATACTAGGGTCGTACCCGCGTGTTACGCCAGGACGCAATTGGAATTCGCTATGTATCACACACTATGATAACCGATGATAAATTCGTAAAATCAAACAAAATGATATCCAAATGTGTTAATAGTATTTGCGATGTACCTCTACTTTAAATATCAAAATAACAAAAGTAAATGTAAAAGAAAACGATAACTAAAAAAACAAAAATAGACACAGCTTAGCAAACCAATAAACTCTAAAAAAACCCTCAAGTTAGTAAAGCCTCCCATTGAACTAAAAAAAAAGGCTTAAATTAGCATATTAATACTATTCAACTTCTCTTCTTTTATATATAATGCTTTTGATAAAAAGCAAAATAGAAAGCTTCTTAGATTAATAGCGAAATCGAAGCATTCAAACGGATAATCAAGTTAATATTTGGGTGTATGAATGTTTACAGAAAATTCACGAGTTTGAAGAGGTATGGTTCTGATTACCCAAACCCAGTTACCTTTATTGAAACAAATATAATATTATACAATTCTAAAAATATATAATAAAAAATAGTTAGAAGTTATTAGAAACTTAAAGTTATATTTATAAAATTGTTGCAAGTATAGCAGAACTTTTTTACATTTTAACTTGATGTGGTGGATGGTGAGTGAATTTAAGATAAATAGTCAAGTAAACTTTTATTACGCAAGACTATAAGACCGGAGGGTCTGGGGGCCGTCCCCATGCCCGTCCTCCCGCCGCCGCTCCAAACATCCCACCCCCAGCCCCGTCGCCGTGCCTCTCCCGTGAAGATCGTCCGCCCACAACCGATCTCGCCGGGCCTCCATTTCTCTCTCCTCACACACACACATCTATATATATATATATATATATATATAAAGGGGTTCATCCCCCACCCCCTAGGTCCATCCCCTCCAAGCCGAGCTTACGTGGCGGTGACGTGGCGGCCCATCCCCTTGGGGATGAGGCTCTCCATACCCACTAGTCTAAAGGATATATTTAAAATTGGCGGATATATTCCTGAACCCAATAAATAGTATATAGCGGGTGCCTAATGAATGACACTTCGTACTTAATATAGAAGTTTTATAGTATGAACATATCATAGCACTTAAAAAAATTAAATTAGCACATACTAAAACAATACATACATAAAAATAGCACTTTCTAATTATATTAATACTTGAAAATTAATCAAAATAATTGATTTTAGCACGTAGTGAATGATGTTAGCACTTTTCTTTATAATGAATTATATCAGCACATTAAAAACAAAAGAAAAATCCAAATAAAGAATTAATTGTTTGTTTGTATAATTATAGGAAATTCAATATAATTGATATTAATTAGGTTATTATCATGTATTATTTCTCTATAATTGGTTGGATAACACATAACACTTTTTAAATTATTTTTACATACGAAATGTGGTTTGTATTTGATTCTACACTATATTATCAAAACTCTTTTGTAATTTCATTCTATAAGTATATGACTTTTTAGCGACGATGCATTAATTTTTAATTCAATTAACTTCAAAATAGGACACTGTTATTTTTACTTTAATATAACCTGTTCTTGTTCAGCCATAATCAATGAAGAAACTGAAAGATGTTAGGCAAACGTCACATTGTAGTCAGAACAATTTTCTTGGAAGTCAGTGCCAAATAATTCAGAGCAATATATTAGGGTGTACGGGGCACTAGCGGGAGGGGATCGGTGACCCCATTCCCCGATCGGGAACACCGCCGCCATCACCGCGGGGACCCAAATCGGGGAGGGGAATCGGGGGGGAGACACCGCAAGAAGGAGAGAGGAGATGGTGGGCCACCCTCATTTTCAACCAATCAGTGATTTTTCTTTTTTTTTTTAATAAAAAAAGTCTCCTAAGAGGGGAGTGCCGCCATCAAATTAGGGTGTGAGGGGAGTTTAAGAGGGGAGTTGACGTGGCATAACCTAATTGGGTGTGCGTAAGAGAGAGGACTCCGGGGACGTCCCACCCCCCGTATGCAACACCCGGGGATCGAGCCGGCGACCTCCAAGGAGAAAGCCGGTCCAACCCAAACCACATGGGAATTGCCAAGTGAGCTAGGGGGCGGGATTAATTAATCAAAGTTAGATGATTACAAAAGAAGACAAAGAATAATATCTATACTAGGGCTAATTATAAGGAGAAAACCCACTCCAGTTGACTAAACCCTGAAAACTCACACATGTGGCTAGGATTGATCTACGTTTGAATTTAGATTGAAAGGAAATAAGGGCATGATCGTCATTTTCTTTCTTACCTTTTGAGATTATGTGATGTGTCTGCACAAGCAGACTTTTCAACTTTGCTTTTTCTTGTCATCCTTTTTCATTAATACAATTGTACTTGTGTAGACTTTTCAACTTTGCCTCTCACATGGCTGCCCTCTCTCACATCTTTCTAATATTTTCTCTTTTGTTCTTTTTAGATATTCATATCTCTCATCTCACATCTCATTTATTCGAACCAGACAGAGTGGAGTGAAAGAAAGAAACCTTACTCACCATTGAAGAGTTTTTGCATTTAACATGGCTGATTCGAACAGCCCACACACTTCTCTCTCTCTATAGATAACCATTTTCCAGATCTAAGATCTGAAACAAAAAAAAATTCTTTTTCTTATCAAAATCCTTCATAATCACCCACCAAAACTCCAGATGCTCCGAACAAAAAAGATGATCCAAATAAAAAAAGATGCTCCAGATGCTCCGGTTGAAGATGCTCCAGATGCTTCGGTTGAAGAAGCTCCGGGAAGATGCTACCAGATCCAAAAGATGCTCCAGATCCGGTTGAAGATGTTCGATGATGTTTCAGATGATGGTTCAATGTTGAAGATTTGAATTTTTTTTTGTGTTCCAGATCTAAAAGGTCATCCAGATTTGCAATTTTCAGATTTGCAATTTTTTGTGTTTTGTAGATTTGCAACTTTTTTTATTTTCTTGTTTAAAAAGCTTAATGTTATTAAGTTTTTGTTTTCTGGATATATTGTTTTTTTATTACTGATTTTATGGTTGAATCTAAAAAATCTAGTGTTGTTGGATGTAACAATTCTTTGCATCTTAGTTACGAAATGTAACAATCAAAGAAAAAAATACATCTTACATTTTTTCGTGTTACATAAATAATGTATGTTACTGAAAATAAAGTGCATTGTTTACACATTTTTGTGTTACATAAATAATGCCAGTTACGTTTTTTTGTATTACATAAATAATGCTCATAACATTTTTTTTGTAACAATCAAAGCAAAAATCCCTGTTATATTTTTTTGTGTTACATAAAAAATGTAACAATCCCATTTACATTTTTTTTGTAACAATCAAAGGAAATAAAGAGATCACCAATGGTTTGCAAGGCCATTGGTATGTGTGAAGTGCAGTAGGAAGACTCAAACCTAGAAGATTTTTGCGTCGGGTACCAAGTCACCCCGAGGTCCGTACTGTTGGGCCTGGGGCTGGGCTCGCTACACCCAGATAGATCTACCGCTATTGTCCCTCGGTCTTACACTGAGGATTAATGGCCTTCAGTTCCCGCCTACCCACTCACATGATCTAAGTAGTAACCCTCCTTACGCTAATCATACCATGTGTAAAAGTACTCATAACCATAGTAACATGTATTTCACCCCCCCCCCCCCCCCCCCGCAGTTTAGAAAACTGAAAACAGTTAAGAGAAAAGGGGGACATGAACTCACCGAAATGCGTCTCTAACAAGAAATCTCCCGGTCAACCTGCTGTGCGACGACCTATACGTACTAACTTCTATTAGACGGACGGCCGTGCCTTAGCTTAAGGTTTAATGTCTTTGGGAAATAGTTAGGCAACTATTTCATAATTACACTTCGTAATTATTTTGTAAATATATTCCTTCCCAAGGATGGGGGTTTTAATACATGTGCGTTCGTATAACTTCGAAATATATTATTAAGTCTCACTTAATGTAATATATTTCATTTCATTTGTCCAAAACATTCTATCTCCAAAATATAAATATTTTTCCCAAAAATATTATATTTTATTCCATATAATTTTCCCAAAATAATACTTTTATCAAAATACACATCTAAAAGTATTTTCTGAAAATACGTAAGTTACATTTAAAGTTCGGGTGGTAATAATGATACCGGTGTAACTTAAATATTTATTGTGAGGGCGTTAGTATTATTTTGAAGTCGTTATTATTCAGTGTATACGAGTTATATTATTTTTACCCTAAAAATAATATTTGTATAGTTCACAAAAATATATACTAAATATATATTTAACAAGTCTTATTATGAAAATTCCACCTCCGACACTTTGTTATTTTGTAAAAAAAAATCATGGCGAAATTTTATTCGGAAAAACAAGTTAAAAACATGTTCATAACACTTGTTACCAAAAATATTTCCAAGTGTTTATATTTCTGTAAAAATTTCGCCAGAGTTTCCTCTGTAACTGGAGGTGGCCACGCTTACAAGCGTATCATTTTCTTTTATAAATTCAATCAACAATGTTTCCAACATCAACAAGCAATGTTTCAACATCAACTAGTTCAAAAATATACGTAAATCGCAAACACATAAACTTGTGGGTTATGTAAAAGTGTGTAGTAATCTTCCAATATTCTTAGTAAATCTTTCTGTCTTTGTAAATAAAATCGGTTTCTTGAAAATCTTATTTTTGAAGAAAGTGTAAGTTTACAACTTCTCGGTCAAAAGTTACGAACATATTTCTTTGGTAAAAACTTTTGTTACATAAGTGTCTACGCACTAGTTTGCTCACAAAAACACCTTTGTTTCAAGAAAGATCCGGCTTCTAAACATGATTTCATTTGACACTTGGTTCTTCAAAAATACTACTTGTAGATCTTTAGATCTACTAGTTTTGGACTCTATTTTATAAGAAAAACTCTTTTTACACAAGTTCATGTTAATAAGTAGTAGTGTTCGTCATCTAATCATTTTCACACTTAAACATACACTAGTTCATGTTCCATGAACATGACTTAGCCGGGTTAGATGACGATCCGAACTACTACTAGCATCAAACAACATAAAATAATCATAACCAAACAAGATCCAAGAGTCTTACACTAATGTTTACTCATTAACCACTTTGTTCATCATTTTTAGTAGACTTTAAACTTTGATCTTATATGTTCATGATTTTTATCCGACAAATCTCTTATTAACCACTTTAGACAAGATCAATAGGGTGTTTAGAGTCACTTACTACTAGCTCGTGGCTAGGGAAGAAACTAGACGAAAAATGGGTGGTTAATAGCGTTGTGGTGAGGTCCTTGGCAATCCGTAAGCACCGAGCTTCCTTATACGTGATCCTTCACCTTTGAGTATACTTGGAAATGCAAGATCAAACTTGAAAATAATGGTGGGTGTGGGCTTGGTGGTCGGCCGAGAATCAAGAGAAGGAGAGAGAGTGGAGCTTTGGTTAAGTGTTTTGAATGAAGTGTATGTGTGGTCTTATGGTCACTTATATAACACAACATTCCTAATTACCCATTGGTTACCATGTCACCTAGATATTTAACATATAAGATTAAAATAATCAAAATTTAGTGGGGATGTCCCCACATGGGACGATTTCGTTGGGGGGGGGGGGTAAATGGGTTTAGTTTCTAACTAGACATTTAGATTAGTTAGTTTAGTTGGAGATTAGTTAGCGTAATATTTGTGTTGTAATTTACAACGGGTGTTAGGGCATTCGGGGACCCTAACTGGCTCAGAAAAAGAAAACAATGTCAATGTCAATATTTTTATGTCCCGGGTTAAGTCCGGTTGTTCGGTTGGATACCAATTGACGGGTGGTCCGTAGGACAACCCTTAAAGGGGCTAAATAGATTAAAATCTCATACTTTACCCGGTTAATTGTTTGAACTTGGTAACCACTAGATGAACTGATGTGCAGGTGTTAAAGTACTCAAGATGAGGGATTTAGAAATATTAGAAGGATGGCGGAAGTTGGCGAAATCGAGAAGTGAAGAAATGGCAAATTGATGAAGAAACAAAGAGAAGAAAGTCACTCAGCATCGTAACCTATGGCTCCTTGCCGTAGGTTACGGCTCCAACTATTTGTCAAAAGATCCAGCCGTAAAACAGGAGCTATCAGCCGTAAAGAACTTTGATCGCCGTAACCTACGGCTGAGGGCCGTAGGTTACGGCCCTATGTTGACTTTGGGACTTGCTGACTGCCGTAACCTACGGCTGGGAGCCGTAGGTTACGGCTCCGACTGATGCTGTCATGTAACCTCCACATTGAATGCGGTTTTCAAGGGGTTTTATTGTGACTTATCATTGTCATTCGGTTACCACTGGCTTGTACTCGAAATTGGAGCAACTTTTGGGGACTTTTGGCAAGAAAACATTATCTTAATCATTAGCTTTTGTTGCTTTGATCTATATGAACATTGAAACTCTTGTTATGATGTTGTTTGAAGCCATGAGTGGCTAAACTTTGGATGATTGTCTTGGGTTGAAGGTTTGTGTAAGACTTTGTGTTTTGATTTCATATTTCTAGAATAATGAACTCTTCTCTATGATTTGTTTGTTATGGTGTGCGATTGCTTGCTTGTAAATTGTTAATTAGTGTGCTAATCTTGTTCTAAACTATACGTTCTTGGTGCCGTTGGCAATCGAGATATCATAGATAGAATTAGGATTGGGTGTTGATTAATTGGTCATCGGGTAACAACCTCGTGTTCTAGGAATCCGAGTACTTAGTTCCCTTTCACCACATCAAGTAGGCATACATGAATCATGTCTATGTGATTCTTTCTAGTTGAATGATAGCACAAATGTCGAAGCAAACCGGAAACTTAAGATAATCATTTGTCTCTAAATTGTTTACAACCAAAACTTTTCTCTTGCAATTTAATTAGTTAAATTTTAGTTCTAAAACCAATTCACTCAAATAAACTCTTGAATTTTAATTTACTTGCAATTAGTTTAACTTTAGTCAATTTAGATAAACCTTCAAATAACACATATTCCACAAACTCCCTGTGTTCGATACCCACTTACCGCTAACTATTTAGTTGTATTTGGATTAAATTTGATTGTGACCACGACATCACGTCAAATTTTGGCGCCGTTGCCAGGGAGTAGTGCGCAACGTGTGTTATTTTTTTTTCTTTTCTTAAGTTTGTTATTTTCCTGGTTTACGCGGGTGTGTTAGTGTGCAGGTATTTACAGGTGCATGCGTACTAGAAGCTCTCACAAGCTTTCACCATTAGCATTTGATCCGGAAATTGAGCGAATGTTAAGAGGAAACGGAATTTTGCTAAGAGAGAACAGAATCAGTGGTTCACCAACAACACCAACTACACCAATCACACCAATTCGATACATGGATCCACCACAACCACCACCTACCACGGGTGAACTCATACCACCATTCATACCATCATCTACTCAATCTTCACCAAACACCACTATTCCAAACATCACTACAATGCCTACTCCACTTCATGATACTACACCAACCAATACCACACAACCGATTACTACTCAAGTTGAACCTAGTCTTGCCTTTAGCCCATCTACTATGATTCCACCACTCACTCATTTCTTCCCAGTTTCAGGGCAATCATCTTCAACCTATACAACACCACAAGGTTCAACTGTTGTCCATACTACCTCTACATTTAGACCATCAAACCAGTCGGGTTTTCAATACTCGACCATTCCATTTGGGCAAACTTCGGGTATAGGAGGAGATGGATATGAGGAAGGATATGAGGATTTTGAGGGTTATGATGAAGATGGGTATGCTTACGCTTATGGGGGTGATGGTGATCAAGGAGAGTTTGCTTATGTGCATGGCCAATCTCAAGGGATGTCAAATGTTGGTGGAGTGCCACAACAACAACAACTCATACCACAACACATTAGACCAAGGCCACAAGGGCCACCAATGCAACGCCCTATACCATTGCAACAAGTTCGGCCACAAAATGTTCAACCACAATTTCAAAGGCCAATTCAACACCCACCGATGCCCCAACAACAAGTTCAACAACCACTCGCACCACAAGGGCATATACCAAGACCAATGGGTCCTATTCGTCCAAGGGGTCGATTGGGTGTACCAAGAAGGCATCTTAGGGAACATGCGAGGGGAATTGAAGCGCATTTTAGGCCGGTAATTACTCACAACCCTTCACCGGTGGTTATTCCTCATAATAACCAAGGAAGAACTTTTGAAGTGAGAACAAATTCTTTGCAAAGTTTGCCGAAATATAAGGGTTTAGCAACGGAGGAACCTTACTTCCATTTGGAGGCCTATGACTCAATTTGCAATACTCTTGGGAGTCAAGGTTTTTCGGCCGATGATATCAAGTTGGTACTATTTCAATTTTCTTTGGAGGATAAGGCAAAGAAGTGGTTCTACACTTTGCCTTCGGCATCTATTTATACTTGGGCGGAAATGCAACAAATTTTCCTAGACGAATTTTACACCGCCAAAAAGACTAATGATGCTAGAAAGGGGTTAAGGAGCTTTCAACAACAACATGGTGAAATGTTTCATGAGGCTTTTGAACGTTTCAATATGATGATAAAAAATTGCCCTCACCATGGAATTGAATTGTGGGAATTAATGAATGCTTTTCACGAGGGGTTGAGTGCCGAAGATGCTCGTGATTTAATGTCTATTACCGGTGGGACTTTTGGTACAAATTACGAGAATGACGATTGGGAGTTTTTGGAGAACATGGCCACTACATCAAAAAGAAAAGCTCAAGCATCGAGGAGAGCACGACCGGCCATTGCCCGACCTCAAGTGCACGCAATAGATGATGGTAATGTGCAAACCACTAACCAAATTTATGATGTTTGTGCTTTGTGTAATGAGATAGGTCATGCGGCTGAAAATTGCCAAGGAGGTGATGGGCAATACGAAGAGGTTCATGCTGTGCAAGGTCAAGGAGGGGGTGGTAGAAATTACAACAATATGAATTCTAATACTTACCACCCCGGTTTGAGAAACCACCCAAACTTTCGGTATGGGAACCCTTCAAATCAAGTTAACCCGAATTTCCAAGGAAACCAAGGATTTCAAAGGCAATATCAAACGGGTCAAAGCTCTTCGGGTGGAAACGAAGTAATGGAGATGTTGAAGGTGATGCAAGTCGAAATGCAACGAATGAATCAACGTGATGAAGTTCGGATGCAAAAGGACGAGGCCCGTGATAAAGCTATTCAAACTTTGACTACTCAAATGGGTCAACTTGCAAGTGAAGTGGCGATATTGAAGAAAGCAAAAGGCCAGCTACCAAGTGACACGGTGATAAATCCCAAAAACATTAAAAGTGTTAATATCAATGTGGTAAGCACCGTTCCTAGTACAAAATTTAATGAAACATTGCTAACTTCTTCGTCTCAAGTGAATGCAGGTTTGGAAAAAGATGCCGAAATCGAGAATGATAAAGAGTATGGAGCGCCAATCGTGCCTATCCGAGTGGGGAAACTAAAAATTGCTCATGCATTGTTGGATTATGGGGCGAGCATGAGTGTGTTACCGGGTGAGCTATATGACATGTACGATTTCGGTCTGCTTGAAGATGTAGACACCATGGTGAGTATGGCGGATGAGAGTTGGAGGCGTCCACGTGGAATGGTTAAGAACGTTATGATGCGGTTGGGAGAATTTGAATACCCGGTGGATTTTCTGGTTTTAGATTATGCTACTACCACGATGGCGTCACAACAAAGGGTGATTTTGGGTCGACCGTTTCTCTATACGGCAAATGCTCAAATCGATTGTAGAGAAGGAATCATTACTATGACCGAAAAGAACCGTAAGTTGTCATTTGATGTTCATACTAAGATGATTAATTACGATTTTGTTGTAGCGAAGGATATCGGGTATAGTGAAAAGGTGTTTCAAAGAATGAGAAGAAATCACCCACCGGATCGTGAAGAAAGGCATATGGGTTCAAGCAAGAGCGTATTTGATTACCCACCGAGTCAAAACAAGATGGATGCATTTTGCTCAATGGCACGAGGAAGTGATGGAGATGGCAGGAACCGCTTCTTTGAGCCACCTTAAATAGGGGTGGCACGGTCTGGCTGAAGACCTGAAAACTTAGCGCTGCTCGGGAGGCAACCCGAGGTTCTTCACTGATCTTGTTATTTCTTTAGTTTTCTATGTTTCAGGGCTATGGCAACATTCAAGTGTGGGGAAGATGTGCGGATATTTGTGTGAAGGTGGTGATAGGAAGTCAGATTGTCTCCAACATCGGTTGTGTCAAACTTCGCCAGGTCAATGTACTCTTTCCTTAGTCTTGTTATGTTCTTTAACTTTGAAATAATGGTAGTTAGTTTGTTTGCTGTTGTTAAAAAAAAATTGGTGTGTTAAGCGATCTTTCTCTCAAAACCATACATTGGGACAATGTATCCCAAGTGTGGGGATGAGGGGAAAATTTTGAGAATTTTTGAAAAAATTGTTAACCAAGCGAAAAATTGTTGAAATTTGAACACTTGATATTGTTCCGCATGACATGCCGACACCCATTCCTAGTCTTTTCTTGGTGAGAATTTGAGCCACATATTATTGTTATTGATATTTCTTTGTTTGAGTGGCGGTGTGTGTCGTGTGTTAATAGAACTTGTGTAAGAATTCTTGTTAAATCTTAGAATTAGCATGCTTGTGAAAAGGATAGGAGACTTTTAGGTAGCCTCGTCTAGATGTGTGAGAGTGTAGGAATTGGGGGTTGGACCTCATACGTTACATATATGAGCTTAGTATTGTGAGGGGTGGGGGTTTGGTCTTTAGAAAGCCATGTTTGAGCCTTATACCATTCGGTTGCGACCCAAACCTACTTCTTACAAAAACTTTACCTATTGAGATGACCCGGTTTAGGAATGTAGTTTGTGATTGTTGATGTTCTTGTATATATTTTTTAGTTTATTGTTGAAAAAAAAATATGAGAAAAATACAAAAAGAAGTATTTAGTTGCAATAGTAGTTGAGATGTTGAAGAAGTTTTGTATATATTTGGTGTTTGCTTCGTAGTAGTAGAAATAAAAAGCCGGGTCAAATCAATTAGCTCTTTTATATGTATTCCATCATTTTCCTACCTTTACACCTAGCCCCGTTACAATCCGTAAGTTCCTTTGATTCGAAAGCATGCTAGATATTTGTTAGGAGGAAACTTGATTCTTATACAAGCTTATTGTCGCACACACACACACACACGCATTGAGTGGTTTTGCATTACATGCTAATATTTCTTGCTACCGAGAGTCTTTGTAAGGGGTGTGTTTTGTGGTACGATTGAAGGTTAGTAAAAGGTCGGCACATTTTAGCTTGGTTTGCATGTTGATTGCTTATGGTTGTGAATAGTTTTGAATGGGTTGCTTGGGACAAGCAACGGGTAAGTGTGGGGATGTGACGGGTGGTCCGTAGGACAACCCTTAAAGGGGCTAAATAGATTAAAATCTCATACTTTACCCGGTTAATTGTTTGAACTTGGTAACCACTAGATGAACTGATGTGCAGGTGTTAAAGTACTCAAGATGAGGGATTTAGAAAGATTAGAAGGATGGCGGAAGTTGGCGAAATCGAGAAGTGAGGAAATGGCAAATTGATGAAGAAACAAAGAGAAGAAAGTCACTCAGCACCGTAACCTACGGCTCCTTTCCGTAGGTTACGGCTCCAACTATTTGTCAAAAGATCCAGCCGTAAAACAGGAGCTATCAGCTGTAAAGAACTTTGATCGCCGTAACCTACGGCTGAGGGCCGTAGGTTACGGCCCTATGTTGACTTTGGGACTTGCTGACTGCCGTAACCTACGGCTGGGAGCCGTAGGTTACGGCTCCGACTGATGTTGTGATGTAACCTCCACATTGAATGCGGTTTTCAAGGGGTTTTATTGTGACTTATCATTGTCATTCGGTTACCACTGGCTTGTACTCGAAATTGGAGCAACTTTTGGGGACTTTTGGCAAGAAAACATTATCTTAATCATTAGCTTTTGTTGCTTTGATCTATATGAACATTGAAACTCTTGTTATGATGTTGTTTAAAGCCATGAGTGGCTAAACTTTGGATGATTGTCTTGGGTTGAAGGTTTGTGTAAGACTTTGTGTTTTGATTTCATATTTCTAGAATAATGAACTCTTCTCTATGATTTGTTTGTTATGGTGTGCGATTGCTTGCTTGTAAATTGTTAATTAGTGTGCTAATCTTGTTCTAAACTATACGTTCTTGGTGCCGTTGGCAATCGAGATATCATAGATAGAATTAGGATTGGGTGTTGATTAATTGGTCATCGGGTAACAACCTCGCGTTCTAGGAATCCGAGTACTTAGTTCCCTTTCACCACATCAAGTAGGCATACATGAATCATGTCTATGTGATTCTTTCTAGTTGAATGATAGCACAAATGTCGAAGCAAACCGGAAACTTAAGATAATCATTTGTCTCTAAATTGTTTACAACCAAAACTTTTCTCTTGCAATTTAATTAGTTAAATTTTAGTTCTAAAACCAATTCACTCAAATAAACTCTTGAATTTTAATTTACTTGCAATTAGTTTAACTTTAGTCAATTTAGATAAACCTTCAAATAACACATATTCCACAAACTCCCTGTGTTCGATACCCACTTACCGCTAACTATTTAGTTGTATTTGGATTAAATTTGATTGTGACCCCGACATCACGTCACCAATCCGTTAATGTGCTACATAAGCATTTAAAGTGTGGTTAATATAATTTTTAGTGACACAATTTATTCCCGACACTTTAGAAAGTGTCTAGTATTATTTTCCCATGTTTTTACACTTTACTAGTTAGTTTTAAATGCTGAATTTTTATTTAAAGTGCAGAATTTTGTACTCAAAGTACGTTTTAGGCACATCCGGTCACTATAACTATCACCTAGTGACGCAGTTCTACAATCCTCACCTCCCTACACTCTCTACTAGTGTAGTAATCTATTCCCGGCTCATACTGGCCTCAGAGACAGTAACTGTCTGATGCTGGCTTTGTCAGCATGTTTACTGGGTATCCCGTATAGTGTGCTCACTGTGCTTTTGTGCATCAAGGTTGTCACTAAGGTTTCTGTGTAAATAATAAAGTGACAGTAATAAAGTATGATGCATGAACATGTATATATCAGAATTCAAGTAGCAGTTTAATCACAACTGTAAGCATGCACAGTAATTAAGCAGTAATTAAATATTAATTAATTCGTACGGATACCTGGTTTGGTGAGGGTTGTCACATTCTCCCCCCGTTAAATAAATTTCGTCCCGAAGTTTAAGCTCTGCTTCTAGACGCAGGGTTCTTAGGAAATAAATGGGGGTATTTCTCTTTCATACGATCCTCACGTTCCCACGTGAATTCAGGTCCATGCCTTGCATTCCAACGAACTTTGACGAGTTTGACACTGCTCCTGCGAGTTTTATTAACTTTCCAATCTGTAACCTCGACGGGTTCTTCGGTGAAGTGGAGCGTGTCGTCGATATGTACTTCGTCAGCAGGAATGATCACTGTATCTTGTGTTGGACTCTTTCTCAAATTTGATACATGGAATGTATCGTGAACACCATGGAGTTCAGCAGGTAGGTCCAACTTGTAGGCTACAAGCCCAATCCTTTGCAGAATTCTGAAAGGGCCAATGTAACGCGGATTCAACTTCCCACGCTTTCCGAAGCGTGCCACACCCTTCCAGGGTGAAACTTTCAATAAAACCATATCCCCAACTTGAAATTCCAAAGGTTTCCTCTTTGGATCTGCATAGGCTTTCTGCCTGTCGCGAGCCGCCTCGATGCGCTTTCGAATTTGTGCGATCTTGTCCGTTGTCTCTTGGACTATTTCAGGACCAACAAGCTGCCTATCACCTGCATCAGCCCAGCATAGTGGTGATCGACACTTGCGTCCGTAAAGAGCTTCAAATGGCGCGGCTCCAATGCTGGTGTGGTAGCTGTTGTTGTATGAAAATTCGGCCAATGGTAAATGATTATCCCAGCTACCGCCCAAATCCATAACGCATGCTCTCAGCATATCTTCCAATGTCTGTATCGTTCGTTCGCTTTGCCCATCGGTCTGTGGGTGAAATGCAGTGCTCAGATTCAATTGTGAGCCAAAAACTTCTTGGAAAGACTGCCAAATTCTTGACACAAACCTCCCGTCTCTATCAGAGATGATTGAGAGTGGCACTCCATGACGTGCAACGATTTCTCTCATGTAAATTTCAGCTAATTTGCTCGTGTTATCTTTCTCCCTGATAGGTAAGAAGTGCGCAGATTTCGTTAATCGGTCCACTATTACCCAAATAGTGTCATGACCTCTTGGCGTTCTTGGAAACTTCGTTATAAAATCCATTGAAATTTGTTCCCATTTCCACTTGGGAATCTCAGGTTGTTGCAGAAGTCCCGAAGGCTTCTGGTATTCAGCTTTCACCTTAGCACACGTTAAACATTTGCTCACGTAAACCGCAACGTCGCCTTTCATCCTAGGCCACCAATAATAATTTTTAAGATCTTGGTACATCTTATCCGCTCCTGGATGGATAGAGTACCGTGATTTGTGTGCCTCATCAAAAATAACTTTTCTCAAACCACCAAACAGAGGAACCCAAATTCTTTTCATAAAACATAACGTTCCTTCCTCGTTTGGCACTAATTGCTTCTCCATCCCTCGGAGATATTCTTCTTCAAGGTTTCTTTCCTTAAGAGCTTCTTTCTGCGCGGCACGAATTCGCAGAGAAAGATCTGTTTGGATAATCATTTCTAAAACCCTAACCCTTATGGGCTTGATTCTTTCTTTTCGGCTTAGGGCATCGGCGACCACATTCGCCTTCCCTGGATGGTACTTTATCTCGCAGTCGTAATCGTTCAACAATTCGACCCAACGTCTTTGTCTCATATTCAGCTCTTTCTGGTCGAATATGTGCTGCAGGCTTTTATGATCTGTGAAGATTGTACACTTTGTACCATATAGGTAGTGTCTCCAGATCTTTAATGCAAATATCACTGCGCCTAGTTCCAAATCATGCGTGGTATAGTTCTTTTCATGTACCTTTAGCTGGTGCGATGCGTAAGCTATAACTTTCTGGTGTTGCATCAACACGCAACCCAAGCCTTGACGCGAAGCGTCGCAATATACCACAAAATCATCTGTACCCTCTGGTAATGCTAAGATTGGCGCATTGCAGAGCTTGTCTTTTAATAGCTGAAATGCTCCTTCCTGTTTGATTCCCCAATCAAACTTCTTATCTTTCTGCGTGAGGAGTGTCAGTGGTTGAGCGATTTTTGAAAAATCCTCAATGAACCTTCGATAATAGCCAGCCAAGCCTAAGAATTGTCGAATCTCGGTTGGCGTCTTTGGGGTTTCCCAATTTTTGATCGCTTCAATATTTGTTGGATCCACGTGAATCCCATCTCCATTCACCACATGTCCAAGGAATTGGACTTCACGTAGCCAAAACTCGCACTTAGAGAATTTGGCATACAACTGTTCCTTTTTCAGCAACTCCAAAATAGCTCTTAGGTGTTGTTCGTGTTCAGCCTTTGTCTTTGAATAAATCAAAATATCGTCGATGAATACAATCACGAACTTATCGAGATACGACTTGCAGACTCGGTTCATTAGGTCCATAAAAACAGCAGGCGCGTTTGTCAACCCAAATGGTATAACTAGGAACTCGTAGTGTCCATAACGAGTTCTGAAGGCTGTCTTCGGGATGCTCTCCTCTTGTATCCTTAGCTGATGGTATCCAGATCGAAGATCGATCTTAGAGTAAAAACTTGAACCTTGGAGCTGATCGAATAAGTCATCGATCCTTGGCAGGGGATACCTATTCTTGATAGTCAACTTGTTCAACTCCCGGTAGTCAATGCACATACGAAAACTACCGTCTTTCTTCTTAACAAACAGGACCGGAGCTCCCCAAGGTGAGAAGCTTGGTCTGATGAATCCTTTGTCTAGCAACTCTTGGAGTTGTGTCGACAATTCCTGCATCTCTGACGGTGCAAGTCTATAAGGTGCCCTAGCTACAGGCGCGGCTCCTGGAACTAAGTCTATACGGAACTCCACTTGCCTCTGGGGTGGCAATCCTGGCAAGTCCTCAGGGAAGACTTCAGGATACTCCCTTACGACAGGGATGTCTTCGATTTTTGGCTCAGCAGCTTTCTTATCCACGATGTGTGCCAGGAAGGCCGCACATCCCTTCTGTAAACACTTTCGCGCTTTCAGGCAGCTGATGATTCCTAAAGGCGTATCACGCTTTTCACCATGAACCACAATCGTTTCACCATCTTCGGTTGGGATGCGAATGATCTTCTCGTGGCAGACAATTTCTGCCTTGTTACTTGATAACCAATCCATTCCTACTACCACGTCGAAGCTTCCCAACTTGACTGGTAGTAGATCCAAAGCAAACTCACGCTCTCCCAATTCGATTACACAACCTCTGACCACTTCATTAGCTTCTACTAACTTTCCATTCGCCAATTCGCTTGAGTACGGGATATCTAGTTTACTAGCGGCTAAACCAAGCATATTCTTAAACTCTAACGATACGAAGCTATAATCGGCACTAGTATCAAATAAAACGGATGCAAAGCGTTGGTTTATAGGGAACGTACCTGTAACAACATTGGGATCCTGGCGCGCTTCCCTCGCTTCGATATTGAAAACCCTTCCCCGTGCTTGGTTCAATTCGGGGCAGTTCCTCTTATAGTGCCCAATGTCACCACAGTTAAAACAACCCGGTCTCTGCCCGTTTCCACCTCCATTCCCAGCTTGATTGTTGTTTTGGTTACGATTCACAGCACCAGCTTGATTCGCGTTGTTGCCTCGAATGCCATTTCCTCCATTATTTCCTTGAGCACGATTTCCATTACCACCACGATTATTGTTTCTATTTCCAAAACCTCCTTGGCCTCCCCGGCCAGCGTTAGCCCAACAGTTATCCTTCAAATGTCCGGTTTTTCCACAAGCTTCGCATACCCTTGAACCACACCGGCCTGAATGGTGATGCTGGCAGGTGTTACACTTGGGGTGTGTACCCATATACCATTTTCCTTTCTTTCCACCACCGGTTGTAGCTTGAACCGGTGCGCTTGGTTCTCCTTTCCTGCCACATGAGATAAGTCGTGAAACCTCTGAACATATTCCGCAATTTTCGGGCCTTCCATCTTCAGATGCCAAAACTCAGTTTCCAACTTTTGAATTTCAGCGCGGGAGCAATACTTTCTTCGCATAAGCTCTTTTAGCTCGTTCCATGTCATTGCATATGCAGCGGCTTCACCAAGAGTTTGAACTTGTAAATTCCACCAGGACAGGGCTCCGTCCAAGAATAGCCCAGAAATGTAAGTAACTTGTTGGTCTGGAGCGCACTTGCTCATTCGGAGGACAGACTCTGTCTTTTCGGCCCATCTGACAAAGGCAACAGCACCTCCGGTGCCGTCAAAGTTTACAGGCTTGCAGTCTAGGAACTGCTTGTAAGTGCACCCTGCACATACATTAGAATATACGGATGGTATTAGCAAACGTGCTATAAAATGTATTGTAATCCATCTCAACGACTTAACATTACCATGCGGTGGATTGTTGTTGCCGTTATTGTTCGAACTGCTCCCGCTGGGTCCTCCTTGTGAGGCTGCGTACTGCGCTATGGCGGCAGCGATGATTTGTTGAAGTTCTGCCTCGTTGGCAGGCATGCGCGGATCGCATTTCGGTGGCATCTTCTAAAAGATGATCGTGTTCACGTAAGTCAGGTCATGGTAGGTAAAGTGTGCGTATATAACGATAGTAATAATACATAACATCTCATGTTAAAATAAACCAAACACATAACATCTCATGTTATAGAACATAAACAATCAATCAAACATCACATATGATGAGAATACTGCGATTGCATTGCCATAAATCGAGACCACAATGTAAAGTTTACAAGTACACAACTGTATCATACAACATCAATGACTAAGGGCTACATCACCCCAGTCCAAAATATCAAATCAGTGTCAACAATATCCAATTTACATAACAACAAAAGTCAGGATCAATATGCAGTCTCCCAAAAGCTGTGCAATCTGTGCAATCGCCGTCTTCTCAATAAAAGTCTACTCGTGTCGTACAAAATAGCCCTACACTGATGGCGGTGGAGGAGGGGGAAAATGAGAAAAGAGCAATCGGCGCATGTGAAGCCAATCCTCCTCCATGGCTCGATGAGAACGCAACAGATACGCTAGCTGCTGCTCCTGAGTCCAAAAACGAGCAGCAGAGTCGGGAGATAACGGACGAGGAGGGTGTAATATCGCAGGGTGAGTCTGGCCCTGGCACTGGCATGGTGGTCGCTGTGCTCTCTCAAGCTCCTGCACGCGACGAGTCAGTGCCTCCTGCTGGATCATGAAAGAAACAAGGACATCCTCGGTAAAAGACCCCACATGATATGGGTGATACGGATCCGTCGGTGGCATAATGGGTGGTGAAGTCCAGAGAAAAGGCTCGCTAGGTGGAACAAAGGGTGGCACAGTAAATGGTGAAACAGGGGGAACAACAGTGCGATGAGAGACCTGTGGTACAAACTGGTCTCCTTCAGTCATGAAAGGTGCATCGCCAAAAGGCTGACGAGATGACCCCTCTCCAGGACGTGGTGGGGGTATGTCCTGGAGAAATGTGATAGGCAGGTCTGCGCGATGCGCATCAGTGACGTGTGCAGGAAACAAAGGTGCATCAATAGGAACTGAAGCAGGTGCTGAAGCAGGTGTAACAGGTACCACAAAAGACGGGTAGTCATCATCATCGTCTATCCACCCATTTCGGGTGTGCGCATATCGAGGGTCAACATGGGTCGCAAAGGGTGCATGATCAGGCTCTACAGGCACAGGGTCAGGAAGAGGGGCAACGACAGGATCAGCGGGTATATCAGCAAAATGAGGAGCATCAATATGAGCATCAATAGCAATAGGATCATCCACCAACTGTGGAGCCACAACAGGATGATCATCGACCGGTACGTCATCAACCAAAGGAGCAACAACTGGTGCATCGGCATGATCAAGGTCATGCCCTAATGCGAGGACAGGAGCATCAGCCGGCTCAGGGGCCACAGCAGGCTCCAGATCATCAAACTCCATCTCGAAATCAGCGGGATCAGCGAACATGGGATCAACGGGGTCAACAGGGTCCTCCATGGGCTGATCTAGGTGAATAAATGCAATGTCCTGGTCTGGATCAAAACCAGGTGGGAAAACGGGGTCTGAATCATCATCAATTTCATGATCGATCGTAAAACTAGGGGCAGGGGCAGGTGTAGCGGATGATGCTCTATCAGGGTCTGTATCATCCGAATAGTGCTGCGCTCCCTGCGCGTGTGATGGTGCAGATGCCACAGACTCAAAGGAGTCTGGGACGGGTGAATGGATGGGTGCCTCCTCTGCAGGAGCATCCGCGAGAAGTAAGAGATCGCCAGCAGCTATGTGGGCCTCGCCCTCAAAGTCATCCTCTAATGGATCCTCGTCAAACAAGTCGACGTCGTCGTCAGCGACTACGTCAAGGGGCATGTCAACAATAGGGTACGCGGCAAGGGGTACAGGGGCAGGGATCACCGCGAGCGGCAAATCCCCGGTGATAGGGCCATCAGCGGGCTCAGCAACGACATCGGGCAGCGCAAATGGCTGGAAATCATCGTCGTCTGTACTGGTGGTGTCCGAAGTATGTACCTCGTGCTCTGATGACACTCTGTCGTCCGAAACTATGGGCATAGGGTCTGTGGTGTCCGACTCTCCGGTGCCGGATGAACGCATGTTGTCTGTAACACAAACACACATATGCACAAATAATCAAGAGTAAATTTCAAATTTCGTCCTTTATGTATGTCTAAAATATCAAAGTATGTCCTTTGTCTTTAATATCTTCAAGAAACATACTTAATGTTTGAAAAACCAATCAGGTTACGTCCTTTAGTCCTAACACAATTAGTTTTCATGGTTAAAGTTGACTAAGTCAACCCCACATAAGGGTATTTTAGTCATTTTATCCTAAATATTATAATAAATAATCATAAAAACAATAAATAAAACAATTTTAGAATTATAGAATTATATATGTCTGTATGTATGTATTTAGAATTATATGTGTATATATACAGATAATCTTCTCCCTCTCTCTCTTTCTAATTATCCTACCCCCACAACCACAACCCACCTGCCACCGCCACCGCCACCACCACCACCACCACCACCACCACCACCACCGATCTGCCACCACCACCACTTCACCTGCAAGTTTACTCTCCTCCAAACCACCAAACCGACCCACCTGCCACCACCCGTTGGAGAGAGTGATTGGGGAAAGGAATCGGTGGCCGACCACCACCCATAGCAGAGCCACGACTGCTCGTAGCGGGGCTGCTCAGTATGATGCCGTGGGTGTGGGGTGACGACGAAGGGTATGCGACGACGGCGGAGTGATGATGATGGTAGGTCGTCTGACGAGAGTGGTGGTGAACGACTGAGTTAACAGTGGCGCGTGACGGACGATGATGATTAGTGTTTGCGACGGCGCGACTTTCCGACGAACCGTTGGCTCCCAAGATACTCCGGTAAGTTATTTTGAGGCCTTAGTGTGTAGATCAAATACTGATTTCCTCAGATCTGTAACATCGGAGGTTAACTGCTACTTCATTAGGTGATTAATGGCAGTTCGGTAGACTGCCGATGATGGTGGTGATGTCCGGTTGCCGGACAGGTGGCAGATAGAGGCGGCTAGTGATGGTGGTTTACCGATTGGTAGCGCCGATGGTTCAGGACATCAGCGGCTGCAGCCGCCACTCCGATTGGTGACGGTAGAAACATGTTCGGTGTTGAACTTGGCGATGTTGGTGTAGATCAAGAGAACTTTTGATTTTGTGTGTTGTTTTGTTTAGATATGAATTGGCTGAGTGTGCAGATGATGATGAAAGAGAGAGAGAGAGAGAGAGAGAGATCTGCGTTCAGAGAGAGAGATCTTTATTTTAATATTTATGATAAAATGACCAAAATACCCCTATGTGGGGCTGACTTAGTCAAATTTAACCATGAAAAGTAACTGGATTAGGACTAAAGGACGTAACCTGATTGGTTTTTCAAACATTAAGTATGTTTCTTGAAGATATTAAAGACAAAGGACATACTTTGATATTTTAGACATACATAAAGGACGAAATTTGAAATTTACTCAATAATCAATCACATAGCCAAGTAAACACATTAGTCACCAATAAACAATCAAATAGTTCTCCTAGTCCCACTAGCCTAACCTCCCAGCCTCCCAGACAGATCTTCCTAGTCCCACTAGATTAACTTCCCAGCCTCCCAGACTGACTCCCTAGTCCCACCCAGCCTCCCAGACTGACTCCCTAGTTCCACTAGACAATCCTCCCAGCCTCCCAGACTGACTCCCTAGTCCCACTAGACAACTCTCTCAGCCTCCCAGACTGAGCCTCCTAGTCCCACTAGACCACTACCTCAGCCTCCCAGACTGAGCCATAACTAACAAATAAAATGTGCTCAACTTTTGTTTGTAAAAACATTTTATGACCTGGATCTGGACTTAAGTGGTATGCAATGTAAAAATGTTTTCGTGAGAGCCCTAGTGATCATAGTCTAGACTCGAGAAGGAATCCTAGTTCGCTATGATCAGAGCTCTGATACCAAGCTGTCACACCCTGGCTTTGCGGAAGCGTGGGTTTATTTGGTGTGACTTCTTAATACCATAGCTTAATCACAACAAACCTATATGAAAATAAAACCATGCAGATCATTCATTGATTTAAGTTTGAAAAGTAAAATATCACAACATTGTCTTAAGGCGTTGACACATGCAACGGAAATTACAACCTAATAACATAAAAACATAGTTCATAAGACTCAAACACCAACATGAAATAAACGCAGTTTAAAGGCTGTGACTCGTCCAGGTAAAAGCCACATCCCCTAAACTTGGATGACCTCATAATTCCTACGCAGCGTGAAAACGTAGCATACCGTGCCAGATCCTTAGTTCCCTGAAATACATGTAAGTTGGAAAAATCAACAAAAATGTTGAGCGAGTTCATGTGTAAGTGAGTATGTAAAACCTTTGTAAGTATAAAATCCCTGGTATGTAGCAAATAAGGAAATAAAGAGATCACCAATGGTTTGCAAGGCCATTGGTATGTGTGAAGTGCAGTAGGAAGACTCAAACCTAGAAGATTTTTGCGTCGGGTACCAAGTCACCCCGAGGTCCGTACTGTTGGGCCTGGGGCTGGGCTCGCTACACCCAGATAGTTCTACCGCTATTGTCCCTCGGTCCTACACTGAGGATTAATGGCCTTCAGTTCCCGCCTACCCACTCACATTATCTAAGTAGTAACCCTCCTTACGCTAATCATACCATGTGTAAAAGTACTCATAACCATAGTAACATGTATTTCACCCCCCGCAGTTTAGAAAACTGAAAACAGTTAAGAGAAAAGGGGGACATGAACTCACCGAAATGCGTCTCTAACAAGAAATCTCCCGGTCAACCTGCTGTGCGACGACCTACACGTACTAACTTCTATTAGACGGACAGCCGTGCCTTAGCTTAAGGTTTAATGTCTTTGGGAAATAGTTAGGCAACTATTTCGTAATTACACTTCGTAATTATTTTGTAAATATATTCCTTCCCAAGGATGGGGGTTTTAATACATGTGCGTTCGTATAACTTCGAAATATATTATTAAGTCTCACTTAATGTAATATATTTCATTTCATTTGTCCAAAACATTCTATCTCCAAAATATAAATATTTTTCTCAAAAATATTATATTTTATTCCATATAATTTTCCCAAAATAATACTTTTATCAAAATACACATCTAAAAGTATTTTCTGAAAATACGTAAGTTACATTTAAAGTTCGGGTGGTAATAATGATACCGGTGTAACTTAAATATTTATTGTGAGGGCGTTAGTATTATTTTGAAGTCGTTATTATTCAGTGTATACGAGTTATATTATTTTTACCCTAAAAATAATATTTGTATAGTTCACAAAATAATCATAAAAATTCACCAAGTGCTATTATGAAAAATATATACTAAATATATATTTAACAAGTCTTATTATGAAAATTCCACCTCCGACACTTTGTTATTTTGTAAAAAAAAATCATGGTGAAATTTTATTCGGAAAAACAAGTTAAAAACATGTTCATAACACTTGTTACCAAAAATATTTCCAAGTGTTTATATTTCTGTAAAAATTTCGCCAGAGTTTCCTATGTAACTGGAGGTGGCCACGCTTACAAGCGTATCATTTTCTTTTATAAATTCAATCAACAATGTTTCCAACATCAACAAGCAATGTTTCAACATCAACTAGTTCAAAAATATACGTAAATCGCAAACACATAAACTTGTGGGTTATGTAAAAGTGTGTAGTAATCTTCCAATATTCTTAGTAGATCTTTCTGTCTTTGTAAATAAAATCGGTTTCTTGAAAATCTTATTTTTGAAGAAAGTGTAAGTTTACAACTTCTCGGTCAAAAGTTACGAACATATTTCTTTGGTAAAAACTTTTGTTACATAAGTGTCTACGCACTAGTTTGCTCACAAAAACACCTTTGTTTCAAGAAAGATCCGGCTTCTAAACATGATTTCATTTGACACTTGGTTCTTCGAAAATACTACTTGTAGATCTTTAGATCTACTAGTTTTGGACTCTATTTTATAAGAAAAACTCTTTTTACACAAGTTCATGTTAATAAGTAGTAGTGTTCGTCATCTAATCATTTTCACACTTAAACATACACTAGTTCATGTTCCATGAACATGACTTAGCCGGGTTAGATGACGATCCGAACTACTACTAGCATCAAACAACATAAAATAATCATAACCAAACAAGATCCAAGAGTCTTACACTAATATTTACTCATTAACCACTTTGTTCATCATTTTTTAGTAGACTTTAAACTTTGATCTTATATGTTCATGATTTTTATCCGACAAATCTCTTATTAACCACTTTAGACAAGATCAATAGGGTGTTTAGAGTCACTTACTACTAGCTCGTGGCTAGGGAAGAAACTAGACGAAAAATGGGTGGTTAATAGCGTTGTGGTGAGGTCCTTGGCAATCCGTAAGCACCGAGCTTCCTTATACGTGATCCTTCACCTTTGAGTATACTTGGAAATGCAAGATCAAACTTGAAAATAATGGTGGGTGTGGGCTTGGTGGTCGGCCGAGAATCAAGAGAAGGAGAGAGAGTGGAGCTTTGGTTAAGTGTTTTGAATGAAGTGTATATGTGGTCTTATGGTCACTTATATAACACAACATTCCTAATTACCCATTGGCTACCATGTCACCTAGATATTTAACATATAAGATTAAAATAATCAAAATTTAGTGGGGATGTCCCCACATGGGACGATTTCGTTGGGGGGGGGGGGGGGGTAAATGGGTTTAGTTTCTAACTAGACATTTAGATTAGTTAGTTTAGTTGGAGATTAGTTAGCGTAATATTTGTGTTGTAATTTACAACGGGTGTTAGGGTATTCGGGGACCCTAACTGGCTCAGAAAAAGAAAACAATGTCAATGTCAATATTTTTATGTCCCGGGTTAAGTCCGGTTGTTCGGTTGGATACCAATCCGTTAATGTGCTACATAAGCATTTAAAGTGTCGTTAATATAATTTTTAGTGACACAATTTATTCCCGACACTTTGGAAAGTGTCTAGTATTATTTTCCCATGTTTTTACACTTTACTAGTTAGTTTTAAATGCTGAATTTTTATTTAAAGTGCAGAATTTTGTACTCAAAGTACGTTTTAGGCACATCCGGTCACTATAACTATCACCTAGTGACGCAGTTCTACAATCCTCACCTCCCTACACTCTCTACTAGTGTAGTAATCTATTCCCGGCTCATACTGGCCTCAGAGACAGTAACTGTCTGATGCTGGCTATGTCAGCATGTTTACTGGGTATCCCGTATAGTGTGCTCACTGTGCTTTTGTGCATCAAGGTTGTCACTAAGATTTGTGTGTAAATAATAGAGTGACAGTAATAAAGTATGATGCATGAACATGTATATATCAGAATTCAAGTAGCAGTTTAATCACAACTGTAAGCATGCACAGTAATTAAGCAGTAATTAAATATTAATTAATTCGTACGGATACCTGGTTTGGTGAGGGTTGTCACAAGATTCTTGCAAACATTGGATAAAAGTGACTTTATTGCTTGTAATTATTTACATATATAGTTCAAGTTTTTATTATGTATATAAAATAAATGCAGTTGGTATTAAATTTTGAATTAAGTGTTACATATATATTTGAAAATGAAAACAAAAAGGGTCGATACTAGAGGGAAAGAGTAGGAAAGATGAATTATGGTGTAGGTTTGAAAACAACTATGAGAGAAAGAGATTGTTTTTCAGTTTTAGAGAAAGATGAATTTGTACTTTTTACCTTTTTTTTATATTATCTTACATTGGGAAATGACATATTGAGAGGTCTGCATATGCACTCTTTTTGTCTTTCTTGTAAGAGGTGAAAATATGTTTCCCATATTACCCTTAAAGTACAATCAATGTATTAAAAAAATACTGAAAAGTGGAACTAAAGAAGGACATGGCTCAAACTTAATCTCACCCATTCATTTAGTTTGATCAATGGTGATTAATGGGTTTTCAGGGTTTAGTCAACTCAACCGGGTTTTCGATTTATCCTTGCCCTCTATACTAGTATATAAAGAACTCTTGTGAACAACCATATAATTTTCATATTATAAATTAGTAACATGTTGATATTATAAATTAGTAACATGTTGGTGTTTTATGTAATTGTACTCTTAGCATAGGGAGTGTTTCAAAAAAAAAAAAAAAATTGCCATTTTCACTTTTAATTTAAAGAGGTTTTCATCTTTTTTGCATTTTAACCTCATTATTTTTATTTTTTTACTTTTACTCAAAGTTTTTCAACTTTTTCAAGTTAACCCATAATACTTTTTTGTTTACAACTTTGATCCCCCATACTTTTCATATTTTTCAAATTTTTCGTTATACGTTTTGTTCTACATTTTGTGAGTGAATACGCTGCGACGTGCGTGTGGGTTCAATGTTTTTTTGTCTATTTTTTTCATTTGACAAGCATGTTGCAATACGTCTTTATTTCCCTGTTTGGAAGGTTCGTCGCAACGAGCGAGGGTCCTAGATTTACGTAGTTATTCTTTTCTATGTTTTACGTTTGAGTCTAATTTTTTCGCATTAACACGACGACGCAACGGATGTGCATGGTTCAACGATCTTACGTATGTTTTTCGTTCGGTGTTATTGTTTCCTTTTATGTTATTTTGTTTTACATGTTTTTTCGTGTGTGGGTGGTCGCAAGCAGTGATATAGTATTGGTACTACTTGACGTAGTTTACGCCCCCTGCCGCAACGCGGGGGACCTTAATACTAGTTTAACTTCAATTTTAAAACACTTAAGAAAATATATAATGCATTTAGTACAAGTTTTGATGCATAATGTCGCACCCTAAACCGCAGCGGATTGGTACGATGCATGATGATTGTTCATAGCTCATGACAACTACTAATAATTTTATTATTTAAAGTACATCTATTTTAAATTGTCACATAACAAGAAATTCCCAAATATTTCATACAATGTTCAAAACATAAAACATAAGTTAATATTCAAATTTATTTTTCTAAAGCTCGTCCTATGTGTCTTCATCTTCCAATCCTCATACGTGATTTCCTGTATCATGTTAGAAAATAATTAGATCAACAAAAGTTGGTGAATAATCCTTATTTTTATATTATTTTTTTTAGAAAGTTTTAACATACAGGTTAATATAAAGATCACAATTTATCAATAACACAAACAAAGGAACCATGTATACCAACGAGAATTTACAAAACAAATGAATATACGACTCAAGCGAATACATGACTATGCAGCTGTATGACTGTGCGAAACTCAAGCCACGAAGAGCAAATCTAATAATGGTGGCAATACCAGGCTACAACCCATGGCCGTTGAGAACTTAGTGAGCCGGTGAATACAATGATGTGATAGAATACAATAGACTGCGACATTACATAACAAATATTTAAATCACAACTACACATCCATACAATAACACATTGAATTTTGCATGTTAATAATAAAGTGAATAAAACACGAATATATGTAACACAATACACCCCAAAAGGTTTAAATGTAAAACAGGGGGAAAACGATAGAATTACTCACTGGTTACGAAGAATTGATCCACGAAAATTACCACACGAAAAGAAATAGATAATATCTAAAATATTAATAAACAAAGTAACAAACGACTGGATAAAATATTATATTTAGAAAATTAGGTTCTTATATTTGGGGACTTAAATTATATAAAATAATCATTCAACATAATAACCAATTTAGTAAATATATTTCTATAATAATTAAAAATGATAATTCTTAGAATACCAATTTAATAGGTTATGATATTTTGTAAATGCTTTCATTAAATTCATCTAGTACTTATATAAATCATATTTAATGATTATAACATATTTTAATTTAATATATTATATTTTTTTCAAGAATTAATTTGTCTAACAATCTCATAAATCCTTTAATTATAAGATAATTACAAAAAATTATAGAAAACTTCTACAAAAATTCCAATACATTTATATATTCTGTAAAATTTAGTAAAAATATTTATAGAATTTATTTGTGATAATCTTGTATTTTCAAAGATTCTAAAAAATTATAGAAAAATTCTATAGAAATTCCATAACATTTATATAACCTGTATTAATTAGTAAAAAATTATGGAATTTATTTTTGACCATTTGGTATTTTTAATTGATTTTCTAAATGATTAAAACATGTATAATTCATAACAAATCCAAATGACATCTAACCATTCCCAAAAATTACACAAAATATACCAACATGATATATAACACTTTCCTACTTTCAATTTCACCAAAACACAGGCCTAGCATCAAAAACCTCAAATTCTATGTACGAAGAACCCTAGTTACAACTATAATTAAATTTAAATTTCTTTGCCCTTCTATCACATAAATGGATAGTAGGGCTTTGTAGAGCATAAAAATAAACAAGATAAGCACAAGTATCACCTGAAAATGTTAAGTATTGAAGGAGAAATCAATTTCAGCCCTAGACTTGACTTTCGGATAAGGAAATCGACGGGGGAAAAGTGGAATTAACAGAAAGGAACGATGTAAAAAGTCAAAAGGGGGGTGATATAAGTTTTATAACCCAGTTCAACGGATTGGTGAAAACCATTCATGTTCAAGAACTCGGTTAATGGTGCTATAATTTCAATATATGTTCGATTAGTTTCATGAGTTACAAAACAATTAAGTTGTATAAGTCATTACTTGCTATTGCAATGATTTAATTGGAACCGAAAAGGATATCATTCGGCATGTATAACCCTGCAGCAAAACGGGTCGAGTAACTAGTTTGGCCGAGTCGCATAAATGGGGATTGGGTCGGCTGGTTTTGGTGCATCGAAAAAGAAAGAGTAGCTGATTTACGGGCCGAGTTGTAGTTTAAAGAAAAACAGGTGGGAGTTGTTACATCAACTAGACATGGTCCAACGCTTCACGTGTTGTTTGTTGAATGGAAGGACCTTGGTTCGAGTTCCAACGCCACACTCTTTTTCTCTTTTTTTTTTTTCTTTCTTGTTCTATTAAGACAGGTTCAACATATGACAACTTTAGTCCCTAAATTTATAACTTGTTATAATTAACAATCCCAACTTAGTTAATATATTCCCTTTATGCACTTAACTGAACCAATTGTATTAGTTAATAAAATTAACATTTAGTCCGGTTTTAACCCAACGCAACACGTGACGATAAATAAATTAATGAAATACTAAAAATAATAAAATTTATAAAAAATCCCATTTTTTATTTAATTCCGAAGGATCCGGTCTTACATTCCGAGTCGGGTTTCGGGGATCCGTTCTTTGATGGATGTTACACATAAACAACTTATCATTTACCATTTTACCAAACTTATGATATTTTTACTGAAACATTCAATGAACATAACATTTAATGTCATAAATTCCATAAATATAATTTTTATTTATAACATAATATTTAATAATTACTGAATTTAATATTTTAATAAAAAATATTTTATTAATTTTCTTTTAATAATACGTTTGAAATTTAATAATATGTATTGGTCGGGTGAGGCAACATGTTGCATCAAACATGTTACATAAAAATGGTTATTTTGGTTCAAGTCAAAACGGGTTTGGATGAATTTCGAGTTAAAACAAGTCACTTAATATTAAATATTTTTTAATTATTTGAATTTAATATTTTAGTTTTAAATTTCTTTTATTAGTTTTTCTTTTTCCATTGGTCGCGTAGCTTCGGGTAGCATTTCGCGTCATAACAGGTCACATAAAAAGATTAGAGTTAAATGCTTGGTTGGTCCCTGTGGTTTGCAAAAATTACAGACTTGGTCCCAATGGTTTACTAATTACACGCGTGGTACCTGTGGTTTTCAAAAATGCACTCGGTTGGTCCCCAGCCCTAACTTCAGTTAAATTTCTCAGTTAAGTCCATGTTAAATGACCAAAATACCCTTGCTTATTAACTCTCTTTATAACTGCATCATCACCACCACAGAGTCAGGTTAATAATCTATCAAGCTACACATGTTGGCCAAAAACCTAAAACAACAATTTCCAAAATTCAGAAACCCTAAACGATGAAACAAAAATCAAAAGGTAGCAGTTGAAACAACAGAATGGCAGGCCCTAAGTTGAATAAATCAGATAAAAACGGTGAAAGACATACAGATCAAACAATAGATCGACGGCTTGTTGGATTTATTTAGCGAAAGGAGAGTGTTTCGGATGGGAATTTAGGTGAGGGTTTTGTTAGAGATCCGAATAGTGGGTAAGTTAGTGAAGAAGTGAAAATGGAGATTTGAAGAGATGAGACTTACAGATAAGATGAAGGGCATGTTTGAGTGCTGAGACCCCTTTTCAATTCTCTGCACCTTTTATCTTCTTCATTTGAAGGAGAAGGAAAACCCTAATGCTCTCATGGATCTCCTCAACAAACACATACACACAGATGCCGGCGGCAAAGACGACCGGAGTAACAAACACATACACACAGAGGCGGCGGCAGTGGGGTTGAACATTCTGCATCATCTTCATCACCATCATCATCTTCATCACCAACCCTCCTCCCTCTTCTCTCCCGTTTTTCCGGCGGCGGCGGTGGAGGCACAGGCGGTGGTGCTTGATTCAGGTGGAGGCACAGGCGGTGGTGCTTGATTCAGATGATGATGGTGATGAAGATGATGACGCTGTGGTTTCTTGTCGACTCCAAATTCCCCCAATCTCGAACCCTAATTTTCAACAACATCTTCATCATCTCCATCAGGTAAAATCCTCTTTCAATCCAACATCTTCATTGTGATGAAGATGATGACGCTGTGGTTTTGCACAACAACTTGTGGGGGTAATTCTTTCTCGTTAAATTGGGTACCGTAATCCCCATCTCTCAGTTCTTCAAGCGAATTGGCAAGATTCAAAGCTTCATCGAGTTTAATCTTTAACAGGGAATCATTTGATGAGGATAAATTGATGAATGGGTTTGATGAGGATGATTGGGTGAGTGTAAATTGATGAATGGGTTTGAAGATGATGCAGATAATGATGGTGATGAAGATGATGCAGTGAGTTTTGTTAATAAGCAAGGGTATTTTGGTCATTTAACATGGACTTAACTGAGAAATTTAACTGAAGTTAGGGCTGGGGACCAACCGAGTGCATTTTTGAAAACCACAGGGACCACGCGTGTAATTAGTAAACCATTGGGACCAAGTCTGCAATTTTTGCAAACCACAGGGACCAACCAAGCATTTAACTCAAAAGATTATTTTGGTTCAAGTCAAATTGGATTCGTGTCATTAATTAGTTGAATTTAATATTTTAATATTCATTTTTTATTCATTTTTCGTTTAATAATAGGTTTTGTATTTAATAATATGTATTGGTTGGGTCGATCGGGCAAAATGTTGCATAAAAACAAGTTACATAATAAGGGTTATTCTGATTCGAGTCAAAACGGGTTCGGATCTAAACAATTTCAGGTTAGAACATGTCATGTAATATTTAATATATATTAATTAGTTAAATTTAATATTTTAGTTTTAAGTTTCTTTTATTCCTGAATAACTAATAATACGTATTCATTTTTCTTTTTTAATAATATGTTTGGTATTTAATAATTCGTATTGGTCGGGTAGGTCGAACATCATATTGCTTCAAAACATGCGATAACACCAATAAATGATATGCGCACTGTGATAAATACAATTTCTTTTTTTTAGTTGAGAATCATGTCACTCTTACACCGATGGATATGCGATTGAACACTAATGACAATCGATAATGAGTTATCGATATGTTTGGGCCATGATTCAAACATTGTATGTGTGGTATAATGGTGTGAGATGTATACAACTAGTTGAGCTATGTCAACTCATTGTGTTAAACTAGCAATCAATAATTATTGAACGTCTATAAATGATACTTTCATCCCAAGCAAATGTTTACATTCCCCGAAAGAATACTTTTTGAATAAAAAGAAAACCGAACTTGAAATTGAAATGTTCAAAAAGTGTCACAGAACCAATCAAATAGAAAATCCTGCTTTTATAATGAAAAACCGAAAAATAGTTACCCCGACTCAATGAAAAATTGTGATCATGTCGAAAAAATCCGGGTACGCTATTTCCTATACTTGTGACAAGTTATTTATTTTTCTATATATTATTAATTATCATATTATAAAAACCACGTACACATCAAGTATTTAGTTATATGCAAAATTTAAAATTTGTTTTGTTACTAGCACACGTGATTTCCCTATCAAACAGAATGCAAATTGTTATTTAGCGAATTATAACAAAAAGAAAAACAACCCTATTTATGTTGAAAAACAAAAAGAAAAACAATACAATTTATGTTGAAAAAAAAAATTTAATTGTTAAGTCGGGTTAGTTAGAACTTGGATGTGTTAACTTCACAAAATAAAATATCATGTAAACGTCAAATTAAACCCAAAGATAACCCTAATTAGGTTAGGTTAGGGTTTGAGTATAGAATACTGTTTGGACAAATATAGCCTTGCTTAGGCCATGTGTAGTCATAACCCCCTTTGTGGGCGTTATGCGACACGTGGCGCGTCACGTGTGCGGGTGGGCGTTATGGGGCGTTATGCATTTAAGCCCGTAGTCATAAAGCCCCTACCCATCATTACCTAATTATTAATTTTCGTTTTTATTAATTAATTATAAAAACCCATGCTTTTTTGTGATTGGTCCAATTTTTGAAAAGCATCTCCATCACGCCGCGAAAAATCTCGCGCCACTCCCCCATTTCTCCTTGATAGCGCCCAAGGTTTTGGTGTTGCCGGCGTTTTGGCGGCGCCATGAAGGGGGAAAGCGCCCCACTACGTATTACCTTAGAGTGCGGGGTGTGTAGTGCTTTAGGTTGTGGGCATTGTTCGACACATGTTAGATGTGGGTTTCGCCAGTCCACACCCAAAAAAGTGGGGTATGAGTGTGGCGTGACCAGGTCGGCGTTGGGGTGCCATGTGTTTTTTTTAATGTTGACAATTATATAAAAAACACAATTTATATTAATTTAAAAAATTACATCAAAGAAATTCCTAAAATATAAAAAACCAAATTCATAACTCCTAAAAAAAAAACCTACTTATTAAATCCTAAAAAAAAAAAATCAAACTTATTAAATCCTACAAAAAAAAAATTACAAAGTACGGTAAATATTAAAGTGGGAACCCACTTAAACTCCATATTCCCATCGTGCTTGTATTCGATCTTCGCGATCTCCACTCAATCGTCGTACGTCAAGTCGCCCGTAGGGACACGGTCGAAGCAAACTTTAAACTGATCCAACCTTGGTTTGAGCTCACGCCATTTGTGTTAACACGCGTTTAAGTTGTGACGCGTGTTCCCGACTTGTTGGTATTGTTGGAACGCTCGCCCCCAATACGCGGTTTGACCTTGTTGTATGGTACGTTGTGCGTCCACAATCGATGTCACTAGTGCTATTTCCTCCTCTTCGGTCCAATGCACCATTTTTAACTTTTTGGTTTGGGTTTGGTGGAAGAAGAATGAGAAAAAATGTAATTCTTGGTTTGGGATTGGATGAGTATTTATAGGTAAAAAATGTATTTTTTTTTTAAATTCAACTTATCATATGTAACCGCCACCCCCAACGGCTATCCCAAACGGCTATATCGAACCAGCCAATCAAAGCGAGCCATGTCACACTCCCCCCTCCCGCCAGGCTCAATCTGCACGCCAGCGGGGCAACGCCATGGCCGACGCTATCTCGGTGTGGTCTAGCCAGCGTTTTGGGCATTTCGTCACCCCATCCCACACCCCGCAGTCTTAGGTTGGATTGCCACAAGCAACTATGATTTGGTCTTAAAGATTAGTACTTAAACACTAAACCATCTAGTTTCATGTCATCTACCAACGGTGACGAAGCTTGACCCGAATGATGAGGGGTCGAAAACGTATATAACAAAAAAATTCAATAGAACCGGGGGGTCGAAAACGTATATACCCAAAAATTTCTATACGAAAACTACGTATATAACACTAATGAGCGAAAAGTTCGGGGGGTCGGGCGCCCCTCCCCGCCCCTTCTATACTTCGCCACTATTTAACAATGATCTCTTGATCCAATGGTTAATGGGGAGGTGAAAAGTTTTGCTTTCTTTTAGAGGTCATGGGTTTAAGCCCAGATAAAAGGATTTTAATACTAATTTGATCATATTAATATAGTAACTGTTAAGCCGGTTAGCGATATCCTAAGTGCACTATTAAAAAAGAAAAAAAAGTTTCCTGTCATCTTTCAAGAACTACTTTACAGCTTTCAAAAAGACTAAAGATGGGATATTGACACGTGTGCAAATATTTAGGGTTTTGGTGATGAAAAGTGATCTACGGTTCATAGCCGTTTGGTGTTGTGATGATGATGATGGTTGTGACAGGGATGGGTCAAGGTCATTGGTCAATATCATATTTTTCTCTCTTGTATTGTCCCATCATTTTTGCAATATTTGGAATCCCACAAGACTCCTCAAAGTCTCTGTCTTTCGTAGGGCATGCAGTTTCTTGTGTGTTAGGGTGAAATTCATCCATTTTGCAATGTGCTTCATTTTGTTTCTTAACATTTGGTTTGTTTACCACCCCCACTCACTCTCTCTCTCTCTCTCTCTTTCTCCCGTGTGCAATTGGTAACGTTAAAAAAGTGAAAACCATAAACCATATATTTAACATTAAAATATATCATAAAAAATAATTTAAAATGCTAAATATTACTTTATTTGTAAAATTTTTCGTAGCTTTGGTATATAAAGATGCGTAAAAACCAGTGGCGGACCCAAGAATTTTTCCGTGGGGGTGCGGAACATTTTTAAAAATTTTAGGCCCCTAAGTATATAAGTAAAAAAAATCGGTTCGTATCGGGTCGGGTCGAGTCATGTAAAACAAACGAACATCAAACTAAATTTATATAATAATAAAAAACATGTCAAACCTTGTTACAAACATAATTAAAACGTCGACGCCCTACGGGTTTTCATTTTTTTGAAATTTATCCAAAACATCATCTAAAACTAATTTCTTAAACAATTATTTCTCTATATAACATAAGTTCTATCGCTCGTTTCAATTTTAATTTTAATTTTCAACTATTCAAGCTCTAGAAATCATAACGTAAGTTGTAATCACCCTAAAAATATATAAACAACATAATCACCCTAAAAATATATAAACAATATAATCACCCTAAAAATCATCTAAACAACCATAAACAACGTCAAAACACACAAAATTTCAAACATATTTAACAACTTTAATACCCTTTTTTCTCCTATAATATCAACCAAAATCATCAAAATAACAAAGAAACTTACCCGTGTTCGGATTCCGGTTAGATTTGGTGTCAAACGACGGTGGTATGGTGGCTGATTACGGTGGTCGCCGGCTGCTGGACTGTTGTCGCTGGGTGATGTTGTTCGTTGGCAGTGCAGGGACGCAAGAGAGAGAGAGAGAGCGGGAGAGAATTTCTAAAGGTTTTGGGCTTTAATTATTTTATTATAGTTTGAAATATTGTTGTGTTTGGTTAATGGCGTAAGACTTAGTGGGCTAGCTAGTTAGAAATTATAAGTGGGTAAATGTATGGGTATTTGGGTTTAGTTAGTTAGGTATTAAAAGTTATATAATTTAGGTAGTATTTTTTTTTTTTAATATAAGAGTTTACTAAAAAAATAAATTATAAATTGAAAACACTTTTAACCTAAGGGGTGCGGACGAAAAATTTCAAGGGTGCGGTCGAAAAATTCCAAGGGGTGCGGACGGGATTTTCGACGAAATTTAGCACTATTTTTTTCCCCAGGGGTGCGTCCGCCCACCTTGGGGTGGGCTTTGGTCCGCCCTTGGTAAAAACTATTCAATAAAAAACCAATTTTGTAATTTTTTTTACCTTAGTTGTTTTTTATATTTTTAATCTTTTTGATTAAAAAGGCTTCTACATGTAATTTTTAACATGTTGAATTAAATTTTTAAATATGTGAAATACATGGTTCTCAGGTTCCTCACTTTTTTAGTGTTACATGTTGAACCCATATTTAGGAACATTTTACATGAGACGGAAATCCTTTAAAACCCTATGTAACAATTTTATTTTTATGGTATCTTTTATATAATTTTATCCAGGGTAAATTGCCAAAATTGTCCCTGAGATTTGGGCATGTTTGTCATTTTCATTCAAAACAACTTTTTTGTACCATATAACCATTTACTTTTGGGATTTTTTGCCATTTTCATCCAAATGTCTGACTTTTTACCAAAATCGTCCCTAAGATTTGGGATTTTTTGCCATTTTCATCCAAATGTTTGATAGAAGAAATAAGACAAATTAGACGTTTGGATGAAAATGACAAAAAATTTTAAAAGTGAAGGACTATACGGTAAACAAAAATTGTTTTGGACGAAAATGGAAAACATGCACAAACCTTATAGACGATTTTGGCAGTTTACTCTTTTATCAATAAAAATATAAAATAAAAAACAAAGAAAGGCATGGATGAGAAGTCTATATTACACATCAACTCGTTTTTTAATCATACGTCAGCATGTCACATACGTGATACATGTTGTAACACCACACCATTCCCTATATATAGTGAGAGGTTTATTGAAGAACCACAAAAAAGTGAAAACTAGGGAACCATCTAAAAAAACTAAAAGAAATCATTTTTACATATAGAAAATTAATTTTTACTTAATCTTTTTGGGAGTAAACTACAATTTGAGTCCCTGAGGTTGACACCGGATGGCACACTGAGTCCATTCTTTTCTAATTTGAACAATTGAGTCCCGGTTAACGGACGAGGTTAATTGACTCGAGTATATTAGTTTTTTGTTAACTTAATTGCTGGGGTAATATAGTCTTTTCATCATCCTCATCCTCATCGTCATCGTCACCATCACCATTCTTGAAATAATAACGAAAACGTGAATAGATTTGGGAGTTTTTGAGATCAGTTTGGGGGTGAATAATGGTTCCGCCTTATTGCTCTTTCCAACAACCATGTCTGGTGTAACACTAGCCTTATTTATATCGGATATTTGAAAGATTTCATCTATTAGGTCCCATATTTTTTTTTCGAAAACATAGAACTTACACGTCTGGGTTAACTGATAACTCAAATGAACCAACATTACTTATTATTACATATAATTTATAGTTTACACACATAAGGACTTTTAACTCGAAAAGTTTGTCGGGCATGATGATGCTTCAATCTTCCATAAAAATTTCCAATGAGATGGCGGTTTAAGAGTGTTCGGTTCTTCGCATACTTAGTCGTCCGTCCATCTGGTTCCCCGCTTAGTGAAAGCCTACCATAAATACTAAAAACCATTAGTGTTCACGTTAAAAAATCTCACACGATTAATGTAACACCCCGAAAACGGGTTTGGTAATCAAACTCCGTTAATACTAAAAGACGGGTAAAGTACCGTTAGTAGTAAAAATAACCAGGTAAATAATTGGATTTAAATAAGAAATCCTAATAATTAAATACAAGCGAATCAAAGTTTTAAGAGTTTGAGTTTATAAGAGCCCGAGTTAACGGGACTTAAAATACAACGGGTTAGAACGCCCGAACCCATTAAATTAACTAGGAATAATTAACCTAGTTAATAATATGTGATTAAGTTATAAATAATGGATTATAACTTAAATAGATCGAAATAAAACCTTGAGGGACTAAAAGTGGACAATTGGAAACAAGTTTATAATTAAAACTTAAAAACACCAAAACACACACATATGTGTGTGTTTTGGTCGATGTTTACAGGAGAAAAGGGGGGTTCCCTTCCAAGAACCCTAACTCACAAAAATTGCCAAAATCAAAGAGAAATCAAGCCAAGAATTTGGGGCTTTTAATAAAATCGTGATCACCAAGCTTAGGGGATCACAAGGTATGTTGAATTTTGATGTTTATTGATATTTCGAATTTGTGATGAACATGCATGAACGAAATTCTTGCATGAATATTCAATGTAATAGTGATATTAGTGTGGGTACAAGTCTAGGAACAAACCCTAGATGCAAACTTGTAGAATTGTGCCATAAATTAGTGATTTATCAAATAGCCAAGTATGAGCTAAGTGGGTTTTGTTGATTTGATGAAATTGGTGTGTATAAACATCATATTAATTCATATGAATGAACTATTTGAACAAATTAGAGATTTTGTTAAGAATTCATAAGTGATTAGAAGTGGGTTTTGACACAAGAGTTAAACCCATGGTTATGATGGTCAAAGTGTATATATGCATACAATGACTAAAATTACATGTTGATTTATGGTTACTTGAGGTATGAATTAGATAACATGTTAGTAGAAGTAGCATCTCAAAAGATGACGCTCACTAAGTGGTTGATAATGTGCCTAAATCGAGTCATATGAACTTGTTAGTGCATTCATATTTGTAAATTGGTGGTTTGACTTTTAAAAGTCAAACCGACCTATGATAAGGTTCATTAGAATAGTGGTAAAAGATTCATAAGGTGTGAAGGTCATGATCTTGAATGACTAATCTAACCACCTTGAAAATGATGATGATAGTTTGACGCGTAACAAGCTAGGTGGAAGCTTGATGAGGGAGCGGGTCAAACGAATCACGAAGGAAAGGAAAAGCGTAGTTCGGATGCGAGGTAAGTTAAGCTTACGCTTTTTTTTACTTTTATTACAAAATGCTTATTTGAGAGCATGGAATACGATTTATATTAAGTAAATGAAACATGATGTTCCGGCGCGACATAATGCTAGTCGGAACAAGCGAAAATGGTAGAAACCATAAATTATGGTAGAAAGAGGTAAAAATGGTGAAATGGTAATCCGGACATGGGTTAACGAATAGATAAAAGGATTTAAAATGACACCATTTGGCATAAGTCATAATGGGTCAAATAAAACAGGAAACGACTTTCAAGTTAGATGATTTCAAAAAGTAAACCGGGATAGGTTTAAGGGGTGAAATGGTAATTAAGTGTCATCTTATAATGACAATTGGTCATTTCGACTAAACGGGTCAAATGGTGTTGTTAACACCATTTGTCAATAATATTTGATGATTACTTGTTGAGTTTATGATCACAGGAATTAACACATGGTTAGCATTGCTATTATCTAGATTTTAATAGCGAAAGGTATTAAAACGGGTCAATATGTTGATCCGAGCCAGGTACGCATCATTATGTTGTAATTAAAAGTGTTATTTTGGTCGAATAATTGGTGAGAGTCCTTCGTCGTAAAAGAAGGACCAAAATCGACCAAAACGCCCTTGTAGTCTAAATTGAACAAACAACCTTTAAGGGTTGTTTGGAAACGAATTTCATGATTAGATAGATACTTAGAATAAGTATAGAAGTTGAAAGATGTAAAATGTTAGTCAAATAGCTCTATTTGAGTCTTGCCGTAAAATAACAATCCGAAGGGTAAAACTCGGAACATATAGATATACACATTGAAATCCAACACACAAAGAGTTGTAGTTGAAGAGTACTTGATAAGAAATGTAGGAATAAGATGCTAGAAATGAATGAAAGCTATTTCAAGCTTTAAAGTGCTTAAATACCCTTAACGGGTCAAAATAAGCATACGAGCGAAAACGGGTTTAAATTGTGTAATAAACCTATGATTAGAACCTAATATAGTAGGTAACATTAATTTGAAGAAGTGTATGAGATATAGGAATCAAATAAATACGTTTGTTTGATAAAATGCATAAACGGGTTAAAATTCGGTAAAAAGGTAACGAGTCGAAGGCTTAGAAGTCTCAAAATTTCTTATGTTGGATGTAGGATTTTAACTCCATAAGATGGAGGATTAAATTACGGACGCGTAGGAAAAAGAATCGGGTAAAACGGATCAATAACGAAGAAGTTATGGCCGTTTCCGTGAAATCAGGTCGTGCTGGGTATGTACAGCATCAGCTGAAGGCACAGACTGTGAAAAACAGGGCTAGGCGTGACGCCTAGGCCCTTGGCGTCACGCGAAGCCCCCTAACTCCGAAAATTTTTAGAATTTTGTCATTTTAACCCCTGTACTTGTTTGAACTTAATATTTGACTATCAAAACTAACTTTTAAGTTGGTTTTGATCATAGGTGATTGCCAAGAGTGCACGGATGAAGATCAAGCGACGAACAAGAACCGAACACGATCACGAAATAAGCTTCCGCACTATGTATCGTTATTATGTTAAACGACGAACGTACACATGATATGTTGTAACTTTTTAAATTGTAAAAAGTTTTAATAAACCCTTAATTTCCAATGCATATGTAATCTTAATTACATGATTGTTTTTCGTAAATGATACGTTAAACCTTAATTTATAAGAACGGGCGTTACAATTAAAAATAACAAGAAAATAGTTTTGCTGAAACTGGGTGCCCCGCGCGTCGCGGAGGAGCAACCTAGTCTCTTCGCAACGCGCGAGAAGATGAAATTGACCAGTTCATTGACTGAGCTCCTCCATGCGTCGCGGAGGAGCAATGTCTCTTCCCCACGTGGCGTAGGGAGACAGTTTTCCAGTAAGTTTCCACATCAACCTGCATTTCCCCACTTCACCCATTTTTCTAGTTTTTTTTGATGAGTTTGTACCCAACTCGGTCCCACCCCAAATTGCTTCACGTGGGACTTTTCCTTTCAAGCCTTAAACCCGAATTACACTACCTAAACCCAAATTCGTAAATATTTAATTCTTCCATTCGGTTTGGTGTTTTATCCAACCGACCCGTTAAGGGACTTTAAGTGTTCTAGCTCAAGTCACCTACATCACTTATTCCCGCATTGTCTCCAAACCACAATCGCAAATGGTGGTTGGTTTCATTTGACAAAAACTTAGCTTCTCGATACTTTCTTTCGGTTAGGCATTTCACCCAAACCTACCCGTTAAGAGATTTTGAGCATTTTATCCCAAACCTCCCATATTTAATTAATGAAATGGTTGACTCGGTCGTAGGGCCCATTAACCAATTTCTACCCTTGGAGGTAGTTTACCCAAACCCATCATTCGAAGGCAATTTAATCAAATTTAAGCCTATTTCCGAATCAAAGGACTTTTATACATTTAAAAGGAAACTAGTGGACACGTTTAGTCCATTATCCCATTAAGATTAATTACACCTCTAAGGACATAAAGATTTCCAAAGGCCTTGCATTCAAAACTCATTTTAACCATACTTTCACCTCATAGACATATCCTTGGCTATAAGGGCCATTTTATCAAATTACTAGCAATACCACACTTGGGGTGATCTATTAACCAATTCTAGCCTAACCATCTTTAGTTGGGCCATAGGCCCTTCCGTAAGTATGATACACTACACATACCTGGCGGGGTCAAAGCAATGACTCGATATCCATATCTTGCGATTCTCTTCACTAATTCATGACAATACATGCCCGCACATTATGTTTACATGTAGATATGAAACTCAACAAGACAAACATTAATTACTAACTTCAAATGGTGATAACATCACCATTTGACCCGCATGACCTGGTTGTCTATTTGACCAATTCTTGGCTTACCCTATTGGCATCTCAACCTAACCATGCATTGTTTATTGCCAAGAAGGTGCTTACTTATCTTCTTACCCATTTAACCCGTTATATATACATTAAAGCCTTATTTCAAAAAAAAAAAAAAAAAATACTATAGAGACCCATTTACTTTGATTAGTCACCGTGTCGTTTATTCATTTTAAGTAATGAATAAACGATTACTATCCTTATGCTTCGTTGATATTTTAAAGTTTCTTTTTAACTATTTTATGACTTATAAATCTCACTCGTTTCCCCTTGTGTTTATTCTCTCCTTTAGAATGCCTCCTCGTTGCGATACTACCCAAGACTCTGAAATAGCGGCCTTGATCGCCCAACAAATGGCTGCGATACTCCCAAATTTTTACCGATAAGAATTTTTGATGGATACGTTTGACTAGAGATTTAACTAAAAACGCAACAAAGATTATAACTAGTTAATAATGGTTTAACAGACTTGGAGGGACCTTTTGGTCTGAGGTGCGAGTGTGAGTGCGAGTTAGGGTGTTCCACACAGGGGCGGAGCAACGCATTGAAGAACAAGGTCACGAGACATCTTTGATTTTTACAATTTATACAGAGCGCATAGTATGAATCTTTTTATGACACTAGTCTTTTCTGAGACTGACCTATAAGCTAACATGTATGAAAGAGTTCGCAACATATATAATGCCCCAATGATTTTGTCATTTCGACTCCGTGTCTATCAAGTTGCAGAGGTCTCTTGTTCGAGACTCTCCTACTAATGATTTCTAAACTTTGCGTTTATTAGGGGGGTAGGGTGGTCACTAGTGATAGAATTCCATCACTCACAAGCACCCAATCAAGTTCCACCATGTCATCAACCATTTTTCTATCACTCACAACCTTTTTTAGTGGCATTGCCTATCACTCACAACACCTAAAAATAAACCCCCATGTTCCCTCACAATTTCCATTTTCCACGGCGTGATAAAATCCACGCGTGGAATATTGCACGCGTTACTATGGTGGCGGTGGTGTATCACTCGTGGAAAAAGGCCATCACGCAAGTTCAACGCTCCACCCCCAGTGGCCTTAGGAAAACCCAATTGATCCCTTTTTGTCTTTTTAAAGAAATTGAACTCCAATGGCAACCCCTTTTTTTTTAATGTAAAGAATGTGAATGCTTATGAAGATTTCCAATTCCTAGGCATAAAGTAAAGGCCTAAAAGTTTGTAGAAACTTGAATCACCATAAATCTGAGGATTTTACTTTCAAATTTGTATTAGTAATTGGGGCTTTTCTTTTTTGATTGAATCTTTAGTTTTAGAATTTGAATAAGTGCAAAAGTCCTATTGCATTAGAATCTTTGTATAATGTTAGAATCTTAGACAACATCAGAAGCGAAGCAAAACATCATATGACGATGCTGAAATTCTCACTATTTGTGTGGCTGAGGTTTTTTTTTTTTTTTTTTTTTTTTCTATTTAGTTTGTTTTTCTAATTGTTTCAGGAAATGGAGATCCTAAACTCATTTGTTTTTCTAATTGTTTCAGGAAATATTATTTACATTCACTATTTGGTCAATTGTTTAATTTAGTTGCAAAGAAATTACTATATTGAAATCACCTTTAATTCTTTGAACTCACGTTAACACAAGTAAAATCACAACCAGAATCGCCTAAACACAATTGAACCCACATTTAATATCAATACAAATCAAATTTGAGGCGATTTATTTTAATGACCCGACTCGATTTGACAAAAGGCATTTCAGAGACATGACCTCCAGATAAACAAAAACATCGACCGAAAAGAAAATAAATAGTGAGACTTGTTAAAAAAAAAATTACTGGCGCCGCACCCTTCACGAATCCACTAGTGTGAAGTGATGCTTAGGGAACAAGGGAATGGAGGGTCCTTCGTGTAAAACATATAAAAAATAAAACACTAAACTTTAACTCTAGACCACATTTGCGATCCACAGGTTTTAGCCAAGAGGTAAGAGCGGGAAAGAGAAAGGCGACAAGGAAGAGGAGACGCGAAGGTGGTGGTTCGGTGACAGTTTCTTCGATCTCGGGTAAGTTATCACAACCCAATGTTCCAGTATATTGATTCCTTACGTGTTATGATCGATGGGGATTGTGATTTGATGTTAGAGTTTCATTGTTTCAGTTGTAGATCAAGGGAACTGGAGGCTGTTGATGCTTAGACAAAGGATTAAGCAAAAACAAGGAATCCAACGAATAACCCAGGAATTTCGGCAACAGTTCTTGTCAATGGCGGCAGCTCGGCAGTGGCCGGCGGTGAAGATGGCATAGGATGAAAGTTCATTGCTCGACAATCGTGTGGATATATTACTTGTCCAAAATAGAGTTCGGATGATAGGGTTTCGAGCCGCGCGAACACAGACACGCAAAACTGTGAATTTCGGCCATTGTTTTGTGTTATGGCGACTGTAGCAGCGGTTTTTGTCGACTGACTGATGGAGATGATGTGGTTCGTCAATACGAACACGTTGACATACTATTCGCCTAAAAGCACAAAGAGTCAGATCTGTGTTCTTGCAGCAGAGCCATCATCGACGGATGATGACGATAATTTCAAGACGTCGGGTATGTTGAGACGATCGTGTCACACCCCGACCACGTTAAACAACGAAACGTGGCAGAAACGTCGGGGAGTCTCGTAACAGAATCATTGTTTCACAACCATGGATTAACAAAAATTTCGTTTTATTGAATTATTGAACTCATTGTTTTATTACAAATCAGATAAATACAAATAGTATCTTTCAAGTTTTAAAGTCGCTAAGGCACGAGTCCATCCTATGTATAGCATGTATCAACAATCATCACTTAGCAGCACCTGAAACATGTGTAAAAATAGGTACGTCAGCATAAAAATGCTTGTGAGATACATAGGTTTTATTAATGCATGATTCATGACTTTGTAAGTTTAAAAGAATGTTTTAACAAAATAGTCATGAACTTTAAAAATGTTTTCTTTATAAATCATGCGAAATTTTATAAGAAATTTAATGATATAAAAGAATGATGCATAAATAAATATGTAAGTGAAATGAGTTTGTAAAACAATGTTTTGATAAAAAGGTTTGTAGTATATATATAAATATACTTTGGTTTTAAGAAAGTCGAATAAGTAATATATTAAAATATATTTCAGTTCCAAAATTGTTAAACAAATAGTATATTAAATATACTTATAGTTGTCAAAATAATCGTTTTCGGTAGTATATCAAAAGTATACTTTGGTTTTAATAATAACATATTAAACTATGCTTTGGTTTATAACTAACATATCAAACTATGTTTTAGAAATTAACAAAATATATGTTGTCTTGTACAATATCACATATATGAGAGTATATCAAACTATACTTTTGGGAGTATAACAAAATATACAATAGAAATGTGATTTAAGAATTCAATCAGACCTTAGTGCATCAAACTACACCAATTGAGACTATAGAAATACCACAAAGGCAATCTCTATTTGGATAAAAATATTGGTTTCTGACATTCCATGACAACAGGAATGGGGTGTCTAATCCTATAGCGCTATATCATACTACCAATCGGTCTGGTGAACATAAAATAAGTACAATTCAACAATTAATTTTATAATCTTTGAAAAATCAGTATTTAAAATAATCATTTAGTTTGTCAAAAGATAGGTACTAATATGTATAATCCATTACACATGCTTCACCCCAAAATATTGAAAACAGTAAAAGAGGGGACTATGTACTCACTTGAGATTGCTTAGAAGTCTTGAATAACAACCAAGCAAGGCTAGAGGGATCACGGAATCAAACGACACCTAATATGGGTAACTAAGTAAATAAACCGGACCTAAATCGGAAGATCGGATAGAATGAGGTCTTGTAAACCAAATGAGTATTGGAACTCATGTAATATGGTTTAACAAAGCCTACATTCTAGGTCGGAACCTATCCTAAGTGCTTTCGACCCGTTACGACCCATTAAGGTAGCTTACGCCACTTTAACGTGTCGTTCGCGTAAACGCGCTTTCGAGACGTCTAACTAGTCCTATGACAAGTATTTATATGCCCTAACATGTTTAAATATGTGGCATAATCAGTTAAGTGACAAAATTTTAAGTTACATATGCTTAAAATTCAATTATGCTTGAAAAGGGCATTTTGGTCATTTACCTAAGGCATATAAACTACCTATCATACAACTACTTAAACTATGTGACCATAAGGTATAACCTTGGAAGGTTATTCCCTATGCAACTATGGTCACTAAACATGCTTGGTCGGATCCTAATGATCGACCAAACGGGTCGAGTTCGAAAGTCTAAGCGGTGGTTTAGACCGCTTGACTTACGACTCTAAACAAGCACTAAACTAAAAGTGATGAGCTAAGCATGTTAAAACATGCTTAACTAAGTTAGAAAACAGGTTTTGATATCAAAACAAAGTGTTTTGATATCCTAAAGTAGTTTGGTTGCAAAATACGCATAAATGCTCATTTTGACCGAAACTACGACTCGTCACTACGCCTAGTCAACGTGGTAATCAGTAGGTATAGTCACTAGGGACTATAACCATCGTGATTACGCTCACGTTGCGAAGTTCAAACGAACTTCGTGTTGACCAAAGACTGGTCAAAGTAGAAAGTCAAACACTGTTTGACTTTCAAGCTAGGAAAGCGATAAAAGAATGAAGGAAGCTTACAAAGGGTTCTTGCTAGAACTTGATCTTATAATTCTCAGGTATGAAGTTATAAAACCTCAACTTAGAGAATTTAGATCAAGTCTGAGGGAAAATGAATGAAAGGCATGGCTAATTATACTTGTTGTGGATTAACAAGATCAATCCATGTGTTTGTGTGGCCAACAAGCATAAGATCATAGCCCTACATGTGTTAGGAATTGATTTGTGAACTTGGAGAACACTTAAACTTGGCCTCCACACAAGAAAATTGCAAGAAAAGTCCCTGAAATTGCAACAGATTGCTGAAAACTGATTTTTTGGTCGCTGGGCACTTTTACGCGGGGCGCGTAGGAGTAGGGTCAGGGCTTACGTGGCCTGCCTACTACCTGCAGTTCAGCAACAGTTTCAAGTTTGGCAGTTTAGGTCCCTGCACTTGATTAAGCCCATTTCTAGCAATTTTAACCCCCGTTAAGCCATTTTCAAGGCTCTACAAGGTCATTAAAGTTTAGAGGACTCAAAATATACTCGGAAAACTCTCGGATGTTGGCTCGTTTGGTCGTACGGTCGCGTTATTCGTCTAATTACGACGAAACTCGAACGGACGCGAAAACGATCCAAATTAAGCGACGAATGGTATTTTTGCATGCCGATCACTAAAATAAAAATATGTTAGTGTGTACAAAAATTTTGGATGTCCAGATGTGGTCAGAACGTAAGATATGCACGAAAATGCAAACTTACATCGTTTTTGACACTTTTAGTCCCTGTAAGATTAAATAAGCATATTTTCGCACACCGAACCACTCAAAGCTTATTTCTAAGCTATGTTTATGTTATTTATGCTATGTTTAGCTTATGATCATGTTCCGGACTGTACGTTGCCTTACGAAACGGCAGACTTTTGCAAGTTGACGCAATTAGTCCCTGTGAGCGAGTAAACTTGTTTTCGGCATACCAAACCCTTCAAAACTTATTTCTAAGTTATGTAAAGGTTATTTAAGGTATGTTAAGCCTATTTCACTATTCCAGAGTGTTTGTTGCATTAAACTGATCGCGTTTACGTATCAGTTCGTGTATAACTTTCCAGAAAGCGATTTAAAAGCTCGAAATCGAACAAGAATTGATATGTGCAAACGATACATGTATTTATACAAATTCCAAGTATGAAATACAATATTTCATTGATTTTGGTATTTGTATGATGGTTGAAGTGACACAGGTGTCACATATCGTGTGGATATGTCGATCACGCTAAACGGAGTTCGTATGGTTAAGTTATGGGTGAAATAAGATTCTGCTCGCATTTTTGTTACATGAACTTTGAACAGACACGTCAAGGATGACACGTATGCAAAGGTGAGACCCTACAAAACTTTATAATCATTGTTGGGGACTATTTTGGGATGTGGAAAAATTGTTAGGGACGACTTTCTAGAACGTTTCTATGACTTTAAATTAGAGTTTTTTTTATATGTTTAGACTTGTCGGTTCTACAGTTTGGAACGACTTAAGTCGAGTCGACTCAGGTGGAGGGATATGTGACTGTGTTGGTGATTTCAGGAATGGCTGGTTTGTTTCCTGGTGCATGAGATGAACTCGAAGTCGACATTCCTGTAAGTATAATGTGTGTGAATGCCATGCATGAATGCCATGCATGAATGCCAAATAACTATGTGCGTATGTGTAACTAATGCAATGTGTATGACTCTAGTCTAGTATGCATTCCTAGTTCACTATAATCATTGGCTCTGATACCAATCTGCCACACCCTCAATTTCCACATGCGGGGTTTTACCGCGGGGCGCATGATTAACCAAGACCATTGCCATTAGTTACATTGAACGACCTCTAAATGATATTTAGAAACCGTCGTTAGTCAAATTAATGAGAAAACACTGGTTTTAAATGTTCAAGTAAAGTGCAGAAGCGTAAAACAAAAGTAAAAGTTTAATAGTTATGCGAAAAACAAAAGCGCCCAAGAAACCATGCATAAATATATGAAAATTAGTTCAAATATTTGAAATGATGCGACTCCATGAATGTCCCTAATCGCGTGCAATACCTAGCGACCTGCAAAAGTATGCTAACAAGTGTCAACACGAGGTTGGTGAGTTCATAAAATGTAATTGTAATAAATAGATTTGTAGGATAATGTAAATTCCAATTATATCTTAGGTAGCTAGCTTGTTACAATTTACTAAATGTATTGAACCGAAGTTGTCTGAATGAGTGAGTTTGTGCCTTCCACGACGTCATATCAAATGATGGTGCAAATGTTTGGTTAATATTAAATCCGTTCGACCTCCAATCGTGCTAGTGCGACTAGCCCGGGTGGGGTTTATCAAACCCAGTAGTACTACTCAAGATTACCTCACTAACTGCTTATGATAACGACTCATGTGTGTAAGGACTTTCTTGATATGTGTAGCGTTTAGTCAATATGTGATATAAATGAGTTACAAAATCTAAAAAAATCGCATAAATGTTTACCTCTAGGAAAGCGTAGCGCTTTAATTCCCTACTAGGAAAGTGTATATAAAAGAAGTAGTGAACTCACCTTAGGGTGCGTATGATATATCCAACCAAGAAAATAGAATAGAAAACCGCTAATGGTGACCTATCACATTATCATATTCTATTAGTATGCATTTCATGTGTTTGGTCATCAGAGCTTGCATTCAACAATCCCATTTTTCACATTTTTCAAATAAGGCTTGCATATAAACCAAGTTGACCCAACGACATATTGGTGACTAATTAAGTGATTTCATGTTACTTCATGTTCATGCAAATCAAGTAAAGCTATTGTACACATCACATAACATGTATGTTGGCATTTATTTCAATTTCACCACCTAAGGACACCTTTCATAGCCAAATAGATGTAAACTCTAGTGTTAACAAAAAGTTCTAGCAATCACTGTTCAACTTCAGTTTTTGAGTTAGTTTGTGTATTTTATTTAAAATACTAAACACTGCAGAATAGTTTATTTGAGCTTGTGAAATTTTACTGAGGTCTGAGTGTTTATAGAAAATTTAGGAAAATATCCAATTACAAAAAGGTCAAAAATGTCGTTTCTGGTGACAGTTTAGTATTATAAAATGGAGTGTCTTACCAGTTCTTAGGATTACCTATTATAAAATGTAATGTCCTAACTCCCAAAATTGATCAAGTTATAGTTCTCGTAATGGACCCTATTTTCTGATAAGAAAACTCAGATTTACACCCCGTTATTAAAAATTTACAAAAACATAGTCAGGGTTCATGAAAAGTAACAAAAAAATTGTAGATATCTACACATATAGTAGATGATCCTAGAATCAATAATGATCCTATTTCACATCTGTATGTTCAGGTAATGACTAAAACAAATTTGGAAAATTATAAACTAACATTCCTACGAGTTCATTCAATGTCCAACCTTAAAGTTTTCATCATGCAACGTGAATAAAGTTTCCCCTTTTGGAAACCGTATAAGGTCTAACATAAATCACCTAACTTGATCGTGATTTTTTTCCACGCATCCTAACTCAGAACAACCAGTTTTGGTCATTAACAAGTCTAACATGCAATCATACATTGTCTTGGTTAACAAAAGTTTCCATCATAAGCAAGTTATGAACAATGATCTAGCATCAATTTCGTTGTTTTTATCAAGTCAACATGCTTAATTATATTTATACACACCATGGAAATCAACACAGTCATCAAACATGCCAATAATCACCTAAACCAAAATCATCATTAATAAGTTTCCATTCTAGGTGGGGTATGAACAATGGATCAAATCGAGTTTCCTATCATTAAGATTCATTCTAATCATCATACACAAAATACTAAACCTTAGACACTAGATTTGAATCATTAAAATCAAGATTGAAGGAATTAGTGTGTCATTCAAATAACCCAGAATTGCATAAAAAGATGAAATCTAGAGATACGACTTACTAGTTTGTGTTGTAGAGTGTTAGAATGATTAAGAACGTGTTTGATTCTAAGATCCAAGCTTCAAAGATGAACTAGGGTTTGAAAGATGTGTTTATTTGGGGATGATTTCGTGAAAGAGAGGGAGAAGGGACATGAGGATGTGAATAGGAGGAAAGGGTGGGATTGGGTTGGGTTTTATGTCTTTTTTCTATACGAACTAAGGGGCTTCATGGACTTTGTATTTGGGATTTTTACAAAAACAATGTCACACCCTGACTTTTGTGGAAGCGTATAATGTGTGACTGGTTTAATATCATTGCATTCAATCATAATAAACAACTACATGATTAAAACGATGTTAATCCATTCATAAAATTTGAGTATTACAAACACTGATTGTTTAAGTTTTAAAACACAACCTTTGACTAGGTTACAAACCAACAAAAGTGGATGACATCTAAACTTGAAGTCTACTTCTAGTTACAACACCCGCGCCCAAGATCCAACCTGTCACCTGAAATACATGTAATTTTGGAAAACGTCAACAAAAGTTGAGCGAGTTCATGTGTTTTGTGTGAGTACTGTAATATTGTAAATCTTTGAGAGACTCCTTTGTAAACAGGTATGAAAAGCGTGTATGAACATGAATGTTTTACAAGGACTTTAAGGCATGTGAGGATATAGGAAGTACTCGTAATGAGTGGGCTTATACCCTTGTCGATTTTCCTCGACTGTGTCGATTAACCTCGACCGGGTCAATTTACCTTGACTGTGTCAATTTCCCTGGACTATGTCGATTACCCTCGACTGTGTCGATTACCCTCAACTGTGTCGATTAACCTCGACTGTGTCGATTAACCTCGACTGGGACTCCGAAGCACTACTTGGTACTAGTTGTGACCATGAGTGGGGTTCGGCCGTACCCGTTAGATCTAACCCTCGTCCCTAATTAAGTATCAATGGCGTTTCAATATCTAGTCTATGCTCACATGATCTAGTATTTCATAGGCATTTCATACCGTTTAAGCATTCGTAACATGTATTTCACCCCCGAGAGTTATAAAACCAAAAACAGTTAAAGAAAAGGGGGAGCATGAACTCACTGTTTTGCGTCTTCAGTACTCGTAACTCAAATCTTGTCAACAACACGACTACCTACAATGTGTTAGGGTCTATTAGACGAGCGGGCCGTGCCGTGCCTTGCCTTAGTATTCATGTTTTGAGTTACGTTTCCTTTATGTCTTTAACATTATCCAAAGGCTTCGTGACAATACTTCTCAAGTATATATTTTCGTATTTTCTTCCCAAGGATGGGAGTATTTCATACATGTATATTTGTATTCTTGTATTTGTAGTTCCGAAATAATATATTTAAACTTGTTTTGTCAAAAACAATGTATTCCAAGAAAATATATATTTTTATCTCCCAAAAATAATATATTTTTCTTCTTGTTGAAAATATGACATAACTTGGTAATATGTATAAAAATCATATTTTCACTTCTTGTATCCAAAATAACACTTTCCAAAAATATATTTGTAAGAGTATTTTCCGAAATATTTTATAAGTTACGTTTTATTGTTCGGTTCCACAATATTAAATGTGTGTAACTTATATATTTATTCCATGATATTCTTGGTATTTGTTAAGTTATATTATTTTACCCTAAAATAATATAACTATTTCACAGAGTATACAAATACTCACACAAGTGTCTTAATATAAAATATATATTCTAAATATATATTTATCCATTTTTATTTACAAAAACCAACCTCCAGTACTTGTATTTTTGTTACAAAAATTATGGCATAGTTTATATTGAAAAACATAGTTTAAAACATACTTGTAAACACTTGTTTAGAAAATATTTTCTAAGTGTTGGTATTTTTAGAAAATTTCGCCATAGTTTCCTTTGCAAATGGAGGTGTCCATGCTATTTAGCATATCATTTTCTTTTCAAAGTCAACACACAATATTCAACAATCAACCCTAAACATCTTGCACTTACCAAGTGCGAAAACTATACACTTTTCATAGCAACATGAACTTGATCTTTCACAAAAAAGCATAGTAACTTGGTAAAGTGTTTAGTAGCTTTAGTTACCCTCCAAAATATGTTTACTATTTGGTAAACTTCGTTCTTGAGGATTTTAGATGTTTACAACTTGTAAACATGTTTTACAAAAATGTTTATTTATAACATCTTCTTGTTTCATAGGTATTTCTACACTTATTTTATCACCAAAAATAGTGTAAGTTCAAGTAAAAACCATGATCTTCTAAAAATTATATTTTAAACTTGGTTTTCTTGGAAAATCATTCACAAGTCTTGAATCTATAAGTTTACTAGGTCACTTTGATCATTGTTTTACAAGAAATCATTTTTATTTATCAAGTTCATGTGTTCACTAGAAGGTGATCATCATATGTTGTTACATGATCATCCTCCCACTTGCTAGATTAAGTGTTTAAACATCATCTAGCAAGCTTCATGTGATGATTAACATCATAATCTCAAGTAATCAACAAAGAAACATTATTCATGCACTAAACAACATCATATCATATATATATCATCATATTTCGTCTTATGTTTCAAGATTCAAGTTCAAGTCTTTTAGTGTTCTTGTTATTTCAACATAATATATCTTTTATCCACTAAAAATATGAAGTATCAAGAGTTACAAGAAGCTTACTACTAGCTTCAAGCTAGGGAAGAACAATGATGAAAATGGAGTGGATAAAAGCAAAACGGTGAGGTCCTTCAAGATCCGAGACCACCAAACCTTCTAATCTTGCACCTTACACCTTGTGTGGAGCTTGGAATGGATGGATGAATGATCAAAAATGGTGATGGTGGTGGTGTTAGCTTCGGCCGAGAGCAAGAGGGCAAGGAAGAGAGAGGTGAAGTGTTGAGTATGTTGGTGATTATGATCCTCTAAGCCTTCTTATAACCAATTAAACCTTTTAACCAAAGGGTTTTGTGTCTAAGAAAGTACATACATGATCTTCCCAATTCCAAGGAAGATCAAAGAAATATTTTGCAAGATCTTGGGAAGGTGGGGTCACCTAGTGACCGAAATTGTGAAGGGGGAGGGGGTTAAGTGCAAGTTTGAATGATAAGTGGGTAATTAGTTGGAAGATAAATATAAAGTCTAGTGTTTTATGTATATCTTGCATTATATAATATGTTAGAGTGTTCGGGAACCATAACTAGCTTAGAAAAAGTAAAACAATGCTTCTAGCAATATTTTGGTGTTCCGGGTAATGTCCGGTTGTTCGGTTAGATACCGGTTCGGTAAAGTGTCAAGTTATTCCGTTTAGTGTTCATTAAGTACCCTTTTGTGACAATTTTAATTCCCGACACTTAGGAAAGCATACAGGACCATTTTGCCATGTTTTTGCATGTTACTAGCATGTTAAAATGCTGATTTTTGCTGATTATTGCAGAATTCTGCACTTTGAGTTGGTTTTAGGCACTTTCCGGCACTTTATCTATCACCTAGATAAGCAGTTTTGGGGTCCTTACTTCCCTACATACTATACTAGTGTAGTACTTAGTCTCTGGCTCATACTGGGCCTCAAAATATTGTCTGTCTATGTACTGAACATCGTCAGCATTTTCAGCTTGTCTGATAATGGTGCCATTTCTGTTCTGTGCATTATTAGAACTATATCGTGTTGCATGTAGTAAGTCTTGCAACATGAAATGCCATTGTATGTATATAACAGTATTCAGAATTTCATTCGTCTTGTAAACTAGACCATGCACAGTTATTTAAAGCACAAATTACTGTTCAATTAGTGTACATAATGCACGGAAAAGTGACAGTTCTCACAGACTCCCCCCGTTAAAAGAATTTCGTCCCGAAATTCAAGCGATGCCATCGTTCGCAGGGGAGTTGTGACTCAAATGTGGTCACTTAGGTTTAAAATTTGTCTTCATGTTCCCATGTAACTCTGGGTCATGATATGAATTCTATTGTACTAAAGTAAATCGATTACGTCTTTTCTGTGTTTCGTGGACTCTTAGTCCGCAACCTTAACAGGTTCTATAGTAATTTTTGTCGTTTTTTATTGACGTGAATCTTATTTGTGGGAACAACGACTGTTCCTTGAGTCAGACTCCTCTAAAGACTTGACACATGGAATGTGTCGCGATCACTACTGATCTTTTTCTGGAAGTTTCAATTTGTGAGCAATGGTCCCGATCCCTACACCGGGGGTCCAACCTTTACATTTTCCAAATCACACCACGCCTTCTCTAGGCAGGGCTCCCATTAAAGCCATACTTCTTATTTCAAATTCCTACGATTTCTGCCGCTCGTCGGCGCAATCTTTGTGTATTCTGCGGGCTGTCTTGATATGATCACATATCTGAACGATCTTGCCTCTAATTTTTCCTGAACCAAATCGGGCCAGTAGATTGTTTATCTCCGGTCTCCGTTTAACACGACGGGGGTCGACTTATTATGTTCCATCTAAAGCTTCACATGAAGCGATTTAAACAGTGGTGTGATAAATACTGCTGTAGGAAAACTCCACTAAGGGCAAGTGAGTGTTCCAACTTTTCATCAAAGTTTATCACACAAGTACGTAACATGTCCGTATAGTCTGCTTCGTTCAGTAGCTCAGTCCATCTTCGTCAATATTTAAGTTCTTACGATCAACGGTGCGCTGCAACCGTTGTGATCAGTAAAGGTCGCGCAACGTTTTCTTACAGGTAATGACGTCAAATTTGCGGTGCGCGATCACTGTATCGAGATCAAGGTTTCTTCTCATGATCCCTAAATCAACGTGAGGCGCATGCAATGTCGTGGTCTCGTTGCATCGACGCGCAATCGAGACTCTATCGAGAAGCGTCACATAATTTCAACTCTAACTCCTTAGCTCTTGATTGCAGGGTTGGCATGAATCTCGTTCTTATCCACCATGTATCCTAAGGTTCTTACCTTGCGAATTCAAAATCCATTTTTCGACATCTTAGCACATAACTGCTCTTTCTCCAAGAGTCGCAAGATAAATTGCAGATGTTGTTCACGACCTTCCTTGGTCGTTGGCCATATAAGAATGTAGTCAATAAATATAATCATGTTCTATCCAGGTATGGCTTACACGTTCGATTCATGAGGTCCATGAATACTGTCGATGCATGTGTTAAGTCAAACGGTACGACAAGGAACTCGTAACGCTCGAAGCGAGTCCTAAAGGTCGTTTTAGGGATATTTCCTTCTTGTATTCACAGTTGAGGACATCCTATCCTCGAGTCGATCTTTGAGTGGTAACTAGAACCTGTCAATTCGCTCGTTCATGTCATCAGTCCTTGGCAAAGGATTCCGATTCTCAATTCTCCAAAATTTATGCAAAGTGGAATCTGCCGACTTTCTTCTCGTGTCCTTAACCAAGGGTGTCATGTCCTTAATTCCTTCTGTCTAGCAGCTCTTGCAATTATATCGGAGGCTCATGCTTCTCGGATGAAGCTAGTCGGTAAGGTGTCATTCGGCACTGGTGCCGCTCCTGGCATGAGGTTTATCCTAAACTCCTCTTGTCGCTGTGGAGGGGCATTCCTGGCAAGTATCCAGAAAAGGCTTCTGGGAATTCTTCCACCACGGGGTTGTCTTCTAGCTCCAGCTCCTAGGTCTCCTTATCGGCAACATGAGCTAGAAAGGCTATGCAGTCTACTCGGAGGCGCTTCCGTGTCTCTTCGACTATTGAAAGATGTCGTAGATCCGCTGCCTTGTGGGGTCTAGCACCCTTGCAACTATTGCAAGAAGGTTGTGCACTATAAATGTTTCATCATTCGCAAGAGGGATGCGACTGATTTTCCTTATATCGAATGACTTCAACTCTATATGCCCAAGTCAATGGTAACAGAAGGTTCCGGCCTTTTGAGTCCCCGAAATATAATCCTTAATTGCTTCGTCTGCCTAAACTAGTCTTCTATATGCCCATTTCTAAAGAATACGGGACGTCTATTCTACTTGAAACTAGGCCAAGCAGTTTCTTAAGTTCTAAGTATTCAAGGTTAAAGTTGATGCCAGTATTAATCAAAAATAGATGCATAAGGTTGGTTAATGGGGAACGTACCCGTAACCGCATCTGGATCCTGGCGTGCTTCACGAGTTTCGATCGTGAAAACCCTTCCTTGCTTGGTTCTCCCTAGGGCAATCTTTCCTACAGTGCCCTGCTTCACCATATCTGTAGCAACCTGGTACTCTATTATCTCTTCCATCTGGATCCTTTGCCCAACATGCGTCCTTACTGTGCCCTTCTTTTCCACACTTTCTGCACTTAGGCCTCAGACATCGACCTTCATGGTGAAAAGTGCATTCCCCGCACCTCGGCTTAGTCCCCAAGTAAACCTTACTACCAGCCTTACGGGTGGCTCCATAAGCTTTCCTGCCATGCGGCGGGTTCACTTCCTTTCTTTTGTTAGCTTTAGAGCTTCCATAGCCAACTTGGGTGCCTATCTTTAGGTTTGAAGACTTCCTTTTCTTGTTGCCTGATGACTCCACATGAGTCTCTTTCTTGTTATCCTCAGATTCTGAAAATTTCCCCATGCGTAGAGCTTCTTCAGTAAGAGTGATACTCAAATCGATAGCCTCTACAATGGTTTAGGGCTTTGAGGTACTAACCATGCTCCTAATTTGAGGTGCAAGTCCTCAAATGAATCGTTCAATCCTCTTGAATTCTGGTTTGACTAAGTAGGGGACGACCCTAGACAAGTCGTGAAATTGCTGGACGTACTCAGAAATCTTCGGCCCGTCAATTTTCAAATTCCAGAACTCCACCTCAAGCTTCTGGATTTCGGCCCTAGAACAGTATTTCTTTTCCATTATTTCCCTGAGCTCGTCCCAGCTTAGTGCATAAGCAGCATCTGCACCAAGGGTCTGAACCTGAAGGTTCCACCAGGAGAGTGCGCCATCCAAAAACAACTCTGAGATAAAGGTAACTCTCTGCTGGGGCGAACAGTTACTCATTCTTAGAACAGAGTCAGTCTTTTCTGCCCAACGAACAACTGCTACGGCACCTCCTGTGCCATCAAAATTCAATGGCTTGCAGTCCAGGAATTGTTTATAGGTGCAGCCAGTTGAAGGGTTATTTCCGGAAGTGCCACCGCTGTGTTCGGAACGGAGGGCTTCATGTCGTGCAATTGCCTGTGAGATTCGTTCTTGAAGCTCGGCTTATGTCCTTGGTAACGTACTGGTGTTTGTGTCACGTCTGGGCGGCATTCTCTTCTGTCAAAATGGTAGGGAGTAGGTTAGACAACATTCCATAATTGTCTACGAGGCACATAGTACCATATGTAAACGTGTAATCACCCAATATCACATGCATATATACTCAACAATGTGTGAGCGAGGCAACAATTACTGAGCCTTCATATAGGCTTGGCAACTTGGTCTATTGTTTGTAATAATGTATTCGAGGCTACATCGCCCTGGTCATACAAGTTTCATAAAGTGGTAGAGCGTAATGTCACTGAATCTTTCTGAATGTTATTCCTCTTCTCTTGCTTAAATATCGTTTCTCAAACGTCTCGTACACGAGTAGACAAGAAGTAGGCAAGACAGGTTTCCTACTTTATAAAGTGCTAAAGCACTGGTCTAGGTATTGTTCTACCATTTGAAGGTGTGAACACCTAGAGTTTATTTTTGGAGGGATGGTGATCTTTAACTTGACCCGCAGAGTCCACCAGGATTTCCATGCACTACAAGTTGTTATTATGTGGGCCCCCGTAATAATAAATTGTCTTGCACAGTTACCCCAATTTTCTCTCGTCCAAGCAGATGATCAATCAAGGAGGGGACACTACTGTCCTTATATTTCCGTCATGGAAAGGACCATTGCGGTGGTCCACGCGCTAACACTCGTTATCGTTACGCGCGAATGGGCACGATGATTAAATGAAATAGGAATAAAGAGAATTCCTAGTAGTTGGAGGGGCACCTTCAAGATGATTACTTCATCTTCCTTGTCTGGTCAGGTGTCATCAATCTTGCTTCACAAAAGCCGCAGGGATCTCGTCCTGCTGATTAAGAATTCATTCAAGGTTGCCGCCTCTGCCTCGCCGTCACTACTGTAGTCAGGCACCTTCACGATCGAGAGGGGAGAGCAGCCATCTCCTACGGAGGCAAGCTCAGAATCTCGTTTGGTAATCACTCCAGCCATGAGCTTTGCAAAGAACGCGAGGTCGATAGCTTCATCGTGCGAGTAAGTACAATAATATGAGTCAGAGTCGAAAGTATCTTATTCACGTCAAAAATCATCCCGTACACTTATTCGTATGTATATATCAGTAAACAAATATGTTACTTAGCATAAACAGGCATTTCGATGCATCATATCATGTATAACTCTCGTTTATCCTTTGGGGGGGGGGGTCATTTTGTCTTTGGCAAGTCTAACTCGTGTAGACTATGCCTTAGTTGGCACCTTATCTTGAGGGTATTCCCTACTAATGTCCTTGCCTTGTCTCTTCTTTGAAAAGTGTTTGACTCATGGATCTTGACGCTTACGTGAATGCAATGAAAAACCTTTTTGTAAAATGTTTTTGTGAGAGAACTCTAGTGATTGTAGTCTAGACTCGAGAAGGAATCCTAGTTCACTACAATCGAAGCTCTGATACCAAACTGTCACACCCTGACTTTTGCGGAAGTGTATGATGTGTGACTGGTTTAATATCATTGCATTCAATCATAATAAACAACTACATGATTAAAACGATGTTCATCCATTTATAAAATTTGAGTATTACAAACACTGATTGTTTAAGTTTTAAAACACAACCTTTGACTAGGTTACAAACCAACAAAAGTGGAAGACATCTAAACTTGAAGTCTACTTCTAGTTACAACACCCGTGCCCAAGATCCAACCTGTCACCTGAAATACATATAATTTTGGAAAACGTCAACAAAAGTTGAGCGAGTTCATGCGTTTTGTGTGAGTACTGTAATCTTGTAAATCTTTGAGAGACTCCTTTGTAAATAGGCATTTCATACCGTTTAAGCATTCGTAACATGTATTTCACCCCCGAGAGTTATAAAACCAAAAACAGTTAAAGAAAAGGGGGAGCATGAACTCACTGTTTTGCGTCTTCAGTACTCGTAACTCAAATCTTGTCAACAACACGACTACCTTCAATGTGTTAGGGTCTATTAAACGAGCGGGCCGTGCCTTGCCTTAGTATTCATGTTTTGAGTTACGTTTCCTTTTTGTCTTTAACATTATCCAAAGGCTTCGTGACAATACTTCTCAAGTATTTATTTTCGTATTTTCTTCCCAAGGATGGGAGTATTTCATACATGTATATTTGTATTCTTGTATTTGTAGTTCCGAAATAATATATTTAAACTTGTTTTGTCAAAAACAATGTATTCCAAGAAAATATATATTTTTATCTCCCAAAAATAATATATTTTTCTTCTTGTTGAAAATATGACATAACTTGGTAATATGTATAAAAATCATATTTTCACTTCTTGTATCCAAAATAATACTTTCCAAAAATATATTTGTAAGAGTATTTTCCGGAATATTTTATAAGTTACGTTTTATTGTTCGGTTCCACAATATTAAATGTGTGTAACTTATATATTTATTCCATGATATTCTTGGTATTTGTTAAGTTATATTATTTTACCCTAAAATAATATAACTATTTCACAGAGTATACAAATACTCACACAAGTGTCTTAATATAAAATATATATTTATCCATTTTTATTTACAAAAACCAACCTCCAGTACTTGTATTTTTGTTACAAAAATTAAGGCATAGTTTATATTGAAAAACATAGTTTAAAACATACTTGTAAACACTTGTTTAGAAAATATTTTCTAAGTGTTAGTATTTTTAGAAAATTTCGCCATAGTTTCCTTTGTAAATGGAGGTGTCCATGCTATTTAGCATATCATTTTCTTTTCAAAGTCAACACACAATATTCAACAATCAACCCTAAACATCTTGCACTTACCAAGTGCGAAAACTATACACTTTTCATAGCAACATGAACTTGATCTTTCACAAAAAAGCGTAGTAACTTGGTAAAGTGTTTAGTAGCTTTAGTTACCCTCCAAAATATGTTTACTATTTGGTAAACTTCGTTCTTGAGGATTTTAGATGTTTACAACTTGTAAACATGTTTTACAAAAATGTTTATTTATAACATCTTCTTGTTTCATAGGTATTTCTACACTTATTTTATCACCAAAAATAGTGTAAGTTCAAGTAAAAACCATGATCTTCTAAAAATTATATTTTAAACTTGGTTTTCTTGGAAAATCATTCACAAGTCTTGAATCTATAAGTTTACTAGGTCACTTTGATCATTGTTTTACAAGAAATCATTTTTATTTATCAAGTTCATGTGTTCACTAGAAGGTGATCATCATATGTTGTTACATGATCATCCTCCCACTTGCTAGATTAAGTGTTTAAACATCATCTAGCAAGCTTCATGTGATGATTAACATCATAATCTCAAGTAATCAACAAAGAAACATTATTCATGCACTAAACAACATCATATCATATATATATCATCATATTTCGTCTTATGTTTCAAGATTCACGTTCAAGTCTTTTAGTGTTCTTGTTATTTCAACATAATATATCTTTTATCCACTAAAAATATGAAGTATCAAGAGTTACAAGAAGCTTACTACTAGCTTCAAGCTAGGGAAGAACAATGATGAAAATGGAGTGGATAAAAGCAAAACGGTGAGGTCCTTCAAGATCCGAGACCACCAAACCTTCTAATCTTGCACCTTACACCTTGTGTGGAGCTTGGAATGGATGGATGAATGATAAAAAATGGTGATGGTGGTGGTGTTAGCTTCGGCCGAGAGCAAGAGGGCAAGGAAGAGAGAGGTGAAGTGTTGAGTATGTTGGTGATTATGATCCTCTAAGCCTTCTTATAACCAATTAAACCTTTTAACCAAAGGGTTTTGTGTCTAAGAAAGTACATACATGATCTTCCCAATTCCAAGGAAGATCAAAGAAATATTTTGCAAGATCTTGGGAAGGTGGGGTCACCTAGTGACCGAAATTGTGAAGGGGGAGGGGGTTAAGTGCAAGTTTGAATGATAAGTGGGTAATTAGTTGGAAGATAAATATAAAGTCTAGTGTTTTATGTATATCTTGCATTCTATAATATGTTAGAGTGTTTGGGAACCATAACTAGCTCAGAAAAAGTAAAACAATGCTTCTAGCAATATTTTGGTGTTCCGGGTAATGTCCGGTTGTTCGGTTAGATACCGGTTCGTTAAAGTGTCAAGTTATTCCGTTTAGTGTTCATTAAGTACCCTTTTGTGACACTTTTAATTCCCGACACTTAGGAAAGCATACAGGACCATTTTGCCATGTTTTTGCATGTTACTAGCATGTTAAAATGCTGATTATTGCAGAATTCTGCACTTTGAGTTGGTTTTAGGCACTTTCCGGCACTTTATCTATCACCTAGATAAGCAGTTTTGGGGTCCTTACTTCCCTACACACTATACTATTGTAGTACTTAGTCTCTGGCTCATACTGGGCCTCAAAATATTGTCTGTCTATGTACTGAAAATCGTCAGCATTTTCAGCTTGTCTGATAATGGTGCTAATTCTGTTCTGTGCATTATTAGAACTGTATCGTGTTGCATGTAGTAAGTCTTGGAACATGAAATGCCATTGTATGTATATAACAGTATTCAGAATTTCATTCGTCTTGTAAACTAGACCATGCACAGTTATTTAAAGCACAAATTACTGTTCAATTAGAGTACGGAATGTACGGAAAAGTGACAGTGGTCACAAACAAGGCCCCTTTTTCTAATAAAATACTATCATTACAAGAATTCCCCATAATTAACATTTTCTAAAAATCGCCACAAAGTAGAAAAACATGAAACCAAATAACTTACACGTAAAAGCACGCGATTCACGTTATTTACACATAATACACGTAATTACCGGAAAGCATATAATTTAAAAAAATAATTCCATTTAATTTATCCAAACTTATTATTTCACTTAATCACTAACGTTTGGGGACAGACTCGTGTGCGGTTTGGTAGTTCGGTTAATTTACCGAATTACCGTTATATGAGTGTTCGTTTGATAACTAACACACTTAATTAACCATATCCAAGTGTAATGCAATAATTAATGTTGGTGATGGTGTTAAACATAACGGAGTTAATCTGAAAATGTCAGATGTCACAACATGTGATATATGTCCATCCTTAATAAAAAAACTTAATAACAAAATTTAATTATTTTATTCTTTACCAAAATAAGGGATAATTATGTCTCATGGTTAGCACTAAACAAGCGTTATCCCAACTTACACAATTTGAATTTATTTTCCATTATCGAATAATGAAATAAAGTAAGAGAGCTTGACAAGAAGGCTAAAAATGACTCATTCTAGTAGCAACCGGCTAAGTTGGCACTACAAAGCCACTAAAATCAAGGAAGTAGTGTATGGAGAATGTATAGTCGTTCATGAAGAAATTCAAAGCCGTCCAGGTGGGATATGTTTTCTAGAATATAGAACTATTGATACTTCTATGTTGCTGTAACAAATCACTAAAATCAAGGAAGTATTAGGTTTGATGTATCAAATCAACTTTTTTACAAACTAACACTTGAACTCAAATTTTAAAGTAATCAGATCCAAATTATCACAAAAGTTACGATAATATAGTGAAATCTCATGAAAAGGTTATTATCCAAGGATGAAAAAAATTACGAAAATTACAATAATAGCTTATCGAGCTGAGCAAGTTATCATAAAAAACTTCATGATAATGGCATGTTGTACTTTAGGAAGATTGACTAAATTCCACACTTATAGCTTGTCGAACTAAGCAATTTCTTCTTGCATTGCTTCACACTAAGAATTCTCTTTCAACACCATTTGAAAATTCTTCGGTTCTACTTGAGAAATAATGCATTCATGAAAGCTTTTGTTGTTGTAATCTCTCTGTTTGATATCTGCAAACAAACACTGTCTTGTTGACAACGTGCGACTTCTCATTTGAACTCCCGAACGAGGATCACCAATGATATTATCAATCGGATGGTTGACATTCACTCTCGCTATTGAGATCATGGGAGCTAACATATTATTCCCAAGATTAGATTGAACCTCCCCTCAACATTTGCATTTCAAGATTCCTATTCATCTACATTTGTTGATATACAATGTCTGCTGCCTACGTCATCGAGTCATGTTGTCACACCCCAACCGATGGCGGAAACATCAGAGTGAGACGAACGAGATTGCTCGAGACTTCATAACACTATTTGCGACAATAATTTAAAGTAAACTGATTTCATTCATTTCAAATTGTCGAGTTACAACACATCGGAATCAAAATACAACAATTGTTTCAAATATGACATTAATACATGAAGAAAATACAACATAATTCAAAAGTGATACAACAACATAATCTAATGATTCTAAGTGTGTATCTAGGGAATCCCTAATAGGTTTCATCCATCTCAACATCATCACCGTGCAATATGTTTAAAAATACATGGTTCAATACAAAAGTATTGGCGGGTATACAAGTTGATACATAACATAAGTATAAAATGATTTTAAAGAATCCACATGGCAAACTAAGTTATCATCATAAACATAAAACTGGCATGTGAATGTACAAGTCAATCCTTTGATTACTGCATATATTAAACTTAACATGACCACAAGACTACAGGCGGTGCGTTACTCCTATAGCGCTATACATGTTAAAGGGAGGCCCGTACGAAGTTAATGACAAGTTTATCACATAGAATACTCCAGAAAACACAAATCAAGTTTCACATATTTATATGCATGTATTGGATTGTTTGTGCATTTGTATAAAAGTCTAAGTGTAACTGTGTAGGTTTAATAGGTAAACATATTGTACCCAAAGTGTAAAATAGAATAAGGGCGTTCGAGTATACTCACGGATTTGCTAATTCTTCGTTAGTTAAATCCCGGGAGTAGAAGAATTGAGTTGTTGACGAGCACAAGAACACCAAGGTTACCCTACAAGGGGTAAATGAAGGTGTGAGTTGTTGGAGTTTGAACGAAGGATTTGGATTCAGAATTAAAGTATATAATATATAGTATAAAAGTATGATATAAACAGAAAGTATATGCTGTCCAGACACTTGTCACGACACTAAGTTTCTGTGATTTTATGGGTCCTGATTTGCCCGTCAGAATCAGTGACAAGGAATGCGGAAACAAAATAGACGGAAACCAAAACAACACAAACTGTTTGGGCGAAAGGACAGTTCGCACGACAGGGATCCATTTGGTGTGTTATTAACTTCATTTCGAACATTAACCATTAATCGGCTATGTTAACGTGTCCAGTTGTGTTATTTAATTATAATACATAGTCTAATAGTCCAGAATGTTCATATAGTTCATAGAATTCATGCATGGAGGTAATAACCTCGTTATAGTTCACCAAAGCACAAGTTAGTTAACAAAGTTAACTAACCAGTTGGTCATGAATAAAAGAAATGTAAATGACAGGAATTTAATAACCAAACAAACAAATAAGAACAACCCAGGTGTGCCGTCTCAACATAGAAATAGTTAACTAAGTGTTGGACGGGGTTAACTTATTCTAGGTCTTGGAGATTGTTTGGGTGTTCGTGTTACAAGTTCAAGTGAGGTGGTGGAACTAGATTGGAAAGCAAGGCTTCCGCAGTTCACACACTGTTATATCAGGATCGTTCATATAAAAAACGAGGATCTGAATAACATACAACACTTAGAAAATGTCGGAACGAGTGAAAAAGTACCTTTCATTCGAAAGGGGTATCCTTTCGTGCGAGAGGCTCTGTTTCGTGCTGAAAACATCTCGGTTTTGGTTGAACTATTCATCTTCTTGGCTGGAATCGACTCTAACACTAACCCACAACCATGAACTTAGCTTGTGAGCTTGGTGAGTCTCTGATTCGACCAAGTTTAGTAACAGAAAGTTTGTTTTTATAAAAGTTTGAAAGTTAAACTTTAATCTTTAGCTTAGTCCTCAACATGGTGAGAATTGTTATCAGATTACCAAGGTAAATATGAGTAACCAAGTGTTTAGATTAAAAAACATAGAAAAAGATAATAAAAAGTAGAAGAATTTAGGTGAAAGTAATGTGTTAGTGAGTTGCAAACTCACTTTGAGTGGTTCTGGAAGTAGTTCAGCTCAATTGTGCGAAATCAGTAAGTAGAGAGAATTTTTGGAGTTGTGGATGTTGAGAAATGAAGAAGTGGGTTTTTATTTATATGGTTAGGTGAGTGTTTGGGATGACAGAGGGTTTTGGGTGATAGGGCCTCTCGTGCGAAAGGGGCCTTTCGCACGAAAGGGCATTCCCTTTTGCACGAAGTTTCAAGTTCATCGATTTCGCGTGTTTTGTCGGTTTTAAGCGTTTTGAAACATGTAAGTGCAATGCATAAGCATAATGTATGAATAGAAGAATGCGTAAATGAATTTTTCATGTATAAACAAGTATGGATTCATGTATAATTTGTATTAAGTATGCACGTATAATGAATGTAAAACAAGTATTTACGAATTATGTATGACAAGATGTATAAAAAGATCAAGCTTTCATTATGATTCAAGTCTCAGACTACAATGATTAGCAATGAAAGACGAATACAAAGAGAATACAAGTTTCCAAAAATAGAAATACAAAAAAAGTTTCTAAATAAGGAAAGTACAAAAAGCGAGGCGTTACAATCTCCCCTTCTTTAGGAAATTTCGTCCTGAAATTTGATCAAGAGGAAGATGCAACGAACAAATGTGGATACTTAGTCTTCATCTCACTTTCGAGTTCCCAAGTAAACGCAACGCCACGTTTTCCTTCCCTCGTACCTTAACTATGGGAATTCGATTGCGCCTTAGTTGCTTGACACCTCAATCCATGATCTCGATAGGTTTTTCCATGAAGTGTAGAGTCTCGTTAATTTGAAGATATTCGAGTGGGACTTGAAGTCTTTCTTCAGCTAGATATTTCTTCAGGTTTGAGACGTAAAAAGTTGGGTGGACATTGTTGAGCTCTTGAGGAAGGTCTAGTCGATACGCTACCTTGCCAATCATTTCGAGAATCTTGAAAGGACCTACGTAGCGAGGAGCGAGGTTCCCCTTCTTACCAAATCGAACTACACCCTTCCAAGGGGATACCTTGAGAAGTACAAAGTCACCAACGTTGAATTACAAAGGTTTGCGACGCTTGTCAGCGTAACTCTTTTGTCGGCTCCTTGCTTTAAGCAAGTTGTCTCAAATCTATAAAATCTTGTCCGTCGTCTCTTGTATAAGCTTGGGGCCAGTGATTTGAGCTTCTCTGATCTCGTGCCAACAAATAGGCGAATGACACTTACGACCATACAATGCCTCGAAAGGTGCAATTTGAATACTCGCGTGGTAACTATTGTTGTACGAGAATTCGATTAAAGGCAAGTGCATATACCAGTTCCCACCAAAATCGATTACGCAAGAATGAAGAATATCCTCTAGAGTTTAGATAGTACTCTTAGTTTAACTGTCAGATTAAAGATGGAAGGCGGTACCAAGATTGAGATGAGTACCAAGAGTGGATTGAAACGTTTTCCAAAGACGAGAGGTGAAACGACCAAATTTCTCGAATTTGTAATCTTCACGAATGGGGAGAAAGTGAGCAAATTTGGTCAATCGATGGATGATTACCCAAATACTGTCATGACCAGATGAAGTACGAGAAAGCTTAGTAATAAAGTTCATTGCAATACTCTCCCATTTCCAGACAGGGATTTCTGGTTGTTCGAGTAAGCTAGTGGGACGTTGATGTTCAGCTTTGACCTTGGAACAAGTGAGGCACTTTGAAACAAAGGTGCTGATATCTTTCTTTATTCCGGGCCACCAATAGGACACACGCATGTCGTGGTACATCTTATCAGCACCAGGATGAATAGAATACCCAGATTTGTGTGCCTCCTTCATCAAGAGTTTACGAAGATCATCACGATTGGGAACCCAGAAGCGATTGAGATAGTGCATAATACCATCAGATTTGGTTAAAAGACTTACTTCAGCATCGCATTTCATCTCGTTGTAGAGGTTACCCTCGTTAACAGTTGAGTATTGAGCTTCTCGAATGCGGTTTCGAAGATCATTTATGAGTTGGAAGCAATGAACACTTTTAACATGAGTTTTATGACTGAGAGCATTGGCTACAACATTCGCTTTACCTGGATGGTAGCGAATTTCGCAGTCGTAGTCGTTTAACAACTCTACCCAGCGACGCTGACGCATGTTGAGTTCCTTTTGATTGAAGATGTGTTGAAGGCTCTTATGGTCGGTGAATACCACACACTTAGTACTATAAAGGTACTGTCGCCATATCTTCAAAGCAAAAACAACCGCACCAAGTTCAATATCATCCGTAGTGTAGTTTTTCTCATGTATTTTAAGTTGCCTCGACCCGTTGCATAAGGATGCAACCAAGACCTTGGTTTGAAGCATTGCAACACATGACAAAATCGTTGTTACCATTGGGAAGAGCGAGGATAGGAGCATTTCAAAGCATGTCCTTGAGAGTTTGGAAATACTCCTCTTGTTTGGGACCCCAGACAAACGGTTTATCTTTTTGGGTCAAGGAAGTGAGAGGAACGACGATTTTTGAAAATTTTGAAATGAAGCGACGATAGTGACCAGCTAAACCAAGAAACGAACGAATTTCGGATGGAGACTTAGGAGCAACCCAATTCTTCACAACTTCGATTCTCATAGGACCAACATGAATACCAAGTTCGTTGATGATGTGACCAAGGAATTGATCTTTTAGCCAAAATTCACACTTGGAGAATTTGGATTAAAGATGCTCAGTACGCAAAAGCCGAAGGATAAGACGCAAGTGTCGCTCGTGCTCTTCTTGAGTCTTGGAGTAGACGAGGATATCATCGATGAAACGATCATGAAACGGTCGAGATAAGCCTTGCACACACGGTTCATCAAGTCCATGAAAACCGCAGGTGAGTTGGTCAAACCAAAGGGCATGACCACGAACTCATAATGACCATAACGTGTTCGAAATGCAGTTTTGGGTATATCTTCTTCGAGGACTCAAAGTTGATGATAACCAGAATAGAGATCGATCTTGGAAAAGCATGTCGCGTCTTGTAGTTGATCAAAGAGATCGTCAATGCGAGGAAGAGGATATCGATTTTTGACTGTAAGCTTGTTGAGCTCATGATAGTCAACGCACATCCGAAAAGATCCATCTTTTTTCTTGACGAACAGAAAGGGATGTTGGTGCATATTTCACACGTTTACCACTGTTGGAATAGTTAGATAGAGCGTATGTTGAATATTGTATAGATTAGAGAAATTTGGACACGGATTAGACATTGTAAAGGTCCATCCGGATGGATGGACAAGTCCATCCGGACAGATGGACAATAGAATAGTCCAAACCCCAACCGGTCGAATAGGTGTTATAATGTAAAAGTCCATCTGGATGGATGGATATAGGCTCATTCGAACCGCATAGGCTGTTGCCTAGTGATGTGTACAAAATGCAACATATAAATTTACATCAATTGTGGCATAAAACTAACCCTTTTTTAGTACTAATGTTGGAAAAAGTGTGTTTTTGTCTTCCTTTTGTATTTTCAGGATTAAATGAGCTCAAATGAACAAAAGAAGCAAAAAGGTAGCTAAATCTAACATAAATACAAGAAAAGGAACAAACGTCGCATGCCCGACCCCCCGACAGCATCTTCCCAAGCAAAAACAAGAGAAAATACAAAGCTGTAGAAGCTTCTATCACCCACCACGGGGGCGTGCCCAGCGGACACGGGGCCGTGGTCAACTCTAAGATTCACAGAATCTGAGGAAATCTTGATAGTACAGATACACTTCTGCACAAGGGGTCATGCCCAGCGGACACGGGGGCGTGGTCAACTAATGCAGACAAACTGCAATTAATGAAGAAAGAGAAGAGGGATGGATACGGGGTCGTGCCCACTGGACACGGGGCCGTGCCCGAGCTTCTGTTCAGGCTATAAATAGGGGTTCTTAGCTTATTTGCAAACCATCCCTTGGCACACCACCTCTCTCACACTTCACCCACACTCCACCACCACCACAACACCATCATCCACCACCACCATCATCCATCATCCATCATAGAGTGTGTGAGTCATCTCGGGATCCAAGATTGATCGTAAGAGTTCTTGACAATCCAAGGCCATGTTTGCCTAAGTCTCTTACATCACTTGGTGAAGATAACAGCATTTAGTGTAATACTTTTTATTTTTAATCTTTTCGCACTTTTTATTTGGTTATGTATGAATGACTTTAATAACTAGTTTCTTATGTTGAAGGTGAATCTTCCTCATCATTTGTCCGTGGTGTCTTGGCATTATTTTACTGTCTATATAAAATAAAAGATTTTCACCATTCATATCTCCACGGTCTATATAGAGATATGTTGGCTACCTGGTCGGGGGTTAAGGGAATGGTTTGGTAAGAGTCTTGCCTTGTTCAGTGTATAGATCCTGCAAGGACCTGGGTCAAATTTAGTAGGACCTCCTTCAATACCCAATCGTATTGGATGGCGGGGGTCCAAACTCTTTGATCCCCTCATATGTAAGCTACTATTAAAACTTTAACCCGGCTACTTAGGACTGTATCCCTGCTGACTCAGACTACTTAGCCGAGGGTAACGTCACCTTCAAAAGAGGGGCCTACCACATTACGCATTAATAACTTATTTAATTATCTTTCAATAATCCGACCCTTTAGGATTGTATCCTTGCTGACTCAAACTACTGGGTTAAGGGTAACGTCACCTTCAAAAGAGGGGCCTACTACAATAACTAAGATAATCTCTTAAAAAGTGCAAAAGTGCGGAAATAATCAAAGGTTACACTAAAGGCGAGTCGGATCCAAGTGATTCATCTTGTCTATCTGTTTTTATTTTATTTTATTTTTATTTTCAGCGTTTAAGTTTTTATTTTCTAGTTTAAAACCTTTTTTTCCAAATTTTTGATTTGATTAGACGTTGAGGATAAACCGGTATTAAAAGCTCTTGTGTCGTTTGATGACCTCGGTATCTTACCAACACTATACTACGCTCACGATGGGTGCACTTGCCCATATGTGTGTTTGGTGTTAGTAAATATCGTGTTTTATAAATTTGTTGGTGCACACATCTGTCGTCTTCGTCTTATGTCGAGTCTTGGCTGCGTTGCTGATCTGATCAAGCATGATGTCATCATTCTTTGATGATGACATCATAATAATGACATCATCATTGCACCTCTACACATCTTAAAATGGAATCTTCACACGAAACAAGACACTGACAAATTCAGATGTTAATTTCATATGTAATTTTGTTTGTGGTTTCGCTTGAAAGTCATTAAGTGGTTTCGCTTGAAAGTCGTTAGGTGAGGTTTCGCTTGAACATGATATGTATGTTTCAAGCGAAACATGAATAGTATAAATAGGGTGGTGTTCTATTCATTTGGAACAGACTTCCAGATTTGATACCGAGGTGCTGCCGGTTTTTCCTTTGATTGTAAACATTGTAAAATCAATATACAAGAGGTTTAAAGTGTGAATCAAGCTGTTTTCACATCCGTTTCTCTGTTTCCGCCTCTGAAACGGATTTTAGCTCTTCCAAACGACTCATTCAGGTCGCGATTCGATCCTACAATTGGTATCAGAGCTCAGGACGAGGAGTTCTTACCAAAACAACCTGTTTTCATCACAAATTCTGTTTCTACACCATTCTTTTTCAAAATTAAAATTTTTTCACGATTAAAATCGGCTCAAATTCACACATCTTGTGCGTAATCATGTATTAACAAATCCTGGAAAGTTTCAGCGTTAAAATCGACTTAAAACTGGTTAAAATCATAGTTTCGCTTGAAAAGTTGTTCGAAATGCTGATGTCATCGGCCTCTCGGTTGAAAAACAGTTTGGGTCTCGCTTGAAATAGATCTTTCGCTTGAATTTACATGGTGTTCCGCTTGAAATAGACCTTTCGCTTGAGTTTACATCGTGAGTCTCGCTTGAAAATACCGTCCACTTGAACTGTTTCTCACGAGGAAAGTGCATCGAGTTGTGTATATCATTAAACTAGGTTGTCAGTTAGTTGGGAAATGAAATCACGTGTTTTTGTGTCAAATTCATGTGATATTATCATTTCGGGTCTTGTAAATTGAAGTTCTGGTTGCATCGGTTTGATCATAGTCATCAGAGTTACATGTGAGTGTTGTCGACAGTCAACTATTTGGTTCACGTGATAATTCATTGAAAGCTTGTATTGAAAGGATAAAGGGTTTATCAGTTTTTGTTAAAGTGATTATTCTCGGTCCAATCAAGCAAAAGTGAGGCACAATCGGATTTGTTTAAAAAAATTATTGTGTCAGTTTGCATGTGGGATGTATTAAAAGTTGAATTGTTGTCTCGAGAAGGTTGTCGGTCACAAGAGTGCATGTAATTTGACCAAAGATTTTCGGCCCAATCACTGACTTCTAACGTTGAATGTGAACTGCAAAAAAAAAAAAAAAAATCCGGCCCAATCATATTACAACTGGCTAATTGATTTGTGCGGCCCAACAGAAGTGAATTGCTTGTCTAAATTTCACTCGGCCCAAGTTGCATCCTCATTAACGGCCCAATTGTTATTGTTTGTAGTTGGCCCAAGTCTTCGACACGAGTCCTAGTTCGATTCAATCGTCACACATTTTTACATATTATGTCCGTTTAAACTGATTGTGTTTTGATTGTTTGTATACAGGTGTTTTTACGAGGTGAACCAGTTCGTTTGAAAGCTTGTTTGAGAAATTCTTCAATACCGAAACATGGATTCTGAATTCTACAACGCATTTGCTTCAACCCCGACTACTCCGGCTGACATTGCTAAGAACATGAACATGGAGAATGAAACCGGAACAATGCAAAAACCCCCAAAACTTATGGGAATTGAAGACTATCATGGATGGAAAAAAACGTTTCGAGAATTGGGTTCAAGCTAACCATTTAAAAGCTTGGGAAAGCATTGAAACTGAATATGAGAGGCCACAAAACTCAGTGGGAGTTGGTAAAATCATTTCAGAATTCACAGAGCAAGAGAGTGAAAGTTATAAAGGAGAGAAAATGATGATCAATCTATTACAACAAGCTGTTAAAGAGGATATATTTGTGTTGCTTCAACATGATGACAGTGCTTATTCTATCTGGGAAGCTCTTAAAAAGAAATTTGAAGGAAGTACAGAAATGCTACAGAGTAAAGCAGCTTTGTTAAAAAAAGAGTTTGAATTGTTTACTTGTATGCCTGGTGAGACAACAAAGACTCTCATTGAGAGATATTGTCATCTTGTTCGCACCATGTCACAGTTGAAGATTACAAAAACTCCAGCAGAATGGGTAGAAAAGCTTACTGATGCATTACCACAAAAGGAATGGGGTACATATCTGATGATTCTGAAAAATTCTGGACAGTTTAGCAGATTATCAATTGCTCAGTTTATTGAAAAGCTGGAGGCACAGGATCTTGAACAACAGAAAATTGCCAGAATCAACAGTTCAAGTAATCAGCAAGATATCAAACTGTATTATAAAGGAAATGTTGAGACAGTTGAAGTGAGTCCAAAAATCCAAACAACATTTAGTGCAGGAAATTCATCCGGAACAAGCAGTCAAAGCTCAATCAATACTAGTGGATTTTCAAATGTGAATTCTCCAAGTGTTCAAAGTACATCTGTTGGAAATGGGCATCTGATTCAGTGTAATGTGGCTTTACATCTTCAAAATGGACAAAATTATTCTGAAGAAGTTGTGAAAAGTCATATGGGATTACTGGTCACTGCATTAGAATCTTATGAAGGGTTGATTGCCGGAAAAATTGGTAATCCGATGCTCACAAAGGAAGATTATGACCAGATCGATGCAGAGGAGTTGGAACTGATGGACATTAAATGGGCATTAGCTAGTGTTTTGAGGAGAGCAGAAAAATTTAGAATGATTACAGGAAGAAGTGATTTCTTGGATGCAAATCTTTCTAATTTGGGTTTTGATAAATCTAAAGTTGTCTGTTTTCGTTGCAGGGAGAAAGGCCATTTTAAAAGAGAGTGCAAGAATCAGGAGCCAAGAGGAGTAAAGGATCCTTTTGGAAAAGATGATTATTATAAGAAGTCCATATATCAACAAATCACTCATCTACCGCATCAACAAAAAGATTCACAAATGGCACATGGGAAAATGATCGAAGATGCAAACAAGAAGGCTTACTATGGCATTATTGATCAAGATGATGAGAAAGTGGCTGAAGGTTTTAACTGGACAAGTACATTCCAGCTGATCCTAATGTTAAAGCTTTTATTGCTCAGATTGTGCAAAAGCCAGAATTGATAAAGGAATGGATGGATGTATTATCTGATGATGAGAAAAGTGAAGATGAAGAATCTGTTTCTTCTAAAAACAGTTCAACAAATACTAGTGATGAAGATGAAGAAGTTGAACAGATAAACATTGGAAAATCTCATTTATCTTCTGACAGTTTTGAATTTTATTTTGCAGATAAATTGAAGAAACTCAAAGAGAGAAAAGCTGCAAAAGAATTGAAGGAAGTCAAAGTGATTGAGAAGATAGTGGAAGTGGAAAAGATAGTTAAAGTTGAAAAGATTGTGGAGGTCGAGAAGATTGTTGAAGTTATGAAACCATGTCTCACATGTTTGGAATCTTGCAAACAGTGTGAAGTAAAAGACGAGAGGTTTAGTGAATCAGAAAAGATGAAAGAAAAGTTGTTGTTTGATGTGAAGAATTTGAAAGAATCCTACGATGTTTTGAACAGAACAGTGAATAGTTTGCAAACGACAAACACTGAAAGAGAAAAAGTGTTGAAAATGTTGAATGCTACTATGATGTCGAAGCAGAAAGAGATAAATTTTTACATTGAAGAATGTGCGAAATGGAAGCAAGAGTTGGATGCTGAAAAAGTTGAAAACGAAAGAATCAGATGTTTACTGAGAAGTTATACAAGTTCTGATTACTTAATTGACAGAATTTATCCTACTGTTGCAGGTTTTGAGGCGTTTAAAGACGAACAGCCAAAGAAGAAAAAGGATACTGGTAAGAAACAGAGTGTCTGTTATAATAAGTGTCCGCCTCCAATTTGGGAAGGGTATTCGCCTAGAAAACCGAATGAGGAACAAGTCCAAAAGGCAGTTAATCTAAAGTTAGAGTCTGAGTTAACCGATGTATTACCAGACAACATTGACATCATATTCACAGCGTCCGACATAGATCATGAGTCCGAATTAATTAAAAGAATGGTTGATCAGGTGTTGGATAAGGATGAGGAGTCAGAGTCAAAGTCCGAGTCCGAAAGTTCGTGTTTGTTTGTCAAGAGTTCGAGTTCGTCTGGAAAAAGTTCAAAATCATCGGGAAAACGGGTTTATAGTAAAGAATTTTTGTTGTCAAAATCTAATTTGAATGATGAAACATTTGAGGTTGCTTATACTTTAAATGATTCTGACAAATTATATTTTGATAAAGATTTTCCAATAAGAAGTGTTCGTTTTGACATGATCAAAAAGGTTTTCAAAATGGCAGAAATTAATATTTCTGAAATAAAAGATTTAAATCTTACTAGAAAACCTAAGAAATATACTTCAAGAGTTCAACAACGTCTAAACAAGAAAAAGAGTTACAATTATGGTTCTGGTTTTCAAAAGAAACCAAACCATAATGGTAGCTACAAAAAGAAAGGATTAGGTTTTATTCCACCTAAAAACTATAAAAATGAAAAATTATCTAAAACATATACAAAATTTGTTTCAGGTCCATCTGCTGAGGAAGAGAAGAAGAGCTCATTCTGGAGACAATCAAATCAAGATTTTCTTGCTGAGAAGAAAAAGAATGGAGCTTATCAGAAGAAAGAAACCAGAACCTGTTTTAGATGCAATGAAGTTGGTCACATTGCATGGAACTGTCCATTGGCAACAAAAACAAAACAGGGAGTTTCTGAAAAACTGAAAAATATTGTTGTTGATAAAACTGAACCACCAACTGAAAGATTTAAAGTGTTTAAGAATTCAACATATGAGATTGGTGAGTGTTCGAAAAGGTTTTACAAGAAAAGGGGAAATCTTGACAACCAAGCTTGGGTCGTTAAGAAATCAGGTGTAAAATCTGGCGATGAATCTGACTCCACAAAGTCAGATGAGCCACAGGTTGAGATTAAAGCAGAAAACTCAGTGCCTCAAATGGATGATGTTCATTTTCCACCATTGAGTGCTGAGAATTTTAAATCAAAGTTTGGAAAAGTTGAAATCTCAAATCAATTTTATTCTGAAAATAATGAATTTAATGTTGAGAAACCTTTTAATGGAAATGTGAAAAATATTTTTGAGAAAATGGTCAATGGGAAGGTTAAAGGGGTAAAAGAATTTTACGAATCAAAGAAGGCTACTTACAGCCCAACCCCTAGTGAAGTTGAGAAGGTTACACCCAAAGCTGGTCAAGCTTGGGTGTCTGTGTTCTTTACTTGAAAAATCTGACTTGTCGGAGCTCCCAGGTTGGTAAGAGTGGAGCAGGAATCGGCATCATTCTTGATATGTTTGATTGGTAAATATACATGTGATATCTTTATATTGTTATATTTTGATTCACATGAGGTTATAGTTGGTGAGTAGTGGTTGAAAGAGGTTTTCACTTACAAGTGGTTAATCAAGGTCATTAAGTTAAACTTGATTAGACCATACTTACAAGTGGTACTTGAAGGACAATATGATGAACCACACCCCTAACTTACAAGTGGTAAAATCGACAAAACTTATTTTCCGGCAAAATCATTTTGGTTAAAACAAACTTAAGTGTTTTGAAATCATAATGAGAAATAGTTTTGTGAAAGGGGGAGTTCTGATTGTTTATGCCAAGTGGATGGCGAATTGAAGCGATTTGATATCGGTTGTCAAGTTTTTGTACAGTTTATTTTCAAATTTCCTAAAATGTGTTTGCATTTTAGGGGGAGTAGAAATTTTCAGAAAATCCAAAAACATTAGAAAATTTGAAAAAGACAAAAACATAATAAAATTCAAAAATGAGTTTTTGTGTCAAAGAAGAGGAAATAATAGTACATCAGTAGACAGTCACAGTATGCTAAAGAAATGTAATGATTTAATAGCGTTAAACAGTCACACTGATGATATGCCGATAGGTTTTTACACATTTAGTAAGCTTTTTCGGGATATAAACTTAATTTCAAACTTGCTTATTTCGTGGGGAACTCTACTTGGATATATAGGTAACCCCTGAAATCTCGTTTGAAAGGTCCCTCTTTCTGAGATACTAGGTCTTTATGCTCAGTGATATCTGGGGTATTATCCCGGGACTTCTGATTTTGCGGAAGCAATGGCCTAGTCCCCGGAGAATACTTTCTGATTGCTTGAAAAATAGCGCCGCCCTCAGCAAATTGATGAAACAATAAAATTGATAGTCATTGCTGTTGTAATACAAAAGATCCTCTAAAGGGGACACACCCAAAAGTTGAGTCATGATCTCTCTGCTGAACGGTAGTTCTGACCTGAGCTCTCATGATTCTTCATAAGTTATTAACCCCTTACAGATATCATCTGTGGTATACTCACCTGTAAGACTGAATATTGGGATCTGGATACGGGAGTATATTCAAGAGGTGGGACACATGAATGAGTTTAAGTTCTTAATTCACCTAACTCATATCCTGAATCAGTTGAAATTTGTGTGAGAATTTAAGTGGATCAGTATATCGACAATCTAAGTGAATTGTTTAATTCTTAATGTGTAACTAAGCTCAACGGTACTTGTGACTTGTCAAAATCTGATATGATCCTCTTGCACGAACTCACAAAAATAATGTCTGTAAATATTTCTTTACTGCATTCTGTTTACTTTAAAAAAAAATCCAAAAAGATTTTCAGTGTGTTTTAGCATAAATTTTGAAAAATCCAAAAAGATTTTCGACAACTGGTGTTGAAGAGCTAATTTTCAAAATTCCGAGTGCTAGACATGATGAACAGATGGTTTGGGAGAGTGTGTTGTTTTGAATATAAAAATGATTAATTTTTGCAAATGGTTCATCAGAATTTATCATTGATAAATCATTCTGGTTTAATTTGAGAGTGAATCTGGGTTTATAAATTTGTTAAATGTTAAATTTGTGAAATTTATTTCTGGGTTAAGAATGTGCAGGTGTAGCCAGGTTTCGATCTTGAACCTGAAGATAGAATGCCAGGTTCCGATACCTGAGGTCTATGGGATTTCAACGAGCCAGACTGCGATCCCAGCATATCGAAAGGGGGAGTCTGAAGACATCTGAGTAGAGATTGTTCGTGAGGAGTCTGTTGTTGCAGAAGAGGAGAAGGAGATAAAAATTGAGGATGCTTACAATGTGAGATATTTCAGAGAGCATTCAGACTGATAAAGACTGAAGATTGTAAAGACTCGACACTTAAGACTCGTCAACATCTGAGGGGGAGTCTGTTGGTGCACACATCTGTCGTCTTCGTCTTATGTCGAGTCTTGGCTGCGTTGCTGATCTGATCAAGCATGATGTCATCATTCTTTGATGATGACATCATAATAATGACATCATCATTGCAACTCTACACATCTTAAAATGGAATCTTCACACGAAACAAGACACTGACACAATTCAGATGTTAATTTCATATGTAATTTTGTTTGTGGTTTCACTTGAAAGTCATTAAGTGGTTTCGCTTGAAAGTCGTTAGGTGAGGTTTCGCTTGAACAAGATATGTATGTTTCAAGCGAAACATGAATAGTATAAATATGGGAGTGTTCTATTAATTTGGAACAGACTTCCAGATTTGATACCGAGGTGCTGCCGGTTTTTCCTTTGATTGTAAACATTGTAAAATTAATATACAAGAGGTTTAAAGTGTGAATCAAGCTGTTTTCACATCCGTTTCTCTGTTTCTGCCTCTGAAACGGATTTGAGCTCTTCCGAACGACTCATTCAGGTCGCGATTCGATCCTACAAAATTTAAAACTTTACTAAAGTGGTTAAAAAGGGCTAAAAATATACATAAAAATATAGTACACCACACACGCATCAAGTTTTTGGCGCCGTTGCCGGGGACACAAGGATTTTAAGAAAGCTTAAAATCGACGGCCTAATCAGTTTTTCAAACCTTTTTCAAAACGCGCGCACATTTTTCTGCATTTTAGTTAGTTTTACATTTACAGTAGGTTGAACACGGGCCGTGCTCACTGAACACGGGGCCGTGCTGCATATTTTTCATAAAAACACCCAGATATAGAGTCTGAACACGGGGTCGTGCTCACTGAACACGCCCCCGTGCTGTACAAAACCAGTAACTTTTATTCAAACGCTAGATACAGACCCTGAACACGGGCCGTGTCCACTGAACACGAGGCCATGTCCAGCCTCTGTTTCCATTTTTATTTTCGTTTTCTGGTCCCGAGACTCTGTTGTGGTCTGCTGAGTGATTCTTATGGATCAATACTCAGGAGGCTACAACTACACCTATGAGGAGGATGATTATAGGGAAGACTATTGCACCATTTGTGGTGACCCGCACTCGGTACAATATTGTGACTTATTTCAACCATCCACCTACTATGAGGAGCCCAGGTACGAGCCATCACTTTCATACACATCCTATGAAGACCACAAGTATGAACCTTCTCCCTCATACTCATATTTTGATGAACCAAGGTATGGGCCCTCATACTCATACTTTGAGGAACCAAGATATGAGCCACCACCTTCATATACTTATTATGAGGAACCATGGCATGAACAACCCACCTCATATGAGTATTATGAAGAACAAAATTACGACCCTTATCCATCATTTGCTTACAATGAAGAACAATGGTGCGAACCATCTACTTCATATGAGTATTATGAGGAACCAAGGATCGAACATCCGGATTCAAGCTTTGAGGATCCCGATCCTTATTCTATCACCGAAGTAACCGAAAAGATACTAGAACACCTTAAAACTATTGAGCGTTACATAAAAGAATCTCGCGCAAAGGAAGAGGAGTCCCGCGCAAGAGAAGAGTTAACTTGTAATAATAACGAAGAAATAGATGAAAAGGTAAAAATGGAAGAACAAATAAGTGAAAAACCGACACATGAGTTAAACAACGAAAAAGGTGAGTCCGATAACGTTAAAATTCAAGAAGAGTCTAATTTTCAAGAAATTAATCTCTTGTTACCTTCTTTCGAAAATCATTGTTTAGTACCCACTCATGCTATGTTTTTAAAAGAGTTAAACACTAACACAAAAATTGACGAAACGGTAAGCATTAACTTAACAAATGATCAAACTTCGCTAATAAAAGAAGACCCATTTGAAATCAACATTACACCGGTTCCATGTTATTTTCAAATCTCCTTTATTAGTAATATTACAATTAATAAAGATCCTTGTGTTAACATAATGCCAAACTACATTTTCGAAAAATTAAGTATTAGTGATTTTTCTCCACGTCAAATACCCATTTTTCTATCTAATCGGAAAATAATAAAATCAATCGGTATAGTTGAGGACGTCTTGGTCCAAACAAATCAAATGGTAATCCCAACGGACTTTGTCATCCTTGATGACGCTCCTCTAGTATTGGGACGACCTTTTGTAAAAACACACGAAGCCTTGAAAAACCGGAAGTACAATAATCTATCTATTCAATTAGGGGCATTTAAAAAAAGTGTCGATCTTGAGCGTTTAATGAAATATCCATTCGGCAATAATGACCCCCTAATTGAAGATGAAGATGAACCACTCGATACAATTCAAGAGATTGACCACTTTGTTGAAGAAGAGGTCGCCATAGAACAAACTTTTATGGTTCTTGATAAAAATGAGCAACCAAATAAGGAGTCTCCAAAAAACCCACCTCTTGAGCTCAAAAAACTTCCAAAAGGTTTGGAATATGCTTTTCTAGACAAAGATGGTAAATCACCTGTAATTATTTCGTCTAAGTTAAGTAGTTTAGAAAAAGAAAAATTAATTACACTTTTGGAATATGCGATCGCTTGGAAGCTTGTAGATATTAAAGGAATAAGTCCTTCCATGTGCACACACAAAATTTTAATGAATGATAACTACAAATCGGTAATACAACCACAACGTAGAGTAAATCCAAATGTCCAAGAAGTGGTTAAAAATGAAGTAATCAAATTACTTGACGCCGTACTCATTTACCCAATCTCCGATAGTCCTTGGGTAAGTCCCGTCCAAGTAGTTCCAAAGAAAGGAGGTATGACGGTAATAACTAACGAGAAAAATGAATTAATACCAACAAGAACCGTCACAGGATGGGGAATGTGTATAGATTATAGGCGATTAAATGAAGTAACAAGGAAAGATCACTTTCCTTTGCCCTTCATTGATCAAATGTTAGAAAGATTATCCGGTCATAAATTTTATTGTTTCTTGGATGGTTTTTCAGGTTACTTTCAAATCCCGATAGCACCCGAAGACCAAGAAAAGACAACATTCACATGTCCCTATGGAACTTTTGCTTATCGACGCATGCTATTCGGTCTATGCAATGCCCCCGCAACTTTCCAACGTTGCATGGTGGCCATCTTCCATGACATGATAGAAAAGACAATGGAAGTCTTCATGGACGACTTTTCTATCTTTGGAGATTAATATGACCAATGCCTCGATAACCTTGAACGAATGTTATCCCGATGTGAGGAAACTAACCTCGCCCTTAATTGGGAAAAATGCCATTTCATGGTAACGGAGGGAATAGTACTCGGTCACAAAATCTCAAGCGAGGGAATGGAGGTGGATCGAGCCAAAATAGACACTATTTCTTGATTACCACCCCCATCCCCCGTTAGAGCCATCAGAAGTTTCCTAGGGCATGCCGGATTTTATAGGCGATTTATAAAAGACTTTTCAAAAATCTCAAGACCTCTAACACAATTACTTGAAAAAGATGCCCCTTTCATCTTTGACACGGATTGCAATCAAGCATTTCTAACACTAAAAGAAATGTTAGTCAATGCACCTATCATGATAGCGCCTGATTGGAAATTACCTTTTGAAATCATGTGTGATGCAAGTGACTTTGCAGTTGGAGCTGTCTTGGGACAAAGAAAAGAAAAGCATTTTCACCCAATTTATTATGCTAGTAAAACACTTAACGATGCACAAGAAAATTACACCACAACAGAAAAAGAGTTACTAGCCGTGGTATTTGCTTTTGATAAATTTCGTTCTTATCTTGTTCTTTCTAAAACAATAGTCTATACAGATCATGCAGCCATTCGATATCTCTTCAAGAAGCAGGATGCTAAACCACGTTTGATACGGTGGATTCTACTCCTCCAAGAATTTGATATTGAAATCAAAGACAAAAGAGGAGAAGAAAACACCGCAGCAGATCATTTTTCGCGCTTAGAAGACCCAGCTTTGGAGGCAACCAGGGATGAGCAAATCCATGAAAAATTCCCAACGGAGTCCCTGGAAATGGTGGATTACTGAGAAGATCCATGGTACGCCGACTATGCTAACTACTTAGCCAGTGGTATAGTCGCGAAAGGTTGGCCAAATCATCAAAGAAAAAAAATTCTTTGCCGATGTGAAGCATTATTTTTGGGAGGATCCTTATCTTTTCAAAATGTGTGCCGATCAACTCATCCGCCGATGCGTACATGGTATTGAAGCAAGAAGAATTCTCCGCCATTGTCATGAAGGTCCATACGGAGGACATCATGGTGCTGCTAGTACCGCATGAAAGGTATTTGATGCAGGATTTTATTGGCCTACCATTTACAAAGACACCCAAAGTCTTGTCAAGACATGTGACGCTTGCCAAAGAACAGGTAATGTTTCTTCCAAAAACGAAATGCCACAAAATGGCATTCTTGTTTGTGAAATTTTTGATGTATGGGGACTCGACTTTATGGGACCTTTCCCACCGTCAAAAGGAAACAAATATATACTTGTGGCGGTAGATTACTTGTCTAAATGGGCCGAGGCCGAGGCACTTCCAACAAATGATGGAAGAGTCGTGGTAAGATTTCTGAAAAAATTGTTCTCTCGTTTTGGCACACCAAAAGCATTAATAAGTGATAGAGGTACCCATTTTTGTAACCATCAACTCGAATTTTTTTTAACAAGGTACGGGGTCTATCACCGGGTCTCAATAGCATATCACCCTCAAACAAATGGACAAGCCGAAGTGACTAATATAGGTTTAAAATGAATACTCGAAAAAACCGTAAGGTTAAATAAAAAAGAATGGGCCGATAAATTAGATGATGCTTTATGGGCTTTTCGAACTGCTTATAAAACAACAATAGGTACAACCCCATATAAGCTAGTCTACGGAAAAAGTTGTCATTTGCCGGTAGAAATAGCACACAAAGCCTACTAGGCAATTAAAAATGTAAACTTAGATGTAGAATTTGCTGGTAAGAATCGATTGTGTCAATTAAATGAATTAGACGAACTAAGGAATTATGCATATTCTAACTCCGAAATTTACAAGGAAAGAATGAAAAATTTGCATGATAAACATATTAAACCTAATGAATTTCGGATAGGAGATCAAGTTCTTTTGTTTAATTCACGACTTCAATTGTTTTCTGGCAAATTAAAGTCTAGGTGGTTAGGACCTTTTTCCATCACCCATATTTTTCCCCACGATGCAGTCGAAATTAAATCTCGGAATGGAATTCCATTCAAAGTCAATGGCCAATGGCTGAAGCTCTATCAAGGATTCATTAAGGATGAGGGGGAAGAAATCTCGCTTCAAACGGTCGAAGAGTAGAAGCATCAACATCATACCTGGTAAGTTACGAACAAGCAGGGTGACATTTAAATCGGTAAGTCTTCTAACCAAGTTTTGGGAAAACAGGGCACTCACACGAGCACTTTTAAAAATATTTTTCAAAAAATCGCCCGGCACGGGGCCGTGTCCGCTGGACACGGGGCCGTGTCCGCGCGACTGTTGGGATAAAACCCCTTTTTTATAACAGTTTCTTCATTCCACACGCCCCGTTTCCCCGAAAACTCTCTGGTTCAGACGATTTTTCTTCAAGATTTCGACGTCCTTCCTACTCCTAACAACACCAAGATATGATTCTATCATCAGTAGTAGTTAGATTAGGCATTTGCATGTAGTTTAACATCAAGATTTGGGGAAAAATCTAGGGTTCTTCAACTTGAACCCGATCGAACCTCAAATTTTTGCATAAATCTATTAACATTAGTTTAGATTCATGTTATAGAAAGTAAATCCACTTGTATTGTTCATAGATGTGCCCGATTTCTCACAAAAACCCCAAACCCTTGTTTTTGAACCGAAAAAGATAAAATTAAAGGGGTAAACGTGTTGTTTTGGGAAAAACGGCACTTGGGGTTTCATTTTTGGGGAAAACCGCCACTACTCAAAAATCTCATTTTCAAGTTTTCGGGACCGGGTCAAAAAATGAGATTTTAGAGTAACAGATGTCTGGACACGGGGTCGTGTCCGCTGAACACGGGTGCGTGTGCAGCAAAAATCAGTCCAACATGGGGCGTGTCCGCTGAACATGGGGTCGTGTTCAGCCGACTGTTTTTAGTTTTCTCCGAAAATTTCAATGTTTCATGCTAATTGTTTGGTGTTTCCTTTTAGATGTCTAAGAAATTCACACGGTTCAATGCAAACGAGTTGGATGTTAAGGCAAGATACGACGTGCTTCGAACCAGGCTGGAGGAATACCCAAGAACAGTGTGCATGGATCTTTTGGGAGCAGTGAACCAGCTTCACCGATTTAACAACCTAGTCATCGGCCCGCTGAGAGCCGCTCTGTGCACTCGACTTCGCTCAGTCCACGAATACAATCTGGAATTCTATAGCACATTCGTGTTCAATTCAAGATGCGACCCATTTGATAATGATGGGGTAGAATTCCGATGTGGGGGGACTAAGTACTCAATCTCAATGGCACAGTTCGGGTCAATAGTTGGGTTGTATGCAGAGGAAGATGCGGGTAATGAAGAAAACACCGGAGGGTTACGTGAGTTATCAGAAAATGAACGGCAAGCCGATTGGGCTCAAATAGGAGAAGGGCACTACAACCCAAGCAGCACTAAGAGCAGTAAGTTGAGGGACCCACTTTACCGTTACATCCATAGAGTCCTCACTTACTCTCTTAGACAAAGGCATGATAGCAGTGGCGTTGTAGGGTTGAGAGATATGGTGGTCCTTCATTGTATTCATACCCGCACCCACCTTGATGTTCCGTACCTCCTGCTCCGAAACATGCATTGGAACCGGCTCGCTACTCCACCAACCCCTATCTTCTTCGGGGGGTGGATATACCGTCTCTTCAAGCATTTCGTAAACATGCCCAGGTCTTTCCAAAAGAGCCCATGGTCGGGAAGAGTGGACATACACATCTGCCGCTCCATGAACTTGATTTATGAAGCCGAAGACGGGACGGTTAGCTTCCAAAGAGTCCAGGGGCATGCATGGAACCCGCAAGAGGCACTCGTCCTTCACGCTCCACACTTTCAACCTCCTCCTCAATACCAGTATCAGCCCCATGGTGATCCGGGCCAGTCCTCCTCACAAGGAGGCGGTTTTCCTAATTTTCAAAGTTTACATGATTTGTTGCAGGAAAACCTCATGTGCACCAGGAACACCTACAATATGGCCAGGAATACGTACACCCAGGTCGGACCAATCGAGAGAAACATATCCGACATACAGGAGGACATCGGGAACATCCGGGAGTACATGGCGGGGCACGGAGGAGGCGATGACGATGAAGACGAGGATATGGACTAGGCGGGAGGAGTAGAGGTAGGACCAGCTGGTTGAAGGTCTCTCAGGTTAACCCATTTATATCATGAACAATTTCCGGCCTGTGTGCCGTGTGTTGAACAATTTACTTTCTTTAACTCTTTTTATTTTCTGCATTTTTCTTTTCTTTTTATTAACTTATGGTATGGATGTTTGAACTATGGTAATTTAGGATGCTTGTTATGGTTTGGTGTAGTGTTTATTGATAAAACAGGCACATACGAGGCTTAGAGTACTAAACATTAGTGCCACGAAATCCGGGACAGAAAAACCAAAGCCAGAAACCTGTTTTTCAACTTTGCAGTTTGTCCATATGGGGTCGTGTTCAGCCGACACGCCCCCGTGCCCACTACCCCAGACCTGCTGTTTGTTTAATCCTGTAGATTTTTGCCAGACACGGGGTCGTGCCCAGCCGACATGCCCCCGTGTCCACCTTCTGTAAGTTTTCGTTACTGGCACTCTGAACACGGGGTCATGCTCAACGAGCACGGGGTCGTGTCCAGATGTCCAGTAACACAAATTTTTGTTTTTAAACACACTTTTACACATTTAATCAACCTAAAAACTTGTTTTTGGGAAACATTGAGGACAATGTGTAATTTAAGTGTGGGGGGGGGGGGGGATGCTAAACCTTGAAGTTTTGCAAGTCCTAATCACAAGCCTTACACAAAACTCTATTGGAATCGCTAATCACCCCAAATTTTTTCAAATTTTTTCATTTTTTTACTTGTCTTGGTTTAAGTTGGGAATTACAAGTTTTAAAAAGGTTATGTTTTTACAAATTTACAACCGATAGCGTCGTGATAAAAAGAACCAACATAAGAAAATTTTGAAACGGCATGACAAATCTAGTTAAAATTTGATTATATATACTTGATCACATAAAAAACCCATTCCCACAAAAGTGAGTTTTGAGCCTTTATTGAGCATACAAATACATATCTTTAAACTAAATGTTCATTTTTCGTTTCTTGTGTGAATAGCCGCTTGGTTTTTTACAACTCTAGAACTTGCCACGACGATACATTCCCGGTCCTCACCAACTTAAACCTGATTAAGTAAATGATGGAGGCATTAGGACTAACCCTTTTTTATTTCCACACCATTATTTTTCTTTCTTTTACCACCTACCCAAAATCCCCCAAGTTAACCCCTCTGAGCCTAAACCTTTTCATTTCTTCACCCAAAACAAACACCCTTTTTACCCACCAAAACCCTTTTTCATTTTAAACCCTTTATTTTAGTAACAAAGCTCGGTTTTTCTTATGACTTCCTTATAAAAAAAAAGATAATGATGAAGCCAAAAGAAATAAACAAACAAGTTTATCAAAAACAAATTTGTTTGAAGATTTGCTTCATCAAAATAAAAAGTTATGAAAAATAAAAAGTCTTACGAAAACCGACGCTTTTTACGCCTTTCGCCCTTTTTCTAACCACTAACCCAACCACCTACCTTTAACCCAAGCCTAACCCTTCACCCCAAAAGTCCTCTTGATATGGTAGGAGTAAGTTCCATGCCGCTCTCGAGTGATTCACTAAAATACATCTTCGGCCGAGTGTTGAGTGATCCCCCGTGAGGTATGTGAACTTGTATATAAATGGAATTTTAAAAAGGTATGTTATGCCCTAATAAGTAATTTATCTTATGTAATATTTTAAATAAATCATGACGAATAAGATTGTAAATAAAATAAAAATAAAACCTAACAAAAATCTTGGAATCCCGACACTCTATGACAAGCCCCAAAACCTTCTCTTCTACCCATTCCATTTGGGAGTGAAAAGCCACATTATAAAGAGTTTTTATTGAGGACAAGCAAAGATTCAAGTGTGGGGGTATTTGATGTGTACAAAATGCAACATATAAATTACATCAATTGTGGCATAAAACTAACCCCTTTTTAGTACTAATGTTGGAAAAAGTGTATTTTTGTCTTCCTTTTGTATTTTCAGGATTAAATGAGCTCAAATGAACAAAAGAAGGAAAAAGCCAGCTAAATCTAACATAAATACAAGAAAAGGAACAAACGTGGAATGCCCGACCCCTCGACAGCATCTTCCCAAGCAAAAATAAGAGAACAGAAGGCTGAACACGCCCCGTGCTCAATGAGCACGGGGGCGTGCCCAAGTGTCAGCAGAAAAGACAAAGCTGTAGAAGCTTCTATCACCCACCACGGGGCGTGCCCAGCGGACACGGCGCCGTGGTCAACTCTAAGATTCGCAGAATCTGAGGAAATCTTGATAGTACAGATACGCTTCTGCACACGGGGTCGTGCCCGGCGGACACGGGGGCGTGGTCAACTAATGCAGACAAACTGCAATTAATGAAGAAAGAGAAGAGGGATGGACACGGGTCCGTGCCCGAGCTTCTGTTAAGGCTATAAATAGGGGTGCTTAGCTTATTTACAAACCATCCCTTGGCACACCACCTCTCTCACACTTCACCCACACTCCACCACCACCACAACACCATCATCCACCACCACCACCATCATCCATCATCCATCATCCATCATAAAGTGTGTGAGTCGTCTCGGGATCCAAGATTGATCGTAAGAGTTCTTGACAATCAAAGGCCATGTTTGCCTAAGTCTCTTACATCACTTGGTGAAGACAAGCATTTAGTGTAATACGTTTTATTTTTAATCTTTTCGCACTTTTTATTTGGTTATGTATTAATGACTTTAATAACTAGTTTCTTATGTTGAAGGTGAATCTTCCTTATCAGTTGTCCGTGGCGTCTTGGCATTATTTTACTGTCTATATAAAATAAATGATTTTCACCATTCATATCTCCACGGTCTATATGGAGATATGTTGGCTACCTGGTCGGGGGTTAAGGGAATGAAGTGGTAAGAGTCTTGCATTGTTCAGTGTATAGATCCTGCAAGGACCTGGGTCAAATTTAGTAGGACCTCCTTCAATACCCAATCGTATTGGATGGCGGGGGTCCAAACTCTTTGATCCCCTCTTATGTAAGCTACTATTAAAACTTTAACCCGGCTACTTAGGACTGTATCCCTGCTGACTCAGACTACTTAGCCGAGGGTAACGTCACCTTCAAAAGAGGGGCCTACCACATTACGCATTAATAACTTAATTAATTATCTTTCAATAATCCGACCCTTTAGGATTGTATCCTTGCTGACTCAAACTACTGGGTTGAGGGTAACGTCACCTTCAAAAGAGGGGCCTACTACAATAACTAAGATAATCTCTTAAAAAGTGCAAAAGTGCGGAAATAATCAAAGGTTACACTAAAGGCGAGTCGGATCCAAGTGATTCATCTTGTCTATCTGTTTTTATTTTATTTTATTTTTATTTTCAGCATTTTAGTTTTTATTTTCTAGTTTAAAACCTTTTTTTCCAAAGTTTTGATTTGATTAGACGTTGAGGATAAACCGGTATTAAAAGCTCTTGTGTCCTTGGACGACCTCGGTATCCTACCAACACTATACTACGCTCACGATGGGTGCACTTGCCCATATGTGTGTTTGGTGTTAGTAAATATCGTGTTTTATAAATTTAAAACTTGACTAAAGTGGTTAAAAATGGCTAAAAATATACATAAAAATATAGTACACCACACACGCATCACCTAGAAATAAGGAGTTGGGGTTCCCATTTGGACAAGCTTTTGGTCCCTAAGGGGAAATGCTGTCCAACTTGTCTCATGGTGCTGTAACTTGTCAAGATATGAATAGAGACCAGATTGTAAGTGATTGCTCGGTGTCGTTTCTATTTTCTACACATTTCTTAGTAACAATAAACGCACCAGACACGTTGTATCGGGACCGAGGCTCCGTCAAACTCGCCGGTTCCTGGAATAGCAGTGGTATCAGAGCTACGGTACCGATTTAATCGATCTAACATTCGGTTAAATCACCCAAGTTCATCAAATTTTGGGTTAAACGGGAGTTTTGATGTTAAAACAGAGAAAATCATCAAAATAAATATCAATTCACGAATGGATTTTGGAATTGAAGCCATCATTCTGTTAGGGATTGTTTCGCGCACAATCCTGTGAAGTTTCAACATGAAATTCACACAAATAAAGATTCTGGATCGAAAAAACGTGATTTGGAGTGTTCTTAAGTTGTTAGAACATTTTCACTCGGATGACCATCCGGACCATGTCACTACCTTGTTCTTGAATGTTAAACTGTTTTTCACTCGGATGACCATCCGAGTGGATGACCATCCGAGCGAATGGTCATCCGGACAAATAAACCCATTCGATCGAATGGTCATTCGAACCATAAACTCATTCGGATGAACACACTCAGGTGGCTAACTGTCAAGGTGATCCAAGATCAGTCCATCCGAATGAATGGACCTATTCCATTCGGAACTGATGCCAAAAAAGCATTTTTTTTCATCGCAATGACGAGGAGAGTCTTAAGAAAAAATTTGGTGATTGAAATTTTTTTCGGGTTTTTAACGACCATGCTGGGTTGTTCGGGGACACCGTTTGGGGCTTCAGTGAACAGATTTGATGATGCGATCACGAATTGTGGAAATTAGTGGGGTAGTCAGGATACTAGAGCAAAATGTTTATCATTCAGGTTATCTGACTATTTATGGGCCAAAACGTAAACTCCGCAATGATGAAAAACTAACATTTTGAGGAAAATTGTCATAGTTTCGGCATAGTCAAGTTTTTCACAGATAAAAGAGGACTGTGTTGCTCAGATTGAGGGGGAATTCAGTGATAGAGACGTCAGAATTTTCAAAAATGAGGGGGAATAAAAATTTCAATGTCATATGGGGAAATTCTGACATTTTTGAAATTCATGACATTGCAACAGTTTTCGGATGGTTTCGACTTCAGATTGTCAGGGGGAATGTGAATTTGATCGTGGGTGAAAGCTTCAGAGTTCAAGATGATCCGAGGTGTTGATATCTGATCGTGGACGAAAGCATCAGAAAACTGAGAGTGATCATGGATGGTAGCTTCTGAGATCTAGATTATCTGAGGAGATAAATCAGATTGTGGACGAATGCTTCGGAGATCAGATTACATTACCAGATGATTTGTTTTCCGATGAAAATTTGCTGATTGTGAAGAATACCGTATACAGGGATCTGTCATTCTTACGGTGCGTTAACGTTGATCATGGAAAACGGGATATCAGATCTTCATGGGGAATCACGGATTTGAAGTTAACCAGTGGGGTATTTGATGTTTCTATCAATTGCCGGTTGAGTTTTTGTACATTCTTAGATCGAGCAAAAGGAATGCGAGATCGTGGTGCTGAAATGATATATCAAAAACTGAGCTCGGATGCGGTTAAAGCTGAAACAGAGGATGCTGCTGGTGTGTGTCGGGTGTGATATGTTTTTATTGATATTTTAAGTCCATTCTACACATTAGTCAAGTTTTACATTTATAAAACACGATATTCTACTAACACTGAACACACATATGGGCAAGTGCACCCATCGTGAGCGTAGTAGAGCGTTGGTAAGATACCGAGGTCGTCCAAGGACACAAGAGCTTTTAGTACCGGTTTATCCTCAACGTCTAATCAAACTAAAATTTTTGAGAAAAGGTTTTAAGCATGAAAAATAAAAACTAAAAATGCAGAAATAAAAATAAAATAAAAATAGATAGACAAGATGAATCACTTGGATCCGACTCGCCTTTAATGTATCCTTTGGTGATTTCCACACTTTTGCACTTTTTAAGAGATTATCTTAGTTATAGTAGTAGGCCCCTCTTTTGAAGGTGACGTTACCCTCAACCCAGTGGTTTGAGTCAGCAAGGATACAATCCCAAAGGGTCAGAATATTGAAAGATAATTAATTAAGTTATTAATGCGAAAAGTGGTAGGCCCCTCTTTTGAAGGTGACGTTACCCTCGGGTAAGTGGTTTGAGTCAGCAGGGATACAATCCCAAGTAGCCGGTTTAATGTATTAATAGTAGTTACATATGAGGGGATCAAGCCATTCGCTCCCCCACCATCCAATTCCTTTGGTATTGAAGGAGGTCTTAGTAAGCTTGACCCAGGTCCTTGCAGGATCTATAGACTAAACAAGGCAAGAACCTTACTAAACCATTCCCTTAACCCCCGACTAGCTAGCCAACATATCTCTATATAGACCGTAGAGATATGAATGGTGTAAATCTTTTACTTTGTATAGACAGTAAAGTAATGCCAACACACCACGAACAAATGATAAAGAAGTTTCACCTTCAACATATGAAACTAGTTATTAAAGTCATTAATACAAAACCAAATAAAAAGTGCGAAAAGATTAAAAATCAAAAGTAATACATTAAATGCTTGTCTTTACCAAATGATGTAAGAGACTTAGCCAAACATGGCCTTTGATTGACAAGAACTCTTACTATCAATCTTGGATCCTGAAACTACTACACACACTCTAAGGTGGATGATGGATGATGGTGGTGGATGTGGGTGTTGTAGTGGTGGTGCAGTGGTGGCAAAGTGGGAGAGATGTGGTTTGCCAAGGGATGCCTTTGAAGTGAGCCAAGCACCCTTATTTATAGCCTGAACAGAAGCCCGGCCACGGCGCCGTGTCCAGTGGACACGCCCCCATGGCCATCCCTTTTCTCTTCCTTCATTAATTGCATTTGTCAGCATTGGGCTCCACACGACTCGTGTTCGCTGGGCATGGCCCCGTGTGAAGAAGCTTATCTGTACTATTAAGATTTGCAAGATTCTGCAAATCTTAGCGTTGACCACGCCCCGTGCTGAGCTGGGCACGCCCCGTGGTAGGCGAAGAAGCTTCCACAGCTTTGTCCATTTCTGCAGACATCTGACCACGCCCCCATGTCCAGTGGGCACGGGCCGTGGTCAGTCTTCTGTTTCTTGTTTTTGCTCTTGGGGATGCTGCTGAGGGGTCGGGCATGTCACGTTTATTCCTTTTCTTTGTATTTATGTTAGTTTTTGCTGCATATTTGTTCCTTTTGTTCATTTAAGCTCATTTGGTCCTGAAAATACAAAAGGAAGACAAAAGCATACTTTTTCCAACATTTGTACTAAAAAGGGTTAGTTTTATGCCTTATTTGATGTAATTTATATGTTGCATTTTACACACATCAAATACCCCCACACTTGAATCTTTGCTTGTCTTCAAGCAAAACTCTTTATTATGTGGCTTACACACCCAAATGGAACAGGTAGGAGAGAAGTTTTGGGCTTGTCTTGAGTGTCGGGAATCCAAGATCTTTATTGAGTTTTATTTTTATGTTATTTACAATCCTATTCTTTATGATTTATTTATAACGTTTCATAAGAGAAATTACTTATTTGGGCATAACATGCCATTTTAAAATTCTATTTATATACAAGTTTAGATACCTCACGGGAGATCACTCAACACTCGGCCGAAGATGTATTTTTTTGTGAAACACTCGAGACCGGCATGGAACTTACTTCTACCATATGCTTGCCAAGCAATCAATCCTCCTCCTTTTTAACTATAAACCTTTGTAAATATCAAGAGGACTTTGGAAAGGGTTAGTCTTGGGCTAAAGGTATGTGGTTTTGGTTAGTGGTTAGTAAAAAGGGCTAAAAAGCGTAAAAAGCGTCGGTCGTCGTAAAACTTTTTGTTTTTGTGACTTTTATTCAAACTAAGCATCTTCAAACAAAGTTTCTTTGAGGAACTTGTTTGTTTATTGCTAGGCTTTCATATTTTTTAATAAAGAAACGTCACAAGAAAACCGATCTTTTTACTAAAATAAAAGGGTTGAAAAGAAATAGGTTTTGGTGGATAAAGGTGTTTGTTTTGTGGGTTTAGAAATGAAAAGGTTTAGGCTCAAAGGGGTTAAATTGGGGGATTTTGGGTAGGTGATAAAGAAAATGTAAAATAATGGTGTTGAAAGGAAAATGGGTTAGTCCTAATGCCTCCATCATTTACTTACTTGGGTTTAAGTTGGTAAGGACCGGGAATGTCTTGTCGTGGCAAGTTCTAGAGTCGTAAGAACCAAGCGGCTATTCACACAAGAAACAAAAAAATGAGCATTTAGTTTAAAGATGTATGATTGTATGCTCAATAAAGGCTCAAAACTCACTTATTGTTGGAATGAGTTTATAATATGATCAAGTATATATAATCAAATTTTAATTAGATTTGTCATGCCTTTTCATAATTTTCTTATGTTGGTTCTTTTTATCACGACGCTATTGGTTGTAAATTTGTAAAAATATAACATTTTTAGAACTTGTTATTCCGAAATTAAACCAAGACAAGTAAAAAAAATTAAAATTTTTGAATTTTTTTTTGGGTTGATTAGTGGTTCCAATAGAGTTTTGTGTAAGGATTGTTATTAGGACTTGCAAAATTCAAGGTTTTAGCATCCCCCCACACATAAATATCACATTGTCCTCAATGTGTCCCAAAAATAAGTTTTTAGGTTGATTGAACGTGTAAAAAGGTGTTTAAAAACAAATATTTGTTTTACTGGGCGTCTGGCCACGGGCCCGTGTTGGTCCGGGCACGACCCCGTGGTCAGATTGCCAGTACCAAAATTAAACAGAAGGCTGGGCACGGGGCTTGTTCAGTGAGTACGGCCCCGTGTCCAGTTACCTGAACTGGGCAATTTCTGTAGAGCCTTGGGCACGGGGCGAGTTGGGCTAAGCACGGCCCCGTGCTGAACTTGTTGTAATGCTGGAAAATTGTCGGGAGGCTCTGTTTTTGTGCATAGGGTGTGGTTGAAAGTTTCCTTGGCAACCTCCGCCTTTTCGAGTGTGTTTTATTCCTGAAAAGTAAAGCTAAACTATAAAACATAAAAGTTAATCTAAACTAAAACTAGGGATAGTTCCGCGGAATACCTCCGTGGTGCGCCACATTTATAAGGGTCCTTGGCTAGACCCAAAATCAGTCATATGTTACCCAAGTGGGATGACTTGCATCCCATGTTGCACCGTTGGAGAGCGTCATCCAAGCTTGAGTCTATGACATTCATGTAGTTGACCGGGTCGTCTTCTACTCTTTTCCCAACCACGAACTTCATCTCTTCATCTCCGAACCTCAATGTTAACTTCCCATAACTCATATCTACCAATGCATGAGTGGTGGCAAGGAATGGTCTTCCTAGAATGATTGGTACTTTAGTGTCTTCCTCCATATCGAGTATGACAAAGTCGGCCGAGAAGATAAAGTCTCCGACTTTTACCAACAGATTTTCGGCAACACCTTGTGGGTATTTGATAGACCTATCGGCGAGTTGTATGCTCATCTTTGTGGGGCTTGTCTTACCTAGTCCGAGTCGGTCGAACATTGAAGAGGGCATGAGAATAATGCTAGCCCCAAGGTCGGCTAGCGTATTGCGTATAGGTGATCCCCCAATGGAACAAGGGATGGTGAAGCTTCCGGGGTCGATTTTCTTTTGTGGGAGTTTATTGAGTAGCACGGCGGAACATTCTTCACTTAAATTGACTAATTGCAATGTTTCAATTTTCCTTTTGTGAGTGAGGAAGTCTCTCATAAATTTTGCATATTTTGGCATTTGAGTGAGGACTTCCACAAATGGAATATTGATATGCAATTGTTTTAGTAAGTTTATGAATTTTGTGAACTGCTCATCGGTCTTTTGGCGAAGTAACCGACCAGGGTAGGGTACCGAGGGGTTCTTGGTAGGTTCGGGAATTGGCGGAGGAGTTGTTTCCTTTTGGGTCGTTGGCGAGGTCGTGGTTTGAATGGGTGGATTGTTGTCGGATGGAGGTAGCGGAGCCTCCTCTGGACCTACGGTACGGTTTCTCAATGTTATGAGATGCACTTACGCCTTTGGGTTGGGTTCGGTATTGCTAGGTAACGCGCCTTGTGGTCTCTCGGAGAAATTTTGAGCTAGTTGTTTTCCAATCCTTTGAACACTAGATTGTTGATTTCTAAAGTTTGATTCCATTTGTTGGAATCGATCCGAGTTCTTTTTTTCGGTGTCGGAGATGAGGCGTGAGACAACATCTTCAAGCCTCTCTCGTCCCCCTTGTTGTTGAGAGAAATTTTGTGACTCATTTCTTTGTTGTTGAAAGTTTGTTCGTTGGTTTTGGTTTTGTTGGTTACTACTATTGCCGGGTTCTCTCCAACCAAGGTTAGGGTGGTTACGCCATCCTTGGTTGTAGGTGCCCGTTGGAGGACCCGATGGCCTAGGTCTATTATTAATGTAGCTTACCATTTCCGTTTGATTATCCATTTCTTTCATACAAATCCAATTTTCATGTGGCCCACCACACCCTTTGCAAGCCATAACCGAGGCCGTTTTTGCCATTTCTAACTTTTTGATTTTCGAAGATAGGGCCTCGATTTGGGCTTGTAAAGTAGTGCTTTCATCTACCTTATGGGCGCCCAGGGCAATAGATTTTGTGCCTCGGGGAGTGTGCCATTGAAAATTGTTTCGAGCAATCTCCTCAATTTGATTATAAATTTCATTTGGGCGACGATTACCTAGAAGTCCCCCGGAGCTAGAGTCGAGTGTTTGTCTTGTGTGTGGATACTTGTTGCCATACTGCAAGACCATGATGGGGGCATTTTCTTAATAGCTCCTTGAACCTTTCCCAAGTTTCATATAAGGATTCCCCATCCTCTTGTGAGTATGTATTAATTTCAGTCTTTAATTTAGCCGTTTTAGAAGGAGGGAAATACTTATATAGAAATTTTTGGGCTAGTTCATCCCAAGTGTTTACCGAACCACTTGGGAGGGTGTTAAGCCAATCCTTAGCTCGGTCTTTTAGTGAAAATGGGAACATCCGGAGACGGATGGCGTCGTTTGATGCCCCGATCCGAAAAGTATCACATATTTCCAAAAACTTGGTAATATGTAAATGGGGATCTTCGTCCGCTAGGCCATGGATGGTTGCGGAATTTTGGAGCATTTGAATCAAATGCGGCCGAAGTTCGAAGTTGTTGGCATCGACATTCAGTGCATTGATAGCGGCGCCGAGATTACCTACCGTGGGCCGTAGGTAATCCAATAAGGTACGCTGATCCGCCATTGGAAGTTGGTCCCCCGAAACTTTCTCTTGGATTTCAGCTTTAAGTCTTTTTCTTAGAAAGCGTTCGGGTTCGTCTAGAGGTTCTTTTATGTCTTTATTGGAACTGGAGCTCATGCACTGCGTAGGAAGTTCAGGTGCTTCGCCTGGGTTCCAAGTCCTGCGATAAAAACAAAAAAGAATGTTGTTCAGAAGTCTCCCCACGGCCCTGTGGTCACTGACCACGGCCTGGTCGTGGTTAAAGTGGTTGTTTTCTGGATCCCAGTTACTGGAGAGTTCAACACGGCCCCGTGCTGCACCCCCACGGCCCCGTGGTCACCCTTCTGTAACTCAGAAAACAAAAACTACCAGTAAGGTTGCTGGGTACGGCCCGTGTCCGACCAGGCACGTCCCCATGCTGAAGTCTGCAGAAGCTGAAAAATTTTAAAAAAATCCTAAAAAAAAGAAAAATAAGAAAAATGATTAGGCCGTTGATTCCTAACTTTCTTAAAATCCTTGTGTCCCTGGCAACGACACCAAAAACTTGGTGTGTGTCGGGTGTGATATGTTTTTATTGATATTTTAACCCCATTTTACACATTAGTCAAGTTTTAACGTAACACTATTCATCGATCCCTTTTTGCTTTATGCACTTTTGGGTGTTACATACGTTACTTATTCTAAATCACATCGAACACACAACGCAACACTATTTATACGCTGACCTCTAATGCATGTTATACGTGACTCGATGAATGCCTGTTTGTTATGTTAACACATTGATTGTTGTCTACCTGCCTTAGCAACGATAGTACTATAGTTTGGATTCAGCACCTGTTCATTCAGGGGTTGTTAAGGACAATTACTTCACGTGTTCACAGTGGTGAATACGTGTTGCGCACTCGCTACTCGCAGTCAACTCGCAGTCATTGGTATTGATAGGATCTTTGTCGATAACTTACATGCTTCACATTATACGTTGTACATGCTGGTTATGCGTAAACGATTTCGAACTCTATTATGCTATATCAAACTTGTATGCTCACCTTTACACTACGTGTATTGACTTTATTTTGATGTATGTGACAGGTGCTTAGGATGTTAGGATGCTGTGCTCTTGCTTTTGTGGAATCAAGTAGGAGAGAGTCTAGAAACAAACAAACAATTTATTTATTTGAAATCTGAGTTGTCGGAACATGATATTTGTCTTTGAGATATTTAGTCTGTAATAACTATTTGCTGTGGTATGTTATGGTATGGGACATAATATTTAAATATCTGGTAATTTAGTTGTTATGGATTTCTCCTGGACAATCTGCTTCGCTTAGTGCCGCGCCCCGATTTTTCCGTCATCGGTTGGGGTGTGATAGATTGGTATCAGAGCCATAACTATAGGGAATTAGGCAAGACTCCACCTAGTCCGGGTCGATGTCTTAGAACGACCTAGTCTATAGTCTAAGTACCAACAGGCCGACTTGTGCATGCCCAGTAGGGGTTTTGTACGAGCTTACTCGCTATATTCCGCTCAATCTCGATGTACATACACACTTGCGCGAACATCGCATACTACAGTTCCGCGCTAGATCAACCTTTCCTAAGGCTGATTACACACACAAACAGATGATCTGGTTAAGATTAGGTGTGAAAACCGCAAACTCTTGACCAGATTGCCCGTTCAAATTGCTATTTTTCCTATCAAACGAGAGAATTTGCGTTGAATTAGGAGTGAAATCCATACTTTGACGCATATCTCCTTATCTATCTCGTGATTTCATCACACAAACAGGAACGTAGTCGCTAAGTTAGGGGTGAAACCCGAACCTTGATTTCTCGTTCTACTCTTTAATGTGGTTTTACAAAGCTCTCACCAAAGTCTAGACGGACTCCAACGACTTGAGGTCACACTGAGACTGGAAGGATGTGTGCCAATCGCTCGAATCGAAGCGAGAGCATAGTCCCGAAGGCCAAAGCGTGCACTTAAAGTCCTTGTGAATAGTCGAACCACTTTGGGTAGTCGATGTCTAGTACACCCGAGACAATCTATCCTCAAATTTTACATGTTTCGATTCTGGATTTGCTGCCGCCAACTCTGTGATTTATTGATTTTATGGGAATTTTATGTGTTTTTATGTGATTACCTGTCTCAATTTTTTTGGTGATTTATTCGCTTTCGCCGTTCACTTTCGATCAACACGCACAACACGCACTGCACATCTACCTCAAAACGTAAACAAATCGCTGGTCATTGTTCGCAATCGCTGCTCGATACTCACAATCGCTATATTTAATCACTATACGTGCTGTGAAGGATAGGGAATATGTGCAACATATAGCTAGGTTTCTGTATTCTGACTGCCTTATGTGCTTCTGTGCCTTACGTGCCTATGTGTTTCTGTGTCCTACGTGATTATGTGCTTATGTGTTTATGTGCTTGTATGAATGATTGTGTTCCTGAGCTTTATGGTGAATCGCTAGGTTATACTAGGAATAATCGAATAAGTGTTTTGAGTCCTATGGCGCTGTCTGATGCAGACAACGTCGTCATCTGGATCTCGCGCTACCCAAGCCGCACGTCGAAAACAGGCAGATAAACGCATCGCCTCTATGATTACTAAACAAATGGTGAAGGTTATCCCTCAAATTGTCAGTGAACTTCATGAGAATGCAAGCAAATATTCTGAAGAGTCCAGGACCGATACTCCCAAGGCTGCTTTTAGCTTTAAGCAGTTCAATGCCTGCGGACCGAAATAGTTTACTGGTGAAGATGGTCCTACGGCCATGTTCCAATGGTTTGATTCTATCGAGGTCACCCTGCGTCAGAGTGGCTGTCCTGACAATCTCCGTACTCTCAACGCAACTGGCGTCTTCCAGTCCCGCGCTTTAGACTCTTGGACGGCCGAGAGAAACAAACGTAGAAATAATGCAGCTTACGGGCTATCATGGGATTAGTTGAAAGTCGTAATGATGGAAGAGTTCTGCCCTCCCCATGAGCGCCAAAAGTTGGAGGATGAATTCTGGCACATTAAGCAGAAAGAAGGTGACAACGCTGGTTTGACTGCGCGCTTCAAGTAGTTGAGTATTATCTGTCCGGATCAAGTCAAGACGCCCAAAATTGCCATCAAAAAGTATATCCGTGCTCATCCGGATTGCGTGGCTGACTTTGTTCAAGCAGCAAAGACGACGACGTTTGAAGAAACATACTTGCTCGCTGCTGAGATCAACGACAAGCGAGTCAAGTCTGGTGTCTGAGATAAAGCTCCCAAGAATCTGCATCCAGCTACTACTGCTTCAACCGCTGAAACCGCCACCGCTCCTCAGTCATCCAAGCTCTCGAGACGCAAGAGAAAGAACAACAGCAGTTCCAGCAACAAGAACTGTGATGTGACCAATGCTGCCCCACTTCAAACTGTTCCAGCTCCTCAGCAACACCAACACCGCCAAGTAGCGGCCCCGGTTACTAACGCACCGCCAGCAAAGCATGCGTATACTGGTCCTCACCCGGCATGCCCTACTTGTACTTATCACCACCCGGTGGGAATCGCCTGCAGGTACTGTGCCCATTGCAACATGTACGGTCATTTCACCACCAACTGCCGTACAGGTCCATGTCAAAACCCTGCTCCAACTCAAGGTCAAGCTCCTGCCCATCAAGCTCTCCTTGCTGCTCCTCAAGGCCATCAAGCGGCTCCTGCACCCGCGGTCAATGCTAGAGCTTGTTATGCGTGTGGTGATCCCAACCACTTCGCCAACATGTGCCCGAACCGAGTGGTCAAGCAAGAGCCACAACAGCAGCAGCCCCAGCAGCAACCTCAGCAACAACAACAACCACCAACACCCCGCGGACGTACTTTCAACATCAATGTCCGTCAAGCTCAAGCCGATAACAACGTGGTGAAGGGTACGTTTCTTGTGAATCGTATATATGCTTCGTGTTTGTTTGATATTGGAGTAGATAACTATTTTGTGTCGTTGGAATTCGAAATGCTCCTCAATTGTAAGCGTGCTCATCTCCACTTGACGTTCGATGTTGAAGTTGCCACCGAAAGAACCGTCGTTGTCAATTCTGTTCTTCGTGATTGTACCCTCGAGCTCAACAATCACATCTTTCCTATCAATCTTATTCCGATGCAGCTCAGTAGTTTCGACGTCATAGTAGGCATGGACTTTCTTCGTGAAAACCATGCTAAAGTAGTTTGCTTCGATAAGATGGTTCGATTCTCGCTCGCTAATGGTGATCAATTGCGTGTTTACGGTGAAGTCGCGTCGATGAAACTCCAACTCATGTCGTGTGTCCAGGCTAGCAAGTATCTCCGCAAGGAATACCAAGCTTTCTTGGCGCACATTGTAGTAGCAAAGAAAAAGGAAGTTAAGGGAGTGAATGACGTCCCCGTGATTTGTAAATTCCCTAACGTGTTTCCTGATGATCTACCCGGTCTACCACCCGCTCGTGATATCGATTTCCAAATCGACCTCATTCCTGGAGCCAATCCTGTTGCTAAAGCGCCTTATCGTCTTGCTCCTTCTGAAATGCGCGAACTCCCGAGTCAGCTCCAGGAACTTATTGATAAAGGCTTTATTTGCCCTAGCACCTCTCCATGGGGCGCGCCTGTCCTTTTCGCCAAAAAGAAGGATGGTGCGTTCAGGATGTGCATCGACTATAGGGAGTTGAATAAGTTGACAATCAAGAATCGTTATCCCTTGCCCCGAATCGATGATTTATTTGATCAGCTACAAGGTGCTACATGTTTTTCTAAGATCGATCTACGTTCAGGCTATCATCAATTACGCATTCAAGAGGAGGATATACCCAAAACCGTTTTCGAACCCGCTATGGTCACTATGAGTTCGTTGTCATGCCTTTTGGTTTGACCAACGCTTCTGCAGTCCTCATGGACTTGATGAATCGAGTGTGCAAACCCTTCATTAATCGCTTCATAATCGTATTCATCGACGATATCCTGATCTATTCCAAGTCAAAAGCCGAACGCTCGCAACATCTACGTATGGTTCCTGAGTTACTCCAGGGAAACCGTCTCTACGCCAAATTCTCTAAGTGTGAATTTTGGCTGGAGGAGGTCCAATTCTTGGGTCACATTGTCAATAGTCAAGGTATCCATGTTGACCCTACGAAGATCGAAGCTGTTAAGAGTTGGGTTACACCCAAGAACCTGTCTGAAGTTCGTTCTTTTCTCGGACTGGCAGGCTATTACCGACGTTTCATCGAAGGTTTTTCGAAGATCGCCGTGCCGCTAACTTCCCTTACGCACAAGGATAAACCTTTTGTTTGGGGAACTAAACAGGAGGAAGCCTTTCAAACCCTCAAGACTATGCTTTGCAATGCTCCCGTGCTCTCACTGCCCGACGGAAACGACAATTTCGTAGTTTACTGCGATGCCTCGAATCTTGGTCTTGGTTGTTTTCTAATGCAACGAGACAAGGTTATCGCGTACGCTTCTCGACAGCTCAAAATCCACGAGAAGAACTACACCACACACGACCTCGAGCTTGGCGCAGTTGTTTTTGCGTTAAAGATTTGGCGACACTACCTTTATGGTACAAAGTGTACGATCTTCACCGATCATAGGAGCCTACAACATATCTTTGACTAGAACTGCTCAACGATTACGACTGTGAGATCCGTTACCATCCAGGCAAAGCAAATGTCGTTGCCGATGCTCTTAGTAGACGAAGCTACTTGCTTAGCGTTTGTAATTCTCAAGCCCAATTTCATCTCGAAACTCTCATTCGTGATGCACAACATGCTTGCTTTACCGAGCGAACTTTGAAGAGGAAAGAATTCTAAACGATGGCGCCCAACTCGAGAATAAATCGAATGGTATTTTTCATTATTTGGATCTAATTCGGATTCCCAAGCGTACGAACTTGCGACAACTTCTGATGGATGAAGCCCATAAATCTCGATATTCCATTTATCCCGGTGCTGACAAGATGTACCAGGACATGCACTACAAGTACTGGTGGCCGGGCATGAAGAAGGATATCGTAATCTATGTTTCGAAATGCCTGACCTGTTCCAAGGTTAAGGCTGAGCATCAAAGACCCTCTGGCTTACTCGTTCAGCCTGAAATTCCGATGTGGAAATGGGAGAGTATAGCCTTGGACTTCATAACGAAACTCCCGTGTACTCAATCTGGTCATGATAGCATTTTGGTTGTGGTTGTCCGTTTGACTAAGTCAGCTAACTTCCTACCGATACGAGAAGACTACAAGGTAGAAAAATTAGCCCGATTTACACCAACGAGATCATTAGTCGACATGGGACGCCTCGCGACATCATCTCTGACCGCGATGGTCGGTTTACCTCGTGTTGTTGGGAAACGTTTCAATCTGCTCTCAGTACTACTCTTAGTCTAAGTACCGCTTTCCATCCCCAAACCGATGGTCAGGCTGAAAGAACGATTCGCACCCTTGAAGACATGCTCCGTTCGTGTGTCATAGATTTCGGTGGTAATTGGGACGCGTACTTACCTTTGGTCGAATTCTCGTACAATAATAGTTATCATTCTAGCATACAGATGGCACCATTTGAGGCTTTATACGGAAGGAAATATCGATCGCCTATCGTATGGCACGAGATCGGAGACGCGTAAATTACCGGTCCCGAGCTGTTGCAAGAAACGACAGAAAAAAATCCTCCAAATTCTAGACAATCTGTTGAAAGCTCAGAGTCGACAGAAAAGTTACGCTGATGACGCCGCAAGCCCCTTGAATTTGACGTTGGCAATCACGTACTCCTAAAGGTTGCACCTTGGAAGGGGGTGGTTAGATTCGACAAGAAAGGGAAGCTCGCGCCTTGATATGTTGGACCCTTTTAAGATTCTGGTAAGGATTGGAAAAGTGGCCTACAGACTCGAACTACCAGAAGAACTGAGTAACTTCCACCCGACTTTCAATGTTTCAAACCTCAGAAAGTGCCTGGCCGACCAAGAATTACATGTCCCTCTTAAGGATCTACAAGTGGACGGAACGCTACACTTCGTGGAAAAGCCTGTTGAGATCGTGGGACGAGAAACCAAGGTACTTAGAAGCTCACGCATTCCCATTGTGAAGGTTCGCTGGGAAGGCAAACGCGGTGCCGAGTTTACCTGGGAACTCGAAAGCGACATGAAGGCGAAGTACCCGCAGTTGTTTGTTACGGCTGAAGCCTAATTTCGGGACAAAATTCCCTTAAGTAGGGGAGGCTGTAACACCCCGTGTTTCGAAGGTCAAAGTCAAAGTCAAGATTGAAGTCAAAGGAAGAAAAGGTTGCTAATTGCGATCTGTCACTCCTTGCTCAACTCCTGTTTTGACTTCTTTGACTTGTAATCAAATTTATTTATTAATCTCTTTAGTTGTATTATGTGGAGCATCTATTAATAATCGAGGTTTAATCGCTATTAATCGCATGTTTAATCGATTTATCGCTTATCGCTATCGCTATCGCAATCGCAACTCGAATTATGTGTTCTGGATATTGTTTTACGTGTGTGTGCTACCTATGTGCTACTTGTGTATGTTATGTTTATGTTAAGGTGTTAATCGCAATCGAAATCGTAATCGATCGCATTGCAATCGAATCGAAAACGCTAAGCGCAAGTTAATTATAGTGATTGTATGTTAGATATTGTAGTTATGTTATTTGTGTAACTAATGGGTAATACTATCGCATCGCTCTCTCGAATCACATCGCAACGCTCAACACGCGAATCGAAACAACAAGACACATCGTGCCGAACTCATGGATCGAGTGGCCAACCGATCGAGTGGCCATCCGATCGGAATGCCATCCGATCGAGTTGTCACCCGATCGGGCTGCCACCCGATCGGATTGCCACCCGATCGACCAGCCATTTTCCCCACTTTCCTTTTTGGGAAACCCTATAAATACCCACCTGTCACATCATTATGATGTGACAGCCCTCTTGTTCGACCAGCCGACTTCAAACACTCTTTTCTCTCGATTCTTGTAAGTTTTCAACCTAAATCTTGTACTTTTATGAACTACACGCACTTCTACATCATTTTCACCTTTGAATCCCAACTTTTAACCGTGAAATCACCGGATTTGAGGTATTCTAGGGTGATGTCATCATGGAGTTCTTATGAACTTCAATGTTTGGCTTCATTCCACCAAGAACAACTTAGATCTGAAGGAATTCCAAAAGATTAACCAATGTTTTCGTATAGATCTACACAAATTCATGGTTGAAATGATTAAGAGAAGGTTTTCCAACTTTCTTTCAACTCTTTTACACTTAATGCACTCAAAACTGATAGAATCGAAGCTTTTTCTGACCTTCTCCTCATTCTTAGTGATGTGTCAGTTCCAGATCTGCATTCTATCTAAGAGACTACTGATTTCGGGTTTGAACATGAACAACCGACTCGAACCGTGAACCGGTCGGACTAGGGTGATTCCTGTTCGATCGGGTCACTTAGGTCGAGATGGGGTTTCTGTTGTTTAAACCGGTTATCATAACGTTTCATTCAAATCTACAAAACTTCAAATGAAATCAAGTGTCAAGATGATCTGACCGTTTGGACGGATTGTCGTCCGATCGGATTGCCATCTGATCGGATTGCCATCCGATCGACCGGCCATCCGATCGGGTTGCACTTGGTTCCACACCTAAATTTTCATTCAAACTTTTCAAAGAACTGAACGTTGAACGGATTGCCACCCGATCGGATAGCCATCCGATCGGGCGACCGTCCGATCGTGTGACGTTTAGGACTTTGATACTTAAACAATTCTAAACATGTTCAATATATACTGATTGCCACCCGATCGGATAGCCATCCGATCGAGTGACCGTCCTGCTATGAACTTGTTCTCAAAACTGAGACGCCTCCCCAATCGGATCACCGTCCGATCGAACGACCGTTTGATCGACTGACCTGAAGGGTAGATATATTTCTCTATTTTCAAAATGATACAACGAAAACTTCAAAGTACAACCATCATACACAAACACATCCTCACCAAATGAGGTGACAATCCAATCGAATGGCCATCCGATCGGATGACCATCTGAACGGATTGCCACCCGATCGACTGGCCATCTGATCGGATTGCCACCGATCCTTGGTACACTTGCACCGTTTTACGCGCCGCTCATCGTTTATACTATCGTTAACTGTTTAGGCTAATTTCACTCAACGCTCCCTTCAATAGAAGACATTGTTTATTAAGTTAAACGCTATCCGTGAGTATACTTGATCCCTTTTTGCTTTCTGCACTTTTGGGTGTTACATACGTTACTTATTCTAAATCACATCGAACACACAATGCAACACTATTTATACGCTGACCTTTAATGCATGTTATACGTGACTCGAGGAATGCCTGTTTGTTATGTTAACACATTGATTGCTGTCTACCTGCCTTAGCAACGATAGTACTATAGTTTGGACTCAGCACCTGTTCATTCAGGGGTTGTTAAGGACAATTACTTTACATGTTCACAGTGGTGGATATGTGTTGTGCACTCGCTACTCGCAGTTAACTCGCAGTCATTGGTATTGATAGGATCTTTGTTGATAACTTACATGCTTCACATTATACGTTGTACATGCTGGTTATGCGTAAACGATTTCGAACTCTATTATGCTATATCAAACTTGTATGCTCACCTTTACACCACGTGTATTGACTTTATTTTGACGTATGTGACAGGTGCTTAGGATGTTAGGATGCTGTGCTCTTACTTTTGTGGAATCAAGTAGGAGAGAGTCTAGAAACAAACAAACAATTTATTTATTTGAAATCTGAGTTATCTGAACATGATATTTGTCTTTGAGATATTTAGTCTGTAATAACTATTTGTTGTGGTATGTTATGGTATGGGACATAATATTTAAATATCTGGTAATTTATTTGTTATGGATTTCTCTTGGACAATCTGTTTCGCTCAGTGTCGCGCCCTGATGTTTCCGTCATCGGTTGGGGTGTGACATTAAGCTTGAAAAATAAAAACTAAAAATGTAGAAATAAAAATAAAATAAAAACAGATAGACAAGATAAATAACTTGGATCCGACTCGCCTTTAATGTATCCTTTGATGATTTTCGCACTTTTGCACTTTTAAGAGATTATCTTAGTTATAGTAGTAGGCCCCTATTTTGAAGGTGATGTTACCCTCAACCCAGTGGTTTGAGTCAGCAAGGATACAATCCCAAATGGTCAGAATATTGAAAGATAATTAATTAAGTTATTAATGCGAAAAGTGGTAGGCCCCTCTTTTGAAGGTGACGTTACCCTCGACTAAGTGGTTTGAGTAAGCAGGGATACAATCCCAAGTAGCCGGTTTAATGTATTAATAGTAGTTACATATGAGGGGATTAAGCCATTCGCACCCCCACCATCCAATATCATTGGGTATTGAAGGAGGTCTCAGTAAGCTTGACCCAGGTCCTTGCAGGATCTATACACTGAACAAGGCAAGAACCTTACTAAACCATTCCCTTAACCCCTGACCAGGTAGCCAACATATCTCTATATAGACCGTAGAGATATGAATGGTGTAAATCTTTTACTTTATATAGACCGTAAAGTAATGCCAAGACACCCTGGACAAATGATAAAGAAGTTTCACCTTCAACATAAGAAACTAGTTATTAAAGTTATTAATACAAAACCAAATAAAAAGTGCGAAAAGATTAAAAATCAAAAGTAATACATTAAATGCTTGTCTTCACCAAGTGATGTAAGAGACTTAGCCAAACATGGCCTTTGATTGACAAGAACTCTTAATATCAATCTTGGATCCCGAGATTACTACACACACTCTAAGGTGGATGATGGATGATGGTGGTGGATGTGGGTGTTGTAGTGGTGGTGGAGTGGGGGCAAAGTGGGAGAGAGGTGGTTTGCCAAGGGATTCCTTTGAAGTGAGCCAAGCACCCCTATTTATAGCCTGAACAGAAGCCTGGCCACGGCCCCGTGTCCAGCGGACATGCCCCGGTGGCCATCGCTTTTCTATTCCTTCATTAATTGCATTTGTCAGCATTGGGCTCCACACGGCCCATGTTCGCTGGGCACGGCCCCGTGTCCAGAAGCGTATCTGTACTACCAAGATTTGCAAGATTCTGCAAATCTTAGCGTTGACCACGCCCCGTGCTGAGCTGGGTACGCACCCATGGTGGGTGTAGAAGTTTCCACAGCTTTGTCCATTTCTGCAGACATCTGACCACGCCCCCGTGTCCTGTGGGCACGGGCCGTGGTCAGTCTTCTGTTTCTTGTTTTTGCTCTTGGGGATGCTGCCGAGGGGTCGGGCATGTCACGTTTATTCCTTTTCTTTGTATTTATGTTAGTTTTTGCTGCATATTTGTTCCTTTTGTTCGTTTAAGCTCATTTGGTCCTGAAAATACAAAAGGAAGACAAAAGCATACTTTTTCCAACATTAGTACTAAAAATGGTTTAGTTTTATGTCTCATTTGATGTAATTTATATGTTGCATTTTATACACATCAGCTGCATTGACTAGTTTTAAGTTGGTGATTGTTCGTGAAGGTTGCAGTTTAGCAAATCAAAGGAGAGTCGTGAACTATGCAAAATACCTGAAGATTCTTTTCAGGGGGAATTGGTATTGTACTCTGTCAAAAGCAAACCCGAATCATCAATCAAGGGGAGTCTATTTTCAGATTTCAAGATGCCTGATTGAAGTTGTAGAAAAGTTGAAGATTACAGAATATTCAAACACGACTCAAGGTTCTCAAAGTGTTAGTGACAATTCGACAGTGACAACCGAGGGGGAATCTGTTGGTGCATATTTCTTACGTCTGCCATTGTGCGAATAGTTAGATAGAGCGTGTGTTGAATAGTGTATAGATCAGAGAAAGTTGGACACGGATTAGACATTGTAAAGGTCCATCCGGATGGATGGACAAGTCCTTCCGGACGGATGGACAATAGAATAGTCCAAACCCCATCTGGTCGAATAGGTGTTATAATTTAAAAGTCCATCTGGATGGATGGACATAGGCTCATTCAGACCGGATAGGCTATTGCCTATAAATAGGGAGTTGTGGTTCCCATTTGGACAAGCTTTTGGTCCCTGAGGGGAAATGCTGTCCAACTGGTCTCGTTGTATCGGGACCGAGGCTCCTTCAAACTCGCCGGTTCCTGGAATAGCAAGGGAGTGCTCCAAGGAGAAGTACTAGGGGCGTATAAAGCCTTTATCAAGTAACTCTTGAAGTTGGCTAGATAGCTCTTGCATTTCCGAGGGTGCTAAATGATAAGGAGACTTAGCGAAAGGCGTAGCGCCAGGCACTAAATCGATATGAAAGTCAACTGAACGAGGAGGAGGAGTACCAAGAAGATCCTCTAGGAAAAAGTCAAGAAAGTCACAAACAACAGGAACATCACTCATGCTTGGACCATTATCCTTCTTTTCCACAATGTGGTTAAGAAAGGCGAAGGAACCCTTGCGCAAGTATTTGTTCACTTGGGTACACAACATAAGCTTGAGGCCTTTAGAAGGTTTCTCGCCATAGACGTGTAGAGAATCACTGTTAGGAAGAGGAAGACGAATGAATTTCTCAGAACAAACGACTTCAGCACGAACTCGCCTAAGCCAATCCATGCCTACTATGATATCGAAGCTACCCAATTGCATGGGTATGAGGTCAATTGAAAACTTATGATCGTTAAGATTCAAAGAACACTTAAGAAGAACAAAATCAATAGAGACAGACTTACAGTTAGCGACTTCGACAACGAATGGTTTAAGTAACTTAGAACGTCTACACTTAAGCAAAGATTCGAGTTCAACAGATACAAAACTTTTGTCCACGCCAGTATCAAATAAACACAAAGCGTAGACATTGTTAACGAGAAACGTACCGTTAATGACGTCGTTGGCATTCTTAGCTTGAGCGACAGTGGTGACAAAAAGCTCGACCTCGCGCTTGCTGAAGCTGCTGCTGCTGATTGTTGTTGTTATTACATTGCGGGTAGATGTTTGCGAGATGACTGGGAATGCCACACTTGAAACATGCATGACCAATGGCGGCTTGAGGTTGGGCTTGGTTAGTTGCTGGGTTTTGGGTTTGGTTGGCTAGTGGCTTTGGGCCACTTCGACATGGGTGGCAAAATGGCCAGCCTATTGCAATTTGTGCATAGGTGTCATGGTGTGCTAGCAGGATGGTGATAATAACAGGTATTACACTTGGGATGAATCCTTGTGTATGCTTTCTTGGTAAGGTCGGGGTTGGTTGCTGCAACTTGTTGAAGTGGTTGAGGGTTAGGCGGAGTGACTACCGCCCAATTCTGGCTTGAAGCCTCCCGCTTCTTACCTTTGTTGTTCTTAGGTAGCTTGGATGGTTTAGTGGTAGTATCGATGATGGCTTGGTGAACATTCTTGGAAGAACCATTATTGGAGGTTACATGAAGAATGCAGTTGTTGTTAAGCTTGGCGGCTAAACGATAGGTATCTTCGAGGGTTTTGGGTGAGGCGGATTCAACAAGGTTCATGATTTAAGGGGGAAGGCAACGAATTACTTTGCGATGGCCTTGTCGACGGAGTCAACTTGGCTAGGGCAAAGCACACTTAATTGCTTAAAGCGAGTTGTGAGGCCAGCATTGTCATTCCCCACTTGCTTCAAATTCTAGAATACATTCTCTAGTTTTTGAAGCTCATGCGGAGGACAAAATCGTCCTTCATCAGTTTCTTCAAATCGGCCCAAGGGAGGGCGTGAGCGACTTCATTTCCACGAGCGTTGCGCTCGGAGGTCCACCAATTAAGGGCTCTTGATTGGAAAACACATGTTGCGTTAGTGGTACGCAGGTGGTCAGGTCAACTGTCACACCCCAATCGATGGCGGAAACATCGGAGTGAGACGAACGAGATTGCCCGAGACTTCATAACACTATTATGACAATATTTAATTCAAAATTTGATTTCATTCATAACTAAATTGTCAAGTTACAAGATAAGAAATCAAAGTACAACAATAGAAATTCAAAGTACAATAAATTGTAACAATAATACGATAACAAAAATCTAGTATTTCGATATGTGTTTCTAAAGTCGTCCCTACTAGATTTCATCATGATCATCATCAACCTGCAACATGTTTAAAAGTATATTTCAACACACAAAGCATTGGCGAGTACACAACTTTAATATAGCTTAAGTATGAAAAATGGTTTAAACGAATCCACATGGTAAAAATAGTTTAACTAAATAATTGTATCCTGACATGCAATTTAACAAGTCGGCCCTCTGATTACCACATAAAATAAACTTAACATGACCACAAGTCTATAGGTGGTGCGTTAATCCTATAGCACTATACATGTTAAGGGAGGATCGTACGAAGTTAATAACAAGTAAATTACACAAAAGAATCATCCAAGTATACAAATCAAGTTTTCACGTATTTAAGCATGTATGATGGATTGTTTGTGTTTGCATAAAGTATAAGTGCGATTGTGAAATTAATTGGTTAAACATATTGCACCCAAAATGTGTAAAATGTAAAAAGGGTGTTCGAGTGTACTCACGGTTTTGGAAAGCTTTTCCTTTGAATCCCGTGAAGAGTTGAGAGTTGGAGGATGGAACACCGAGGACACCCAGCATGGGGTAAATGAAGGTGTGTGAGTAACGGAATTAAACGGAAGATTCAGATTGGAATTTAAAGTACAAAAAGTATATATCCATAAAAGTATTATCTAGTCTAAGTACTCGTTTTTGACACTAAGTTGTATGTGATTTCATGGGTCCTAGTTTGCCCATTAGAATCAATAACGAGAGACTTAGAGTCGCAGATAAAGTTGCCTAAGTTTATGATGAATAACCATAACCCGGTTATCATCATAAATTCAGCCATGTTCATATATATATATATAGGACAAAGATCCGTTAGGAACCACCCTTTATTACGAGAACCAATGTGAACACAACCAAAAATACCTAAAAAACACGCAAATTTTTTTTAACATTTTTTATGAAAAAATCGCTACTTTTAGTAGCAAAAAAAATAATTTTAATTTTTTTTTTAAAAAAAAATTTTTTGGCTACTAAAAGTAGCGATTTTAATGTATAAAATACTAAAAAAAAATTGTGTGTGTTTTTTTTTTTTTTTTTTTTTTAGGTTTTTTGAGGGTTTAGTTTTTAGCATTTTAGCTTTGGGGGTGGGGGGTTTAGGTTTTTGGGGGGGTGGGGGAGGGGGGTGGAGGTTGGGTTTTTTTAGGTTTTTTTAGGGGGTTTAGTTTTTAGCATTTAGCTTGGGGGGGGGGGGGTTTAGTTTTTTTTTGGGGGGGGGGGGGGGTTAGGTTTTTTTTAAGGTTTTTTAGCTATTTTAGGTTGTGTTCACATTGGTTCTCGCGGTTCTCGCAATAAATGTGGTTCTCGCATGAACCTTACCCTATATATATATATAGTTATAATAATAGTCCTAAGCTAAGTCCATCATGAGTTTCATAGATTGTCATGTAAGTTACGCATGGAGGATTAACCTCATTGTATGATTCACCACTACACAAATCATCACAAGGATGATTCGGAGGGTCATGAATGACAAGAAATAAATAACTAACTAATACATTATCAAGTACCCAAGTAAGACCTAACACGGGTGAACCACCACAACATGGAAAGAGTTAACTAAGTGTTGAAGGCTAGACGAGGTTATGTTACTTTGAAACTAGAAAGCTACCTGAGTTAATCAAATAAAACATCAAGTGAGGTGTGGAACAAGTTAGGATAGCCAAAGCATCCAAGTTCACACTTGCATCAAACATAAGTCTTGCCATATGAGCTATGGTAGACTTATGTGACTTCAACACTTGTGGGTTGTCTTTAACCCTAATAAAAACAGAAAGATTAGAGGTTGTTTGTACCTCTAAATTGTAAGAATCAAACTCTAACAAGTTCCACAACCATGGATGGGTTTAGGAAGTTGCTAGGTATGAGATTCAAGTAGAAAAATTGAGTTCATAGAAAGTTAACCAAAGTTTCTTCCACAATAGAAAGTTTGGACCTCAAAATGGTGTTGTTTCACCTTGGTTTACCATGGTAAACCTGTGGAAACATTCCTAGAGGTGTTCCAAGCTTTGTGGAAGAAGAAATGGTGAAGAAAGTTGATGAAAAGTGAGTTTAGACTCAGTTTTGCACTTGAATGTTTTCTGCCTTATACTTTCAATTCCAGAGATTATGAGAGTGGTTTGAGTGTTTAGATGAGTTTGGAAAATGAAAAAGAGTGTTAGAAAGGTTGTATATGTAGTGAGTGATTAGGTTTGGGTGTTTAATGAAGATTAGAAGTGATTGGGTGAGAAATATGGTTGAGAGTTGGCCAATCTCGTGACCAGAAACAAGTTTCTTCGGATTGGGGACCTAGACGTTGCGCGTAGGTTAGGGGGTCCTCGTAGCGCGGCGCCGCTATTCGTGTACTCTTTCATTGTTTGATAACTTTAGTCCCTATAGTTTGATATGTTTGATGTTTTATGGTATAACTTGCATAAAGAACATGTAATTATGTATGAATTAAGTATTAAAGCATAACTCAAGTATTGTGAGTGTGTAACCAAGTATTATATGTATAATGAGTATAAAAACATGTATTTACGATAGGTTGTAGGTGAAATACGTACGTGTTTATGAGAATGATGAACATGTATCAAGTATGTGAATAAATCGAATGACAAACAAGTATGAATAATCAATGTATAATTCTTATAAAATGATTAGTGTTATTATGATCAAAGCCTCGGATTACAATGATTTGAAACGAAATACGATTACAAGAGATTACAAATTTCCAGAAATAGACTTGGTCTTCTTCTTGCCAAGGGAGTTGGAGATACGTTGAGAAGACATCTAAAGAATCGAAAGCGGAATAGAGGATGAGACTTGATCATAATATAAAAATCACGTTTTTGCATGTATGAGCATGTAAGTATTCATGTAGCACGTATGATTCACATAGTTTGCGTGTTTCCAACAAGTATTTCATTAAGCATAAACACGTATAAATGCGTAAAAGAGTATACATTTAGTTTGTTCACGAGAATTATTAATGTTTTTTTTATTGCGAGAGACGTGTGAATTGTGCATCGGTTTTGAAATGAACGAGGTAACATGTATTGAAGCACATAGAAATTGAGGTAACATAAAAGAGAGGTAACGTAAAATATGGAATGTCACGGAACATAACTACGACTATTCCAAAGTAGATCGAAGATCCTTTCAAATTAGGGAAACGTGCTTTGGCCTATAGGTAAAATACTCTCACCGAGAATCGATTAAGGGTATTTTACCCTTCCAGTTACTGTACTTCCCTAATCGATTTAAAAATCAAAACTTTGGCGAGATTGAAAATCGAGGAATCGGACTAGTTGACAAGATGTGGGTTTCAGCCCTAACTTGATAACATCCTACCCTATGTGTGGTTGGTACTCATCGGGTCAAGAAAGTTAATTTCTGACACTTTAACGAGGGTCCACAAGTGTTTGAATGGGAAATTTACCATCAAGATGTGGATTTCACTCCTTACTTGATGGCGTAATTTCGTGCAAAATCGAATAAGCGGATTGAGAGTCGTTCACCAAATTGTTGGTTTCAAGCCTATTTTGGTGAAGTCATCTCGTTGTATGATACGAGTGTCTTTAAGTGTATTGTGTAAATGTCTTAGGAAAGACATATGTGTATGTATTAAGACAAAAGAAGGGGTAGAAGCAAATAGGAAGAATTAACATATTAAACAAGAATCAAGAATGGTTAAAGTTTGGTTCTTACTATAGACTAGTTCGAACATGGCAATCCTACCTAATTCCCTATAGTTATGGCTCTTAAACCAATCTGTCACACCCCAAACGATGGCGGAAACATCGGAGTGAGACGAACGAGATTGCTCGAGACTTCATGACACTATTTGGGAGCATAATTTAAAGTAAACTGATTTCATTCATTTCATATTGTTGAGTTACAATACATCGGAATCAAAATACAACAATTGTTTCAAATACGACATCAATACATGAAGCAAATAAAACAAAATTCAAAAGTGATACGAAAACATAATCTAATGATTCTAAGTGTGTATCTAGGGAATCCCTACTAGGTTTCATCCATATCAACATCATCACCCTGAAATATGTTTAAACATACATGGTTCAATACAAAAGTATTGGCGAGTATACAAGTTGATGCATAACATAGGAATAAAATGATTTTAAATGAATCCACATGGCAAACTAAGTTATCAAGATAAACGTAAAACTGGCATGCGAATGTTCAAGTCAATCCTCTGATTACCGCAAATATTAAAATTAACATGACCACAAGACTATGGGTGGTGGGTTACTCCTATAGCGCTATTCATGTTAAGGGGAGGCCCGTACGAAGTTAATGAAAAGTTTATCACATAGAATTCTCCAGAAAGCACGAATCAAGTATCACATATTAGTATGCATGTATTGGATTGTTTGTGCATGTAACACCCCGAAAACGGGTTTGGTAATCAAACCACGTGAATATTAAAAAGACGAGTAAAATACCCTTAGTGGTAAAATTAACCGGGTGAATGTTATGATCTAAATAAATAATCCTAATATTAATTAAAAGGAGAATAAATGCTTTGAGAAGACAAAGCTTATAAGAGGACCGAGTTAACATGGCTTAAAATAAAACGGGTTATAACTCCCTGAACCCACTAAGTTTGTCACACCCTGGCTTTTGCGGAAGCGTGGGTTTATTTTGGTGTGACTTCTTAATACCATAGCAACAATCATAACAATGGTATATGAAATAAAACACTTGATGATCATCCATTCTTTAAGTTTTAAATAACCACAACATCATTGTTTAAATTGTCGACACATAAAACAAGTTACAACCATGACATAATTAAAACGTGTTCACATGACACCACAAAAGACTTGACTAAAAACATGGTCTAAGACTTGTAACCCGTCCAGGCAAGGGTCACACTTCCTAAACCTGGATGACATCATTATTCCCTACGCAGCTTGACTCGATTGCATACCTCCCCAGATCCACTAATTTCCTGAAATACATGTAGTTTGAAAAATCAACAAAAGTTGAGCGAGTTCATGTAAAAGTGAGTATGTATAAACCTTTCAAGTATGTATAAAAGTCCCTGGTATGTAGCAATAAGGAAAAAGAGATCACCAATGGGTTGCAAAGCCACTGGTATGTGTGAGAAGGTGCAGGAAAACTCAAACCTAGCAAATTTGTTACCGGGCTTCGGCGGTAAGACACAGTCACCTCTATGGGCCGCTCCGGCCTCACGGGTGTGGGCTCGCTACACCCAAATAGATCTATCACTCTTGTGTCCCTCGGTCCGAAGAACGAGGATTAATGGCCTTAAGTGTTGTACCCACCCCTCACATGATCTAGTAGTAAACCCTCCCTACGTTAACCATACCATGTAAATAAATCTGAAAACAGTAAAGAGAAAAGGGGGAACATGAACTCACTGAAGTGCGTATCCTGTAACGTCAACCTCAGACTTGATCTGCTGCGCGACGACCTACACGTGCTAATGTCTATTAGACGAACGGGCCGTGCCTTGGCTTAGGGTTTAGTGTTTTGAGTTGCGTTACTTTGATATTATACTTGTTAAAATGATAATAATTATTTTAACTTAAAGTTTTATTTTTTAGGAGAATAGTTAGGCAACTATTTCGTATCCACACTTCTCACGTATTTATATGTGTATTTCCTTCCCAAGGATGGGGGTATTTATACATGTATCTTTGTAATTCCGAAAAAGTATATTTTAAGTCCCACTTAGAAATATATTTAACATATTTGTCGAAAAAAATATATCCCAAAATATATATTTTTCTCAAAAATAATATATTTTCATACTTTGTAACCAAATAATATATACCCCAAAATATGTTCGTAAACCTATTTCCGGATTCGTAAGTGTGATGGCATTTTGCTAAGTTACATTATTTTGTCCTAAATAATATAACTAGTTCCCCAAAATAATCGAATAATCGCACAAGCGTTTTAATATCAAATATATATTTTAAATATATATTTACTCGCTTTTATTTTTGAAAACCCACTTCTGACACTTTGAAGTTTGTAATAATACTCATGGCGAAGTTTACTTACGAAAAACAAGGTTAAACATATTTGTAAATTTTTGTTAGAAAATAATTTTCTAAGTTTTGGGATTTTTAGAAAATTTCGCCAGAGTTTCCCCTAAAACGGGAGTGTCCATGCTTATTAGCATATCATTTTCTTTTCGAGAATTCAATCAACAATCATCAACAATCAATCTTTACATTACCAAGAGTAAAAATATATGTTTTACATAATAATCATGAACTTGATATGTTCCGAAAACGCGTAGTAACTTAGTGAAGCTTTTAGTAAACTTAGTTACCTTCCGAAGTGTAGTTATTCCTTTAAAAAAATCACTTTCTTAAACGAGTTACGTTTTCACAACTTGTAAACAATATTTACAAAAATCAACTTCTTGAACTCTTCTTGTAAATAAATGTTCTTACACTTATTTTGTTTATAAAAATAATGTAAGTATATGTAAAGTCATGATTTTTCCAAAACCGCTTCTCTAACTTGGTTTCTTTACAAAAATCTTTTGTAAACTCTTAGATTTTCAAACTCATCAACTTACTAGTTAATTTATATTCTGTGAAAAAAAATCATTTTCATCAAGTTCTTGTCTTACTAGAAAGTGGTTATTTATGTAATACATAACCATTCTCTAATCTTGTTAAATCATATTATTAGATATTATTTAACAAGATTCATAAGGTGATTTACATCACACAATCAAAATCAACCATAAAATTAACAACATACTCATAACAATATAATACTAGTCACATTATGTCATCTTCATGTTTCAATCATAAGTAAACTTTATGTAAGCTTCATGTAAGGTTTTATGTTCATCTTCTTGTTCTTGTTACTTTAGTGTTTAACATAAGCATCATACTACAATTTTTAGCCATAAAAATATGATGAACAAAGGTGTAACAAAGAACTTACTACTAGCACGAGGCTAGGGTAGAATCTAGTGAAGATGATGGTGAGAAAAAGATGATGAAAAAGACTAGAAACCAAGCCCTTTTGAAGCTCCACAAGTGCAAGCACCTATAACCCTTCTTCTACACTTGAATGAGGCTTGGAAGATGGATGATATGGTGGTTATGTGGTGGTGATGGTGGTGGTTTGGGGAGGGCCGAGAGAGGGAGAGAGAGAGTGAAGTGAGGGAGTGAATGATGAAGAATGATGGTTGTGATCTAGGGCACGCTCTTATAAGATTACTTCAATATTTTGGTTACTTCCACAAGCCATAATCTAATAAAATAATGTGTTTAAATCTTTCACAAGATTAGGGAGTATGGTGGATGATTGTGTGGGTCCATGTGGACCGATTTCAGTCTTGGGGGGGGGGGGGGGGCTTGAATGAAAAATTTGCAACTAAAAGTGTAATGGTTAGTTAGATTTCAAGTATTATGCTTTTATATGTTAGTTATATGATTTTTAGTGGGTATTATGATGAACGGGGACCATGACTAGTCAAAAATAATAAAACAATGTATTTGACAAAAAATGGTGTCCCGGGTAATGTCCGGTTGTCCGGTTAGTTAGCGTTCCGTTAAAGTGTTTAATTATACCATAAAGGGTCTTTTATGTATATTTTTGTAACGCAATTTTTTCCCGGCACTTAGGAAAGCATACAGGACCATTCTGCCATACTTTTGTACTCTACTAGCACATTACAATGCTGAATTTTATTGATAAATGCAGAATTATGCATTTATAGTGTGTTTTAGGCACTTCCCGGCACTATAACTATCACCTAGTGACGCAGTTTTATGGTCCTCACTTCCCTACACTCCATACTAGTGTAGTGCCTTATCCCTGGCTCATATTGGCCATAATAACATTGTCTTCCTATGTGCTGGCATTGTCAGCATTGTTTCTGAATCAACCGTTAAGTGTGCTAACTGTGCTGTGTGCATCATATATGTCACTAATGTTTGTGTGTAATAAATGGAGTGACTGTATGAAATATGATGCACATGTATGTATGATACAAAAATCATAAAGCAATTTAAATTGTCAGTTGTAATCAAGCACAGTCATTAAGCACATAATTAAAATTAATTAACTGTACAGTACATGTAATTGTGAGGGTTGTCACATTCTCCCCCCGTTAAGAAAATTTCGTCCCAAAATTTTAGGTTCTGCTTCTAGTTGCAGGGGCCTTGGGGAATAAATGTGGGTACTTGGCCTTCATACGATCTTCACGTTCCTACATGAATTCTGGGCCGTGTCGTGCATTCCATCGAACCTTGACGAGTTTGACACTACTCCGGCGTGTCTTGTTAATCTTCCAATCAGTGACCTCAACTGGTTCTTCAACAAAGTGGAGTGTGTCGTCGATATGAACTTCGTCAGCAGGAATGACAACTGCCTCTTGAGTTGGACTCTTTTTAAGGTTCGATACATGGAATGTATCATGAACACCATTAAGTTCAGCAGGTAAGTCCAATTTGTATGCTACAAGCCCAATCCTTTGCAGGATTCTGAATGGGCTAATGTAATGCGGATTCAACTTCCCACGCTTTCCAAAACGTGCCACACCCTTCCAGGGTGAAACCTTTAATAACACCATATCTCCAACCTCAAATTCCAGAGGTTTCCTTCTCAGGTCCGCATAACACCTTTGTCGATCACGAGCCGCCTTGATGCGTTCTCGGATCTGTGCAATCTTGTCTGTCGTTTCCTGGACCAATTCCGGACCAACTAATTGTCTATCACCTGCGTCAGCCAAACAAATCGCTGATCGACATTTGCGTCCATAAAGTGCTTCGAACGGTGCGGCTTGAATACTTGCGTGATAACTGTTATTGTATGAAAATTCAACCAGTGGTAGGTGAGTGTCCCAATTTCCACCTAAATCCATTACGCAAGCTCGCAACATGTCTTCCAACGTCTGAATTGTTCGTTCACTTTGTCCGTCTGTTTGCGGGTGAAATGCTGTACTCAGATTTAGCTGAGAACCAAATGCTTCTTGAAAGGATTGCCAAATCCTTGACACGAATCTTCCATCTCTATCAGAGATGATTGAGAGAGGCACTCCATGTCGTGCAACAATCTCTCTCATGTATATCTTAGCTAGTTTACTCGTGTTGTCTTTTTCCTTGATTCGCAGAAAGTGCGCAGATTTCGTCAGACGGTCTACTATTACCCAAATTGTATCATGGCCCTTGGGTGTCCTTGGCAATTTCGTAATGAAATCCATTGAAATTTGTTCCCATTTCCATTTGGGTATTTCAGGTTGCTGTAGAAGACCTGAAGGCTTTTGGTATTCGACCTTTACCTTGGCGCAAGTTAAACTTTTGCTAACACATACCGCAACATCTCCTTTCATCCTTGGCCACCAGTAGAAATCCTTAAGGTCTTGGTACATTTTATCCGCTCCTGGATGAATCGAGTACCGTGACTTGTGAGCCTCATCGAAAATAACCTTTCTCAATCCACCAAACAGAGGAACCCAAATTCGTTTCATGAAGCACAAAGTACCATCCTCGTTTGGTACCAACTGTTTCTCCATCCCACGGAGGTACTCATCCTCAATGTTCCTTTCCTTGAGAGCTTCTCTCTGCGCGGCACGAATGCGCAATGAGAGGTCTGTCTGGACAATCATTGCCAAAGCCCTAACCCTTATCGGCGACCACATTCGCTTTCCCTGGGTGATATTTGATCTCGCAATCATAATCATTCAACAGTTCAACCCAGCGTCTTTGCCTCATGTTAAGCTCCTTCTGATAAAAAATGTGTTGCAGGCTCTTGTGATAAGTGAAGATTGTACATCACGTGCCGTATAAGTAATGTCGCCAGATTTTCAAAGCAAACACCACTGCGCCCAGTTCTAAATCATGAGTGGTGTAGTTTTTCTCGTGGACTTTCAGCTGGCGAGACGCATATGCTATGACTTTTTGTTGCTGCATCAGCACGCATCCTAACCCTTGACGCGAGGCGTCACAGTATACCACGAATTCGTCCGTTCCTTCGGGTAGCGATAAGATCGGTGCGTCACAATGCTTGTTCTTCAGCAACTGAAATGCTTCTTCATGTTTGTCACCCCAATCAAATTTCTTGTCTTTCTGTGTGAGTGCGGTCAGAGATTGAGCGATTTTTGAGAAATCCTCAATAAACCTTCGATAATAACCAGCCAAACCTAAGAACTGTCGAATTTCGGTTGGCGTCTTTGGATTTTCCCAGTTCTTAATCGCCTCGATCTTTGTTGGGTCCACATGGATTTCATTTCCATTAACCACATGACCAAGAAACTGGACTTCGTGTAACCAGAACTCGCACTTCGAGAACTTGGCATACAATTTCTCCTTTTTAAGTAGCTCCAAAATAGCTCTTAAATGCTGTTCGTGCTCATCCTTCATCTTCGAGTAGATCAAAATGTCATCGATGAACACAATCACGAACTTGTCGAGGTACGGCTTACAAACTCTGTTCATCAAATCCATGAAAACTGCGGGCGCGTTTGTCAACCCAAACGACATAACCAGGAACTCGTAATGTCCATAACGAGTCCTAAAGGCCGTCTTCGGGATACTTTCCTCTTGTATCCTTAGTTGACGATATCCTGATCGAAGGTCGATCTTTGAATAAAAACTTGAACCTTGCAACTGATCGAACAGGTCATCGATCCTTGGCAAAGGATATCTGTTCTTGATAGTCAACTTATTAAGCTCGCGGTATTCTGTACACATACGAAAACTACCATCTTTCTTCTTAACGAACAGAACTGGAGCTCCCCAAGGTGACAAGCTTGGTCTGATGAATCCTTTGTCTAACAGCTCCTGGAGTTGCGTTGACAACTGCTGCATCTCCGAAGGCGCAAGTCTATAGGGTGCTTTGGCTACAGGCGCGACGCCTGGAACCAAGTCATTGTGAAACTCGACTTGTCGCTGTGGCGGCAATCCTGGCAAGTCTTTTGGAAAGACCTCAGGATATTCTTTTACGACTGGAATGTCTTCGATTATTAGCTCCGCGGCTTCTTTATCCACGATGTGCGCCAAGAAGGCAACACATCCCTTCTGTAAACACTTTCTAGCTTTCAGATAGCTAATGATCCTCAGAGGCGTATCACGCTTCTCTCCATGCACTACGATCGTTTCTTCATCCGTCATTGGGATGCGAATGGTCTTCTCGTGACAAACGATCTCGGCTTTGTTGCTTGACAACCAATCCATCCCTACTACCACGTCGAAGCTTCCTAACTCGACTGGCAGTAGGTCTAGCGTAAATTCGTGTCCTCCCAGTTCTATCACGCATCCTCTGATGACTTCACCCGTTTCAACTAGTTTCCCATTTGCCAATTCAATCGAGTACGGAACGTCTAACTTACTAGTGGTCAACCCAAGTATATTCTTAAATTCTAGTGATACGAAACTATAATCGGCACCAGTATCAAACAGAACAGATGCAAAGCGTTGGTTTATATGGAACGTACCAGTGACAACGTTTGGATCCTGGCGCGCTTCCCTCGCACCAATGTTAAAGACTTTGCCTTGTGCCTGATTCAGTTTTGGGCATTCCCTTTTAAAGTGCCCGACGTATCCGCAGTTGAAGCATCCTGGTCCTCGACCATTCCCATGACCATTCCCGCCTCGATTTCCGTTTGTTCCCCGGTTACCAGCTTGATTTGCGACATTCCCACGATTACCATTTCCTCCATTATTCCCTTGTGGCCGGTTTCCATTACCACCACGGCTGTTGTTACCAAAACCCTTTGGCCACCCTGGCCTGAACTAACCCAACATGTATCCCTCGAGTGGCCGTTCTTCCCACATGACTCGCACTTCCTCAATCTGCACTGGCCAGAATGATGGCGCTGGCATGTATCACACTTGGGCAGAGTGCCCATGTAACCCTTTCCTCTGTTTTCGACACCGGTTGTGGCTCTGGCCGGTGTGCTTGACTCACCCTTCTTGCTCACATTGCTGGTACCTTGCTTGAAGTTGGAAAATTTCCGTTTGTTTTCACCAGACGACTCCACATGAGTCTCCTTCTTCTTTGGTTCGGAAACTGAGAACTTGTTCAACCTAATGGCCTCCTCAGTAAGTGCCACACTAAGATCGATGGCTTCCATGATCATTGCAGGCTTGGACGTGGTCACCTTACTCATGATCGGGGGTGCCAGTCCCCAGATGAAACGCTCGACGCGTTTAAATTCGGGCGTGACCATGTACGACACTACATGAGACAAATCATGAAACCTCTGAACATATTCTGCAATCTTAGGACCTTCCATTCTTAGGTGCCAGAACTCAGTCTCTAGCTTCTGTATTTTAGCTCGCGAGCAGTACTTCTTCCTCATTAGCTCTTTCAGCTCATTCTAGGTTAACGCATAAGTTGTCGCTTCCCCCAACGTTTGCACTTGCAGGTTCCATCATGATAGAGCACCATCCAGAAACAGCCCTGAGATGTAGGTCACTTGTTGCTCGGGAGCACACTTGCTCATTCTTAAGACAGAGTTTGTCTTTTCAGCCCACCTAACAAACGCAACAGCACCTCCAGTGCCATTGAAATTCACGGGCTTGCAGTCGAGGAATTGCTTGTAGGTGCACCCGGCACATACGTTGGAATTTACAAATGGTATTAGCGGTCGTGCTATAAATATCCAAATGTATCGTAGTATATCTCAAACGACTTAACATTACCATTGGGTGGATTGTTATTGCCGTTGTTGTTGTTGTTGTTCGAAGTGTTCCTGTTCGTTTCTGTTTGGGAGGCCGCATACTGTGCTATAGCTGCGACAATTATCCCCTGGAGTTCCGCCTCGGTAGTAGGCATGCGTACATCGCGTCGCGGAGGCATCTTTTAAAAGATGGTCATATAGGTCAGGTCATAGTAAGTATAATAAATATGCATATATAGTAACATTCATCAATCACATAACATCCTATGTTAATATATAAAAATAATAATTCGACAAAGCATGTAGTGAGAACGTTGCCATTGGGCTTTCATTAATCATGACTACCATATTGTTTTGACACGTTTTACAGTACATCACATATCAAAATAAGATCATGGGGTTACATCACCCCCAAAAATACAAATCTGTCTACACCAATCATGTACAAAAGTGTGGTCTCAAAAAGTCTTCGCAAGCTGGCCCAATCGCGACTTTCTCACCAAAATGATCGACCTGCATCAAACCAAAAATATCTATGCTGATGGCGGAGGAGGAGGAGGAGGAGGAAAATGAGAGAAAAGCAATCGGCGCATGTGCACCCAATCCTCCTCTAAGGCACGACAGACGCGCAGCAAATATGCAATCTGCTGCTCAGATGTCAAGAAACGAACGTCCGAATCAGGGGAAAGTGGACGGGGAGTGTGTGGTGCTGCAAAGGGGGTCTGACTGTGACAAGGCGGACGTGGAGCTCTCTCTAACTCCTGAATACGACGGCTCAGTGTGTCCTGCTGTAGCTGCAGCGACGCAAGTATATCCTCAGTAGTGTACCCCACATGAAATGGGTGGTACGGGTCAGATAATGGCATAACAGGGGGCGTAGTCCACAAAAACGGCTCGCCTGATGGTACGAATTATGGTGCAGTAGGTGGTGCCACATGAGGAAACTGTGACAGAAACGGAAAAGATGTTGACACAGGAGGAGTGAAACCAGGTGGCTGCTTTGATGAACCCTCTCTAGGACGAGGTGGCGGTATGTCCTGGAGGAATGTGATGGGAAGATCAGTGCGATGGACGTCAGTGGTGTGTGGGTGGAACAATGGAAACTCAGTGGGTGCGGAAACAGGTGCTACAAGAGGTGTGACTGGTAGCACATACGGTGGGTAATCATCATCGTCGATCCACCCGTTGAGGGTGTCGGCGTATCGAGGGTCAACATGCGTGGCGAACGGTGCATGATCAGCATGCACAGGGGCTGAAACAGGTACTACAGGTGCAACAATGGGTGCACCAATAACAGGATCATCCACCACTGGTGGAGCAACAATGGGAAGGTCAGCTATTGGTGGTGCAAGAGCTGGTGCATCATCATGAACAGGGTTGTGCTCTGGTGCAGGATCAGGAGCAACAACAGGCTCCGGGTCAACAAGGTCCATATCAAAATCGGCTGGAATGTCAAACAACGGATCGATGGGAGCCACTGGCGCCTCTAAGGGCTGGTCCATATTAATAAACTCGATCTCATGATCAGGATCGAAATCAGGGGGAAAAACTGGATCAAAATCGCCATCGACCTCATGGTCAAACTCAAACTCATGTGACGGACCAGGTGCAGCTGACATCGCCATGTCGGAGTCGGTGTCAGGAGAGTGATGCTGCACACCCTGGTGGTGCAAGGACGCGGATGCCACATACTCCAACGAGTCTGGGACAGGTGAACCAAGAGGAACCTCCTCTACAGGGGCCTCAGCAATAGGAAGGATAACATCAGCATCGATCGGGGCCCCGCCCTCATAGTCGTCCTCAGGGGGACCCTCCTCGAACAGATCAATGTCGTCATCAGCTACGACATCGAGTGGCACATCCGCCACGGGGAAAGCAGCAAGCGGTACGGGAGAAGGGATCACCGCAAGAGGTAGATCCCCAGCGGGAATTCCATCAGCAGGCTGTATCTCAACTCCGATGTCTGGCAGAGCGAACGGCTGAAAATCATCGTCATCTGTACTCATGGTATCTGACGTGTATACGTCTCCCTCTGATGGTATCTCATCGTTTGACACAACTGCCATGGGGTCCACTGTGTCTGATACTCCTGTGTCGGAAGAGGAAACCATGGTGTCTGTAACACAATCACATATATGCACATATATCAATCATGAAGTCAAATAAACATGTAAGTCACAATAATGCAAGCAAGTAATCCTCCTAGTCTATCCAGACTATCCCTCCCAGCCTCTAGACTGAACTTCCTAGCCTCTCAGACTAACTACCTGGCCTCTAAGACCAACCTCCCAATCTCTAAGATTGAACCCCTCAGTCTCTAAGACTGAACCTCCCCAGCCTCTAAGGCTGAACTCCCCAGCCTCTAAGGCTAAACTCCCTCAGTCTCTAAGACTGAACTCCCTCAGTCTCTAAGACTGAAATATAAATTTTGAAAAAGTGTATTTGTGCCTTTTTGTTTGTAAAAATGTTTTGTACCCTGGATCTGGGCGTTTAGTGTATGCAATGTAAAAATGTTTTCGTGAGATCCCTAGTGATCATAGTCTAGACTCGAGGAAGAATCCTAGTTCGCTATGATCGAGGCTCTGATACCAAGCTGTCACACCCTTGCTTTTGCGGAAGCGTGGGTTTATTTTGGTGTGACTTCTTAATACCATAGCAACCATCATAACAATGCTATATGAAATAAAATACTTGATGATCATCCATTCTTTAAGTTTTAAATAACCACAACATCATTGTTTAAATTGTCGACATATAAAACAAGTTACAACCATGACATAATTAAAACGTGTTCACATGACACCACAAAAGACTTGACTAAAAACATGGTCTAAGACTTGTAACCCGTCCAGGCAAGGGTCACACTTCCTAAACCTGGATGACATCATTATTCCCTACGCAGCTTGACTCGATTGCATACCTCGCCAGATCCACTAATTTCCTGAAATACATGTAGTTTGAAAAATCAACAAAAGTTGAGCGAGTTCATGTAAAAGTGAGTATGTATAAACCTTTCAAGTATGTATAAAAGTCCCTGGTATGTAGCAATAAGGAAAAAGAGATTACCAATGGGTTGCAAAGCCACTGGTATGTGTGAGAAGGTGCAGGAAAACTCAAACCTAGCAAATTTGTTATCGGGCTTCGGCGGTAAGACACAGTCACCTCTATGGGCCGCCCCGGCGTCACGGGTGTGGGCTCGCTACACCCAAATAGATCGATCACTCTTGTGTCCCTCGGTCCTAACAACGAGGATTAATGGCCTTAAGTGTTGTACCCACCCCTCACATGATCTAGTAGTAAACCCTCCCTACACTAACCATACCATGTAAATAAATGTTTGTAATACTTGTCGCATGTATTTCACCCCCGAAGTATAAATCTGAAAACAGTAAAGAGAAAACGGGGAACATGAACTCACTGAAGTGCGTATCCTGTAACGTCAACCTCAGACTCGATCTGCTGCGCGACGACCTACACGTGCTAATGTCTATTAGACGAACGGGCCGTGCCTTGGCTTAGGGTTTTGTGTTTTGAGTTGCGTTACTTTGATATTATACTTGTTAAAATGATAATAATTATTTTAACTTAAAGTTTTATTTTTTAGGAGAATAGTTAGGCAACTATTTCGTATCCACACTTCTCACGTATTTATATGTGTATTTCCTTCCCAAGGATGGGTGTATTTATACATGTATCTTTGTAATTCCGAAAAAGTATATTTTAAGTCCCAGTTAGAAATATATTTAACATATTTGTCGAAAACAATATATCCCAAAATATATATTTTTCTCAAAAATAATATATTTTCATACTTTGTAACCAAATAATATTTACCCCAAAATATGTTCGTAAACGTATTTTCCGGACTCGTAAGTGTGATGGCATTTTGCTAAGTTACATTATTTTGTCCTAAATAATATAACCAGTTCCCCAATATAATCGAATAATCGCACAAACGTTTTAATATCAAATATATATTTTAAATATATATTTATTCGCTTTTATTTTTGAAAACCCAATTCTGACACTTTGAAGTTTGTAATAATACTCATGGCGAAGTTTACTTACGAAAAACAAGGTTAAACACATTTGTAAATTTTTGTTAGAAAATAATTTTCTAAGTTTTGGGATTTTTAGAAAATTTCGCCAGAGTTTCCCCTAAAACGGGAGTGTCCATGCTTATTTTCATATCATTTTCTTTTCGAATTCAATCAAAAATCATCAACAATCAATCTTTACATTACCAAGAGTAAAAATATTTGTTTTACATAATAATCATGAACTTGATATGTTCCGAAAACGCGTAGTAACTTAGTGAAGCTTTTAGTAAACTTAGTTACCTTCCGAAGTGTAGTTATTCCTTTAAAAAATCACTTTCTTAAACGAGTTACGTTTTCACAACTTGTAAACAATATTTACAAAAATCAACTTCTTGAACTCTTCTTGTAAATAAATGTTCTTACACTTATTTTGTTTATAAAAATAATGTAAGTATATGTAAAGTCATGATTTTTCCAAAACCGCTTCTCTAACTTGGTTTCTTTACAAAAATCTTTTGTAAACTCTTAGATTTTCAAACTCTTCAACTTACTAGTTAATTTATATTTTGTGAAAAAAATCATTTTCATCAAGTTCATGTCTCACTAGAAAGTGGTTATTTATGTAATACATAACCATTCTCTAATCTTGTTAAATCATATTATTAGATATTATTTAACAAGATTCATAAGGTGATTTACATCACACAACCAAAATCAACCATAAAATTAACAACATACTCATAACAATATAATACTAGTCACATTATGTCATCTTCATTTTTCAATCATAAGTAAACTTTATGTAAGCTTCATGTAAGGTTTTATGTTCATCTTCTTGTTCTTGTTACTTTAGTGTTTAACATAAGCATCATACTACAATTTTTAGCCATAAAAATATGATGAACAAAGGTGTAACAAAGAACTTACTACTAGCACAAGGCTAGGGTAGAATCTAGTGAAGATGATGGTGAGAAAAAGATGATGAAAAAGACTAGAAACCAAGCCCTTTTGAAGCTCCACAAGTGCAAGCACCTATAACCCTTCTTCTACACTTGAATGAGGCTTGGAAGATGTATGAATATGGTGGTTATGTGGTGGTGATGGTGGCGGTTTGGGGAGGGCCAAGAGAGGGAGAGAGAGAGTGAAGTGAGGGAGTGAATGATGAAGAATGATGGTTGTGATCTAGGCCATGCTCTTATAAGATTACTTCAATATTTTGGTTACTTCCACAAGCCATAATCTAATAAAATATTGTGTTTCAATCTTTCACAAGATTAGGGAGTATGGTGGATGATTGTGTGGGTCCATGTGGACCGATTTCGGTTTAGGGGGGGGGGGCTTGAATGAAAAATTTGCAACTAAAAGTGTAATGGTTAGTTAGATTTCAAGTATTATGCTTTTATATGTTAGTTATATGATTTTTAGTGGGTATTATGATGAACGGGGACCATGACTAGTCAAAAATAATAAAACAATGTATTTGACAAAAATTTGGTGTCCCGGGTAATGTCCGGTTGTCCGGTTAGTTACCGTTCCGTTAAAGTGTTTAATTATACCATAAAGGGTCTTTTATGTATATTTTTGTAACGCAATTTATTCCCGGCACTTAGGAAAGCATACATGACCATTCTGCCATACTTTTGTACTCTACTAGCACATTACAATGCTGAATTTTATTCATAAATGTAGAATTCTGCATTTATAGTGTGTTTTAGGCACTTCCCGGCACTATAACTATCACCTAGTGACGCAGTTTTATGGTCCTCACTTCTCTACACTCCATACTAGTGTAGTGCCTTATCCCTGGTTCATATTGGCCATAATAACATTGTCTGCCTATGTGCTGGCATTGTCAACATTGTTTCTGAATCAACCGTTAAGTGTGCTAACTGTGCTGTGTGCATCAAGTATGTCACTATAGTTTGTGTGTAATAAATGGAGTGACTGTATGAAATATGATGCACATGTATGTATGATACAAAAATCATAAAGCAATTTAAATTGTCAGTTGTAATCAAGCACAGTCATTAAGCACATAATTAAAATTAATTAATTGTATAGTACCTGTAATTGTGAGGGTTGTCACAAAGTTAACTAGGAATAATTAACCTAGTTAGTAATGTGGAATTAAGTGATAAACTATTAGTTGTAGCTTCATTTGATCAAAATGAAACATTAGGGACTAATATGGCCAAGTGGGTAAATTAGTTTTATTAAAAACTAACGATAAAAACACAACACACACTAAGTGTGTGTGTGCGTGATCGACCAGGAGCAAGAACAAGGGGTGCAAACCCTAGTTCAACAAGATCATCAAATTGAAGGGCCAATCGAAGACCAAATTCGGGTTTGAATGCATATTAATGATCACCTAGTCTTGGGGATCATAAGGTATGTCACAAAACCTAGGTTTGTTAAAGTTGACATTCGAGACAAGTAGGTTACTTGCAAATAGATTGTTGGAATATAATCCAAAGTTGAAATTGAATGCTTATGTATGCTTAATTTCGTTAGTTATGATGAAATTATGAAGAACTTGATGTAAGGTTACTCCTAAGTGATGAACAAGTAGATTATCAAGTGGGTGTTGATAATATGATAAAGTTTATGATATAATCATGCTTCAAACCATCATGGATGGTAGTATTAGGAAAGATACTTGAACAAATTATGAGTTTAAGTATATGTTCATAGTTGCCATGAAATGAATTAAGTATGTTATGATGAAATTGGTGATTTTATTCATGTATGTGGATGTTTGAAATCATGATATCTACTACTTGATATGTAGAACTTGATTATATTAGGTATTCAGATGAATGCCTAGTGATATGATGAAACAGGTTTCACTTATAGATGAGAACCCTTAGTTCTTGCGAAATGAATAAATAAATTATCTTTGATAATCTATTGAACTAGTTAAAGTGTTGGAAATGTAATGAACTTGGTTAGAATTTTAGTTAAAAAGGTGGCCTAAAAATAACGCCTACTGGGCAATTAATGGAATGCCTAAACTAGTTGTTAAACTTGATTGTGCATTTCATAACCTATTGGGCAATTGACTTTTTAAAAGTCAAACTGACCTATAATTCGACGAATGATAATTTTGATATAAACTACGTAAGGTGGAATAATCGTATTAAATATCTAACCACCTTTTGAATGAATAATGATAGTTTGACGCTTAACAAGCTAGGTGGAAGCTTGGGAAGGAAGCGGGTCAAACGAATCAAGTATGAAAGAAAAGCATCGTTTGGATGCAAGGTAAGTAAAGCTTGCACCTTTTTGTAGGATACGTATTATTTTATAAGCTATAAATACGACAAAGGTAATACCCGAAATATGGGTTCCGACGCGAAATGATACGGGTCAGAACAAATAAAAATGATAAAAACCATGGTTATTGGTAAAAGGGGTGAAACGGTAATTTAGTCATGAAATGACTAATATTTAATGAGTTTTCTTTAAGGTTACCTTATAGTGTAACTAGTAATGAGAAAAAGGGTAAAATGGTAATTTAGTCACGTGTTGACTAATGTAAGTGGAGGTTAAAAGGATACCCTATGGCGTAAGCCAAAACGGGTTAAATATGTAAGAAAAGAATTTATGAAAAAGGATCTTGTGGTAAAATCCGTAATGGGTCGAATGTGTAAATTGGTAATTAAATACCATGTCCTTATAATTATAAATGTTTGGTCATTTAGGCCAAACGGGTCAAATGGTGATGATAACACCATTTGACAATATCGACTAACGTTTGGTTGTCGAGTCATATGTTCACAGAAGTGAATAGCAATTGGATAACTGTGTCGCTATAAAGTAGCGGCTAATAAAAGCAAGGTATAAAACGGGTCTATATGTTGACTCGAGCCAGGTACGCGTATATAAGAATATAGTTAAACGTGCAATGTTGGTCAAATATCTTAGTGAAAGACCTTCGTCGTAAAAGGAAGAACTAAAGTTGACCAAAACACCCTTGATGGATAAATCGGGCAAACGACCCTTAAGGGTTGTTTAGAAACATGTATTATGATAATTGAAGCCTTAGATAGGCATAAAAGTTGTATATTACACGAGTTGAATAAATGTAATTTTATATAACAAATAATAAAACAATATATATTTAAAAATCTTGTTTATTACATGGGTTGAATAAATGTAATTTTATATATTAAATAATTAAAAAAATGTTGTATTTTTAAGAACCATGTGTATTGTACGGGTTGAGTAAATTTAGTTTTATATATTAAATAATGAAAAACATTAAATTTTATATACCAAACAATAAAAAAGTTATATCTTTATAAAGCTTATGTATTATATGGATTGAATACATCTAATTTTATATACTACATAATAAAAAAAGTTATATTTTTAGAAACCTCGTGTATTACACGAGTTGCATAAATGTAATTTTGTATAGTAAAAAATAAAAATGTTATATCTTTAAAAAACCTCGTTCATTACACAGGTTGAATGAATCTAATAAAAATTTATATCTTAAAAAAAAAACTAACGAATATACTTGATATACGATGGATGGGGTGATTGCGGTGATGGTTCTTATAAATGTTACGTAAATATAGTGATTACCGTATTTGAGTTGAGAGTTGAACACGAAAATAAAAGTATAGAACCAATAAACATTGATTAATATTTTTGTTTATCCCTTATAAACATTTTTAAAATAGGTTCTACCCTTAACTTTCTTTAGTTTAATAAAATAAATAAATCATTTACATTATACTAATTTATATTTAGAGTACATTTTTTGTTAATTTCTAATTTCAGGATAAATAATTTTGAAATCTGATAAATATTTTAAAGTATTAGATTATCTCCTATACGAGTTGTTTAAATTTTATAGGCATAAGCCTTCACGGGTCAAACGCCTAAAACGAGTCTTTTCCGTAAAATGACAAACCAAGGGGTAAAACTAGGAGTAAATAGTTTACCACATTAAATCCACCACATATATAATTGTGGTGGAAGACAATTGATATGAAAATGTGGAAATATGATGCAAGCAAAATAATGAGCTTGATACAAGTTAAAAATGCTTAAATCCCTTAACGGGTCAAAATAAACATACAAGCGTAATTGGGTTAAGGATGCATAAAAACCCGTGATTTGAACCTTGTATGATAGGAAACATTTAAAATATGATGCTCATGAGAATTTAGATGTAACAAACATGTTTGTTTGATAAAATCATGAACGGGTCAAAAGCTTTGTCAAAAAGTTTAATAATTAAATTTATGCCGAGGGCTTAAAATCTAGAAAATTGTTAATCCGGATGTCGGGTTTTAACTCCATGTGATGGAGAATCGAATTACGATCATGTAGGAAGAAACGAATCGTAAAATGGACCAATAACGAGCAAGTTATGGCTGTTTTCGTAAAAGTAAGAATTGCTGGAAAAATGCAGTTTTCAAAACAAAACTGGCTGTAAAAGTGTACTTCTCGCGCCACACGACGGAGGAGACAAATCCGGGCGCGCCACGCGGTAGGCGTCGCATCACGCGACGACGACATTTATTCCCGTCACGACACGTGACGGGTGTTAAAATCAGCAAAAGCTGTTGATGTTTGTTGTTTGCTTGTTTCGACTCACGAACTTGTTCGGACAAGTTTTAAATGCAGAAAGACTAACTTATTTCTTGTTTTATGAAATGTAGGTATAATGTAAGGTACTGGAGGACGATCAAGATTAATGAAGAACCGAACACAATCAAGATTCAAGCTTTCGCTTTTCATTTCGTCGTCAAGTTTTAAACGACGAGTATAGTTATAAAATGTTTAAATGTTTGATTTCTTAAAAATTTTTAAGAAATCTGTATTTTTAAGTGTATGTGTAATCGTAAATACACAATTTTAGTCGATATTTATATGTAAATCGTATAAATGAACTAAGGGTCTTACAGTGCTTTTGTATAAAAGTCTATGTGTAACTGTGTAGGTTTAATAGGTAAACATATTGCACCCAAAGTGTAAAATAGAAAAAAGGGCGCTCGAGTATACTCACATCATCATCACCATCATTATCATACTCAGTATATCCCACAAATAGCAAAGCTAAGGTAGGGTCTGAGGAGGGTGAGATGTATACAGCCTTACCTCTACCCTGTAGTAATAGAGAGGCTGCTTCCAATGAGACCCCCGGCTCGATAGTAGTTTTGCATCAAGCCTTGGACATAAGGAACATAACACTCAACAATTGAGACAAATGCCGATTAGTGCATGTACCCCCTTGTCTTTCGACAATCAACGCCACTACATGATGCATAATTAACCATCCCCCTCTTTTAACGTTATTTTTATGAAATTAGTAAATAACATTAAAATTAGTGCACTTTCTTCGTTAGTTAAATCCCGTAAGTATAAAAGTTAAGTTTTTAACGAGCACATGAACACCAATTACCCTACAGGGAGTAAACGAAGGTGTGAGTTGTTGGAGTTTGAACAAAGGATTTGGATTCAGAATTAAAGTATGTAGTATATGGTATAAAAGTATGATATAAACAGAAAGTATATCCTGTCCAGGCACTTGTCACGACACTGAGTTTCTATGATTTTACGGGTCCTGATTTGCCGTCAGAATCAGTGACAAAGAATGCGGAAACAGAATAGATGGAAACTGAAACAACACAAACTATTCGGGCAAAAGGACAGTTCGTACGACAGGAAGCCTTTCGCGCAGAAAGGGATTACCTTTCGTGCGACAGGGATCCGTTTGGTGCATTCTGAACTTCGTTTCGAACGTTAACCATTAATCGGCTATTTTTGTGTGTCCAGATGTGTTATTTAACTATAATACATAGTCTAATAGTCTAGAATGTTCATATCGTTCATAGAAGTCATGCATGGCGGTATTAACCTCGTTATAGTTCACCAAAGCACAAGTTAGTTAACAAAGTTAACTAACCCTTGGTCATGAATAACAGAAATGTAAATGACAGGAATTTAATAACCAAACAACCGAACAAGAAAAACCCAGGTGTGCCATATCAACATGGAAAGAGTTAACTAAGTGTTGAAGGCTAGACATGGTTAACTTATTCTAGGTCTTGGAGATTATTTGGGTGTTCGTGTTACAAGTTCTAGTGAGGTGGTGGAACTAGATTGGAAACCAAGGCTTCCACGGTTCACACACTATTATATCAGGATCATTCATATAAAAAATGAGGATCTGATTAACATAGAACACTTAGAAAATGTTGGAACGAGTGAAACAACACATTTCATGCGAGAGGGTGTCCTGTCGCATGAGAGGGGTATCCTTTTGTGCGAAAGGGGTATCCTTTTGTGCGAGAGGCTTTATTTCGTGATGAAAACAGCTCGGTTTTGATTGAATTATTCATCTTCTTGGCTGGAATCGACTCTAACACTCACCCACAGCCTTGAACTTAGCTTGTGAGCTCGGTGAGTCTCTGATTCGGCCAAGTTTAGAAACAAAATGTTTTTTTTAAGTTTTGAAAGTTAAACATTAATCTTTAGCTTGGTCCTCAACATGGTGAGAGTTATTATCAGATTACCAAGGTAAATCAGACTAATGAAATGTTTAGATCAAAGAAATGTAGAAAAAGATAATAAAAAGTAGAAGAACTTAGGTGAAACTAATGTGTTAGTGAGTTGCAAACTCACTTAGAGTGATTCTGGAAGTAGTTCAGCTCAAGTGTGCGAAAGCAGTAATGTTGAGAGAATTTTCGGAGTTGTGGAAGTTGAGAAATGAAGAAGTGGGTTCGTATGTATAGGGTTAGGTGAGTGTTTGGGATGACATAGGGTTTCGGGCGACAGGGCCTCTCGTGCGAAAGGGCATTCCCTTTTACACGAAGTTTCAAGTTCGTCGATTTCGCTTGTTTTGTCGGTTTTAAGCGTTTTAAACGTGTAAGTGCAATGCATAAGCGTAATGTATGAATAAATGAATGTGTATATGAATTTTGCATGTATAATCAAGTATGGATTCACATATAATTTGTATTAAGTATGCACGTATAATGAATGTAAAACAAGTATTTACGAATTATGTATGACAAGATGTATAAAAAGATCAAGTTTTCATTATGATTTACGTCTCGGACTACAATGATTGGGAATGAAAGTCGAATACAAAGAGAATACAGTTTCCAAAAATAGAAATACAAACAAAGTTTCTAAATAAGGAAAGTACAAAAAGCGAGGCATTACACATGTCATATGTAATAGGATCTTAATGTTCGATTTTCTGATTTGTATGTTTTGTAGTACATCCGTATGGATGACCACATCCGAATGAACTAGTCCGCATGGATATAGTCTCATCTGTACGGAGGTAGTGTTGGTCCGCACGAAGGTCATGTGATATAGTATAAATAGTCGTGTGGTCCAAGTCATTTGTAGAACTTTGAAGACTTGACGGCGAAGTCATGTCCTTTTGATTTCGTGGATGTAAATAGTTATTATATGAATGCAATCATTGAAAGTTAACTAATCTTGTACTTGTAGCCTAATTGTAATGAATCCCACGCATTTTGACTAGGTTATAGATACCACCTGAGCATAACGTCGACGACAAACGGTCCTCACAAGTGGTATCAGAGCTTGGAGGCTGATATCTGATACGTTGTACAAGGTTTGGACATAGAAGACTTATATCTACATCTTATCTACACTTTTTCCTTAATTCTTACACCTCTCACGGTTAAAATGGACTGATTTTTTCAAGGGTTGTAAAAAATACACTTTTAACAAAGCCTCTAAAAACTTAGCTTAAAATTCAACCGGAATCATGTTAAAATTGTCAAAAAAACAAGAAAACCTGAATTTTACGTTCGCAAGGAAGAGACCTTGTCCGTTTGAAAAACTTACATTCGCACAAATGTAACTAATTTTTGTTTGAAATTGTGTTTGATTCGTGCGAACTAGGTACATCCGCACCAATATATTCATCCGTAACAGATTTTTCTTGTTCATCCGCTCAAACAGTTCTTTTGCACCTGATTATTACATCCGTTCGGAAATTGTTTACATTTGTACCAAACTTTTGTCATCATGGAGAACGAGTTTTAAAACGCGTTTGCCATGACACCAACAACTGTAGTTTAAAATCTCAATTTGGACAATGAAATGGGAACAATAACCAAACCGCTGAAGCCAATGTGTATGGATGATTACAAAGGATGGCATGAGAGATTTGAAAACTGGGTGCAAGCTAACTATCTGGAACGCTGGCTAGCGATTGAAGAAGAATATATCACTCCCACCATGGAGAATGGTGAAGATATCATCATTACCTAGATTACGCAAGCAGAAAGATAAAAGTTCATTAAAGAGAAAAAGATGTTGAATCTGCTTCAACAAGCCATCAATGAAGATATTTTAACCTTGCTCCAGCATCAGGGAACAACACAATCAATATGGATTGCTTTGAAATTAAAGTATCAATGGAGCATTTTGATGCAGAAAAGAAAAAAAAAGCTTTGTTAAAGAAAGAATTCGACATCTTTAGTGCTTTGAAGGGAGAATCATTAAGACAACTTATTGAGTGATATTGTCATCTCATTGCTGAGATGAAGCGGTTGAAAATTGAGAAAGAAAATGATGAATCGGTTGATAAGTTGGCAGATGCTCTATCACAAGGCTAATGGTCAACATATTTGATGATTCTGCAAAGCAGTAAAGTTTATGACAGTCTAACTCTGGGAAAGTTCATTGAGAAATTAGAAGCACATGAACTCGAGTTACGAAAAAATGGAGAAAATGAATAGCTCAAACGTTCACCAACACGTTGATTTGTACTATAAGGGCAATGGGTCGTCGAATATTCAAAGGCCAAAGATTCAAACAGCCTTTAGCGCAGACACATCATCTGGAAATTCATCGCATAATACTGGCAGTAGTGGTGGTTTTTCGTCATATTCAAGCTTTTTGAACCAAACACTCCAATGCAAAGTCCTCAATCCTAGCAAAGCTCAAACAATTATTCAAGCTAGAATAATTCGAACCCCTACGTTATTCAGTGCAATATTGCTATTAATCTGACAAACACTCAAGGTATAAATGAAACAGCAGCAAAGGAGCACACGACGTTTCTGTCATCAATCCTTGAATCGTATGAAAGTTTGGTTGCTAGAAGGATCAGAAACTCAAACATGACCAAAGAGGATTATGAGCAGATAGATCCTGAAGAGATGGAGCTGATCGATATCAAGTGGTGTATGGCGAGTGTGATTCGTAGAGCTCAGCGATTCATAGAGATAATTGGTAGGAGTAGTATTGGTGGAGCATATTCCAAGTTAGGATTTGATAAATCTAAGGTCATATGCTTTAGATGTAAAGAAAAAGACCACTTCAAGCGTGAATGCACTAATAGAGAAGTCAACGACAACAGTAACCGTTTTGGTGGTGACTACTACAAAAAGGCGATCTATCATAAAAATTCTCACCATTCGCCGAACATGTCAAGGCAGATTTAGATCGAAGATGGTTCATCAAAATCCAAAGATAAGGAGTTAGTTGTAACTCAAGAAGATGAAGGGTTCAACTGGAATATTCTTATTCCCAAAACTAACAGCCTTGTGTTAATGGTCTAGATCATTGATTTGGCTGAATCCGAACAAAGTGTGGATGAGGAGAAGGTTGAAGAAGTTTGTGAAGAAGCAACATTCGATGAAAGTCCAGAAGATTATTATGATATTGATACATCAATGTTGGATACTAAGAAATTTCAAATTCCAACAAAAGAGGTTATTAATAATGACTTCAAATCTATTATACCTCCTGATGTGTTTAAATATTTTGTAGGATTTTTCGGCTAAGAGGGAAACTACAGTGATTTACACTTCAATGAAAAAAAAGAAAGAACCTATTGAAGAGATTGCTGAAAAAAGCCATGATGGCTCAATTGAAAGAGGTAGTGAAAACCTCTGAAGAAGAACAGACAGTGGTAGTCGAGTCAGTTGGCAAAGTTAAAAGTGATAAAATAGACAAATCTGAAACAGCTTTTCAATGGAGGAAATGCATAGAACCGTGCAAGTCATGTATAAAAAAAGATGAAAACTATAAATTGTTGATAAACCATATGGATAACTTGACGTATGACTTGAAGAGTGTGAAAGAAGGTTATGATAAATCGTAGAAATTGATAAAACCAGTTTCGAGTAGCTAACAACGAAAATGATGCAACAATTTCTATGCTCAAAAAAACCATTTTAGACTAACAAATTGCAATTAATACTCATATCGACATGATTGCAAAGTTAAAACAAGAGCTAGAAACTGTTAGGATTGAAACAAAACGCGTCGATAAAAAGTTAAAAACCTACTCGGCTGCATCTTATGTTTTGGATTACATTCTACCCAAACTGACAGGAAAAGACGAATTAGGGGAAGATGTGTATGGCTATAACAACCAAGGAGTGGGTTATCATCGTGTTCCACCCCCAATGTGGAATAGTTATTCGAAAAAAAAAACAGATGAGGTGGACAAGTCAATGAATATTAATTTGAAAACTGAATCAAAAGATAATTTGTCTGATAACATCGATGTTACCTACACCAATCAGAATCAGACTGTGAATTAGACGTGGTTGAAAAAGTTTTTGAGAGTGACAGCGATAAAACTGAATTTGAAACTGTAAAAATGAATTTTGGCAAAAAGAGTTCTAGTATTCTGAAAGTAATGAAAGTTTCACAACAATTACATTCCTAAATCAGGACATAGTTCGGGTGATGATCCAAATGTTATCATGTACAAAATGTGTGGATCTGACAAACTATATTCTGATTCAGAATGTGAATATGAACAAAGTTGAAAAAGTTTTCAAATTGGTTGAAGTTGAGTTATCTGAAATTGATAATTTGTCGAGTAGTCAAAGTTTTTAAAACTTTAAAAAGGAACAATCTTACTATTCCAAACCACGAAGTTCCTATTCTAACAATCAACAAATAAATTATTACTATGGGAGGAAGGGTTCGGGATATGGTAAGCACAATAATGAAAAGTTTGTAAAGAAAAAGACTTTTGCGCCTGAAATAAGTTCGAAAAGTGAGAAAGAAAGCCAATTCAGATTCCAATCGAATAAAGAGTTCTATGATCAGAAAAAACAACATGAACAAGTTGAAGATCTACTATTGTAACAGACAATAGAATGTGCTTTAGGTGTAACCAAGTTAGAAACTTTGTGAGGACCGTTTTGATCTCGTAAATGCTCCATCCGACTCAGATTAGCTCTCCATATTGTGCGAAATCCAATTGGAAAGATGATATATACAATATATCACTTATAATCACTGGTTTCATTCAAAGATTGAAGTTACGAAGCTGAGAAACCAATTTGGCAGAGCTTCGTTGCCAAAAGTTACAAATGCCAACACTCACTCTCCTATTTGTAGGAAACCCTATTCGTACGAGTGACCGTTGTGCGAGTGGCTAGCTTGTGCGAGCGAACCATATCCTTGTGCGACTGGACTGACTGACTCCCTTCGTGGAAGGGCTCCTTTGTACGAAGGGGTCTTACTTTACATTTCTGACATTTCTAACACATATTCCTTTACATATAAACATGAATCGATATGCTGACATAGGCAACAAACATCGTGTATCAACAATCTCCCCCTTGGATGTTGTCGGAGTCTCAATATGTTGCCACAGTCTCGATTGGTCTTCATTAACTTCAACTATTCAATAATTTTAACATTCTCGAATATTAACAATCTCCCCCTTGCTTGAAAACATTCTTCTTAGATCTTTGACAATTCAGCTCAACACTCTCCTCTTAACTTGAGCTTCCTTTTTCTTTGGTCAACATTTTATTGAGTTTCATTTTAATCTCCCCCTTTCTATTAACTCCCTGTTCAATCTCATTATTATTTAAATAAACATTTTGGATTCCAACTTTGAAATTTTCAAATCAAACTCTTTATCAATATTTTCAAATTTCAAAACTTTCAAACATTCTTTAACAACATTAATAACCCTTTTTGATAATCAAGTTCAAATTAATGACCTTGATTATCTAATTTGTCTACCAAGTCCAATTTATTGACCTTGGTTGACCATTTAACAAACAAACTAACATTTTCTTTAAATTTCAATTTTCAACTTAATGAACTTGTAATCATTTAAAAATATGTTCAAAATTTTCAGATTTTGACAATCTGCACCCCAACATCGGTTGTCGAAACATAAAATGAAACAAAATCTTTTTGTATTTTACAAATTATGCTAAAACACACCTAAAATCTTTTTGGATTTATCTAAAATAAAATATAACAACTATGTACAAACATATTTACAGACATATTTTTGTGAGTTTGTGTAAGAGGATCATATCAGTTTATGAGACACATCACTAACATCGTTGATTAGTTTTATAACTTTAAGCTTTAAACAAGTTCACCTAAATTATCAGTATGATCCATTTTGGAACATTTTGACTGCAATTGTAATATCTTTCGACATTTTCAATTTTGTGCAATTTTTCGGGTTTAAAGCGAAAGTATTCTACAAGTTCCAGGCCATTGCTGACGCAAAATTAGAAGAACTTGTATAATACCCCAAATATCAACTAGTTATAAAGACCTAGTATCTCAGAATCAGTCAACCTCTCAAACGAAATTTCGGAGTACTAAATCCACATATCCGAGAGATGTTAACCCACTTATTAAGAAGTTTTGTTAAGTTTATATCTTGAAAACAATTTACTAAATGTGTGACACCTACTGGTACATCATCAGTGAGACTGTTTATCACTTTTTAGCTTTGCATTTCTCTAGCGTGCTGTGATAGTCCACTGATGTACTATCATTTCCTCTTTTTTTATACGAAAACTCTTTTGTCTTTTTCAAGTTTTTGTATATTTTCAAATTTTTAAATGTTTTTGTATTTTTCACTACATTTTTTCCCCTAAAATTAAAAACATTTTAAAGAAAGAAAATGACAAACCGATATAGTTTACATCAAATCGCCATCCGTTTCTGCTTCACATTCTTTGTTTATGCTTTTGCCCCTCATGATGACAAAACTTCGATACTTTTGAATTAAAAAAAAATTTTCAATTATGTTTGATCAATATGTTTTGTTTGTTCAACAGTGAGGGTTCTGTGAAGATTTTTCAGTCTGTTTCAAAAATATTTTCAAAAATCGTAATAAATTTGTCAATTAAACCCTTCATAGCCTTTTTTCTGAACACCCGGGCTACTTTTTCTCATGTGTCAGGATGCTTCTTAGTCTACAATTTACTTTGTTTGACCTTGGAAACCCTACACATGCACAAACTCAATTATTTGAACAATGAAACCCAAACCTTACCCTTGGGTAAAACTATGAGTTTTGGCTCACAAAAGCTCACATTCTTTGAAACACCTTTTTCAACTTTCTCAGTTCAAAAAGTTAGTTTCTCACCATCAGAAACTTTTTCTTTTTCAATACCCATGTTTGAGTTTTTTGAAAAAAAATTCTATACAGAAAATTTTGAATCTTTTAAATCGATTCTTTTCGAAGATTCCCCAGTTTGTTTTGTAGAAACATTCAATTTTACTGGTTTATCTTTGTTGTTAGACTCATTTGTTCTTTGCCAACTCTGTTTTGGTGCAAACATTTGTGATTTCTGTTTGGAATCTTCTGATGTTTTCTTCTCAACATAAACAGGTTTAGAATACTGTTGGGGACATCGTCTAGCAATTTGCCCAACTTGACTACATGTGAAGCACGTTCTGATTGTGGATTCATCCACCTGTTCACGTTTTTTCTTTTGTGCAAAGAATTCCTCATTAGTTTGTCTACTAAATTGGGATTCTTTATCACTTTCGGAACTTGTTACATGAACAAAATTCATCTTCTTTCCAAAATTTGACTTTTGAAACTTCTTTTTATGATTTTTCTTACTATATCCTAACCCAGCCCTCTCATTGCTATAACTTTTCTTTTAAAAATAAGAATTTCTTGGTTTGGAATATTAAGATTTATCTTTCTTGAAGTTCAAATATCTTTCAGTGCTTGCAAGATTTTCAATTTCAGACACTTCAATTTCCACCAGCTTAAATACTTTTTCAAGCCTTTTCAAATTCACATTTTGAATGGAAATTCGTCATCTGAATATAATTTGTTAGAACCAAACATCTTGTACATTATCATATACGGATCATCATTCAAATTAGAATCAGATTTTGGAATGTAATTTATGTGAAAACTTTCCTCATCTTCAATATGCGAGTTTGAACATTCAAACTTAGTAGTGTCACTATCATTCTCAAAAACATTTTCAACCACATTTTTACTAACTCTGACTCACAATCTTTGTCAGATTTATTATAGATCACGTCTATATCATCTGGAAGCTGATTAGATTGGTTTGTTTGAACAGATTTTAGCTTAAGATTCAGTGCCTTTTCCATCCCTTCCAGCTTTTTTTTCGGGAGTACCCTTCCCTCATGGGAGGTGGAACATGATAATACCTTAACCTTTTGTTCCCATTCCTATCAACCCCTTCCCTGGATTGATTCTTTTCTGTCTGTTTTGGGAAATGATCTAACACATATGAAGACTTTGAATAACTAATCAATTTCTTGTTCACTCGTTCTGTTTCAATTTTTGCCTTTTCTAATTCTTGCTTAAGCTCTGCAATTGTGTCATGGTGAATGTTAATTGTTGTTTGCTTATCCATCACAGTAGCTTTAAGCAATTTATTTGTAGCATCTTGTCCATGGCTAAGATCAACAAATTGTTTAGTTGATTTGCTCATTTTATAATAGGGTTCTTTCATTTTATGAAAATCATATGGCAAATGATTATTATGTTTTTTTCAATTCTAAAACTTGTTTATCTTTTTCAAAACATTCAATGCACTTTTCTTTGCATTTTTATTTCAAAACTTCATCTTTTTCTGCTAGCTCTGAGCATTTTTGTTTAACATCACATCTTTCTCAATACAAGACTTGCACGGTTCTATGCATTTCTTGCACTGAAGCTCAGTTTTTATCTCAACTTTCTCATTTAAATCACTCTCTACTTTTTCAATTTTCTCAATCTCAATTTGTTTACCAACCGATTCTTCTTTCTTTTCTGGCTCAAATTTTCTCTATTCCTCTTCTACCTGAGTCATCACCGCTTTATCTGCTATATTGGCCACATTACTTCATCCATCATTCTCGACACTTCGATGGTTTCTTCTATAGTTTCTATCTTTCTTCTTCTTCTCTCTACATCCCACTGAATCCGATGCTACTGTAGAATAAATTTGCAAGAGCATTATATATATCAGAAGAAGAATAAAACGTATCTGAACCTTCTTGAGTCACCACTAATGCTCTGCTTTCGATCTTGATGACCCATCTTCGATTTGAGGCCATATTGTGTTTGACTGTGGTGATGTCTTGTGATACATTGCCTTTTTAAAATAATCATCATGAAAAGATTGATATTGACTTGAACTTCTCGGTTTGGACATTCTCTCATAAAATGTCCCTGTTCTTTACATTAGAAACAAGTAACCTTCGTTTTGTCAAAACCTAGTTTAGAATCAGATCCAATTAAACACTTTCTTCTTGTGATCTCAAAGAATCTTTGTGCCCGTCTAAGAATAATCCCCATGTTCCACATTATATCCATCAGCTGTTACTCTTCTTGATCTATCTAGTCATAGTCCTCTTTTGTCATATTAAAATTTTCTTTTTTTTCATGCAACTAGACTATCACATGACTCAAGAACTGATGCTAAAAACCCCATATGCTGATTCACTGTAGATTCATTGCATTCCTAAGTATTTTGCAAGTTAACAGCGATATTGGAGTGTAGCAGATGAGGATCAGATTTACTATGAGTAGAATAAGTATTAGAACCTTTTGATGATTGTGGATTTGGATTTGAAATATATGTTGAGAGTCCACTGCTGTTGTTTGAGCTATTGGGAGTGAATCCAGACGAGTTATCTGCACTGTATGCTGTCTGAATCTTCGGAATTTGTATATTTGATAAGCTACTACCTTTGTAGTACAAATTCACCTCTGGTTGTGTGTTTGAGCTCTGCATTTTAGCTGTCTTTTTCAACTCTAATTTGTGTCCTTCCAGCTTTTCAATAAACATCTCAAGCGTGAAACTATCATTAGAACCATGAGATATGTTGACCAATCACCATCATGCGGTAACGCGTCAGCCAACTTATCCACTAATTCCTCGTTACCTTTTTCAATCCCGAATCTCTTCAATTCTTTCACCAATAAAAGTATCTTTCTATTATATGTTTTAATTATTCACCCTTCAAGCTCATAAAGATATCAAACATTTTTTATTAACGCCTTTTTATTTTTTAATATCTGTTGACCGCCTTCATATTTAAATTTAAGCACGTTCCAAATTGAGTATGCAGTTCCTTTATGCTGTAAAAGTGTGAGAATATCATCTTTTATTGATTGTTTAAAGAAATTTATCATTTTCTTCTCATTGATGAAATTATTCTTTTCAAGCTGGTCAAATTGCATGAATGTTTTCTTTTGACCATTTTCTGAAACTGGTTCCAAATACTCATCTATGATCGAGTACCAACATTTAGTGTAATTTGCGTAAATCCAATTTATAAACCATTCACTCCAACCATTGAATTCGTCAATACTCATCAACTTAGGCGGTTTAGTTGATGTTCCAAGTTCATTTTCTATACTCAAACTCTGAGCAATCCAAATAGGCGTTGTTGCAAAAGCGTTATAACATTTATTCTCCATCTTGTCAAATCTTCAAACTTTATGCAAACGTACCTGAAAACAGTCAAATACAGTCAAACATATCACTTCGTGCGAAGGAAGACTTGTATGGACAGGATCAATTCGTGTGAGTGGAATGTTTCACTCGTGCGAGTAGTCTTTTTCAAATGAAAACAAATATTGTCTCTTCGTTTGAAGGGAAAATTCTCATCGTGCGAGTGGAAGGTATCTTCGCTCGAAAGGGTTCAGTTGCACGAACTCAAGTTACGTATTTTTGCATATTTTTACAAATTTTTGATGATTCTGATTGTATTTTGGCCTAATTTTTTCAAGTGTTTATCATTAATTAATTTCGAACAGTATGTAAAAATTTAGGTCATTTCGTTCATGAATTCGTTCCGAAAAATGATCAAAAGAAGAATGAGTAGAAGTGATATGTGTAGAAAGTCTTCAAATTGCTGAAATCTTGTGTTGATAGTTGCTGAAATCGACCTCCGAGCTCTGATACCACTTATGAGGATCGTTTTGATCTCGTAAGTGCTCCGGCTGACTCGAATTAGCTCTCCATATTGTGCGGAATCCAATTAGAAAGATGATGTATACAAGATATCACTTATAATCACTAGTTTCATTCAAAGATTGAAGTTACAAAGCCGAGAAACCAATTTGGCAGAGCTTCGCTACAAGTTGCCAAAAGTTACAAATGCCAACACTCACTCTCCTATTTATAGGAAACCCTATTCGTACGAGTGACCCTTGTGCTAGTGGCTAGCTCGTGCGAGTGAACCATGTCCACGTGCGACTGAACTGACTCCCTTCATGCAAAGGGCTCCTTCGTACGAAAGGGTCTTTTCATTTCTAACATTTCTAACACGTATTCCCTTACATATAAACATGACTCGATATGCTGACGTAGGCAACAAACATTGTGTATCAACACTGTGTATTCGCTCTAGGATCAAATCTGTAACCGTTGAATGCGTAGAACACGTATCTTGTGTGGAATCCAAGTATGTGTGTAGATTGAACACAAAGAAGTAATTAACTGTTGATTTCTATTAATGCTCTAACAGTTTACAACCATGAAATCAACTGACAACAGTTCCCCCTCTCAAGTCACAAAGATGCCAATGAACAAGACCCTACACTCCTATTTATAGACAATGTTGATTCGTATGAGACTAAGTAAGAATGAGCCTCCATTCGTACGAAGCCATAGTTACAGATAGACTGATTACGAATCAACTCATTAATACTCCATTCGTACGAACGAACACATGCATAGCTCATTCGTACGAATCTAGCTATGTTGATTCGTACGAATCAACATCTAAACTTCATGTTTAACTTGTTAGAATCATGTCTTTATCATTTGTTCCAGCTACGATATGTGATTGACGCAAGCGATAGACATATGCACTCACAGACTCCCCCTTAGATATTGTTGCAGTCAATCTCATAGCTTTCTATCTTCTATCTCTGCGAGTCTTTTAAAATTTTTTAACAGCTTCAGTACCACAGACTCCCTCTTTCTCTAACAAGCTTTTCTTGAATCTGCATTTTGCTTCAGCTCCCTCTTTCAGTAGACTCTATCTCCAGACTCCCCTTTGCTTTATGCTTCCGATAGCTTTTTAGGATCGTCACCTGGTTCTACCATTGCAAGCTCCCCCTTACTTTGTACTTTTCTACAGACTCACCTTTAGTCTTAGCTATCAGGATCGTAATCTGGCTTTCACAAAGAATTGATAATTAATCTTATTATAGTTCAGTAAAGAAATCTGGCTCTATGAAAAACTTTTGACAGATTTAAAACTCTAGGATTTCATACTGGCTTTCTCCCCCTATCAAATAACTCTATATCTGACAGTTAAGCATCCAAAACCCTCTCAGATAATCATCCAAGTCTAACTTAATGACCTTGGAGAATCACAAACTATTTTTAGATTTTTCTTTTAAAAACCACAAGTTTCAAATTAATGAACTTGTTTATTTTTCAAAAAAAACATGTTCAGCATACTCAGATTTTGAAACTCAGCTTTCAGACATCGGTTTTCGAAAATAAATAAAAAAAAAGTTCTTTTTGAATTTTTCTAAATTTATGCTAAAACACATTCTTTTTAGGTTTTTCTAAGATTTTCAGTGTGTTAAAATGCAATAAAGAAATATTTACAGACATATTTTTGTTTGAGTTCGTGTTAGAGGATCATATCAGCTCTTGACAAATCACAAGCACCGTTAACCTTTTATAGACTTTAAGGTCTAAACGATTCACTTAGATTGCTAGTATACTGATCCACTTAAATTTTCACACAAACTTCAATATACTCTCGTATCAATATTCCCTATTTACGTGTTTTAAGAACTCAACTTATTTGCGTGTCCCACCTCAGAATATACTCACGTATCAAGATTCCCTAGATTCAATCTTACATGTGAATATACTATATTTATATCTGTACTCTGGGTTAGTGTGAGACCTTGTGTAACACCCCGAAAACGGGTTTGGTAATCAAACCACGTTAATACTAAAAGAGGGGTAAAGTACCATTAGTGGTAAAAATTAACCCAGTGAATATTTGGATTTAAATAAATAAACCTAATATTAAATAAAAGTTGAACGAAGGCTTTTGAGTAAATAAAGTTTATAAAAGGCCCAAGTTAACGGGACTTAAAAAAATGAGTTGTAATCTCCCCGAACCCACTAAGTTAACAAGGAATGTTTACACATCTCGGTGAGGGCTTGGCCCAGGGTTTTACCCGGGTTCGAGTTCGAGGGGATGGGCAGTTTTACCTATTCCACGGGGTTTTCGCGCATCTGGGGTGTGCTACTCTTTCTAGCGGTGGTCGAGTAGTCGACCTTTGGACATAGCTCCGAAAGGGTGTGTTTACACGTGGAAAGCAGTTAGCCGTTAAAAAAAAACTTGGAATGTTTAACCTAGTTAATAAGAGGGAATATTGTTGGAAATAAGTAGGTTGTAGCCTACTTAATAACTAACCAAACATGAGGGGCCAAAGTTGGATAAGTTGAAAGTTTATTTAATAAAAACAAAATACACACACAGTGTGTGTTCTGTTAGATCTCAGGAGAGCTCCCATGGAGCAAAACCCTAGTTCATACAAAAACCATCAAATTGAAGGGCTAAACAAAGCTCAAATTCACAATTGAACGCGAAGTAATGATCACCCAAGCTAGGGGATCATAAGGTATGTAAAATTTTGATGATTTGTGAAGTTTTGAAATTTGATGAACATCATAATCCGTGAATTATGGATGAATTATAGAAGTTATGGCTGAATTGTGATATATACTTGCTTAGGAACAAAACCTTAAGTGAAAATTATACATATATTGCCATGAATTGAATGTTAAGATGATTTACCACACTAGGATAAGTGGGTTTTAATCATATGATGAAATTGATGATATAGTTATGATTAGAATCATCATACATAATATTAATAAGAAGATACTTGAACAATTTAGGTGTTTGAGTACATAAATCATACTTGCCATGAAATGGGTTTTGTATAATAAGATGAAAATGATGATATATTCATGTTAAAATGATGTAGATATCATCATGTGTTAAGAATGATTAATGTTGTGTTAATTCAATGAATTATGGTTACAAAAACTTGGTTAATAAAGTGGATAAAACGGTAGCATAAGAATGAAGCTTACCGGATAATTGACCAAGTAATTAAATGAGTAGTTGAGCTACATCGTGTAATTACTTATGTTAATAGGCAGTTGACTTTAAAAAGTCAAACTGACCAATAATACGATCGAATGATAATTTCGACATAAAAACCGTAAGATGAAATAGTCGTGATTGATTATGACTAATCTAACCATCTTACAAATTACAATGATAATTTGACGCTTGACAAGCTAGGTGGAAGATTGGGAGGAAGCGGGTCAAACCAATCGAGTATGAAGGAAAAGCATAATTTGGATGTAAGGTAACTAAAGCTTACACTCCTTTTAAATTTATAAAATATTTCTTTATCGTATTGATTATGAAAAAGATAATTTAGTATTTAAAAAGTGATGTTCCGACGTGTAGTCGTACGGAACAAGATAAGCGAAAATTATAAGAAACCATATTAAGTGTTAAAAAGGAGTAAATCGTTAATTCGGTCATATAATGACGAATAGACAATGAGTTTGAATGGTTACTTTATAACATAAGCCAAAATAATTAATAAGGGTAATACGTTAATTCGGTCATGCGATGATGATAAACGTTTGTTTTGAAAGACACCTTATGGCATAAGTCGTGATGGGTCAAAAAGGAATTAAGAAATAATTTATAAGTAATATGAACGTATGGTGTAAACCAGAGCGAGTCATGTGGATGAGATGGTAAATAAATATAATCTCGCAAAGATAAACGGTCACTTAGACCTAACGGGTTAAAAGGTAAAGATATCACCCTTTGACAATATTGGCTATTGATTATTTGTCGAGTTATATGCTTATAGGAGTAAATATCGAATGTATATTTGAATCGCTATTAATTAGCGGTTATTAAAGCAAGGTATTAAAATGGATCTATACTTTGGTCCGAGCCAGTATGCGTAATTAAGATTATAGCAAAGATGTGCGATTTTGGTCAAATATGTTGTTGAAAATCCTTCGTTGTAAAAGCAGGGCTAAAGTTGACCAAAACGCCCTTGATCAATAAATCAAGCAAACGACCCTTACGGGTTGTTTAGAAATAAGCATTTCGATCAAGTAAATCATTAGGATAAGTATAAAAGCGAAAGGCATGATCCTTGTGAGTCAAATGCCTTAAAATGAGTCTTTTCCGTAAAAAGATAAACCGAGGGGTAGAACTCGGAATAAATAGTTTACCACATTAAATCCAGCCTAATTATAGTTGTCGTAGAAGATCATTTGATAAGTAATGCGGAAATATGTTGCTAGCAAGGAATGAGCGTGATTTATGCTTAAAAATGCTTAAATACCCTTAACGGATCACAATTAGCATATAAGCAAAAAATGGGTTAAGAATGCATGAAAACCCGTGATTTGAACCTTGTATAATAGGAAATAATTATAACATGATGTTCATAAGAGTTTGAATGCTACAAACAAGTTTGTTTGATAAAATCATGAGTGGGTCAAAAATTTTGTAGAAATATATAAAGCTGAAGGCTTAAAGACTTAGAAAATTGTTATTCCAGATATCGGATTTTTACTCCATATGACAGATAATTAAATTACGATCATGTAGGAAGAAATGTGACGCAAAACGGATAAAAAATGAGAGAGCTATGTCCGTTTCGGTAAGAACTAGTTTGGCTGGGAAAAGTGCAGAGCTGACACGGCCGGGTGGACACTTAACACGGCTGGGTGAAGGTTCTGTGAAAAATATATGTTTAGCTGACATGGCCGGGTAGAAACCTGACCCGGGCGGGTGAAGGGGCTGAAAAAAAATAATTTCTTGTGTTTAATTCTTTTGTTCAAATGGTTTGATTTCTAATCCTTTGGTTGAAATTGTATGATAGGTGACGATGCACTTTAGACCTCGGAGGATGATCAAGCCATGTCAAGAACCGAACACACAATCTAATGAAGCTTCCGCTACTTTAATAGTCTCTTTTGTTACCAAGCTTATGTAAAACTATTATAACCATCTTTTGGATGTTTTTAAACTTTTGTAAATATCGTTTGAATGTTTGAACTCTATGTAAACGTCGTTTCATCGATGTTTTGAAAAAACGGCGTTTAAAATGCACTATATGTTATATGAAATATTCAATAAATGTATGGATCTTACAAGTTGGTAATCAGAGCTCCAGGTTAAAGAGTAAAGTGTTCGGTTCGAGACTTGTTCGTATAATCCGGTAAGTTTTAAGGTATATCAACGGTCTAGTATGTTAAAGTGTTAAAAACAACACATAGGGTTATCGTGTAATGCACGTTACTCCAAATAAAGTAATAAAAGACCGATATAGTTAACAAAATACGTGTGTTAACACCTGTTGTAGAAAGCCTTGTATTATAGCACGAGCGTTTTTTAAATTCAACGTTACTAATATTTGTAAACGTTTTAGTTAAAGGACCCTCACATCTGAAGATGACGAGAGTCTGAGGATCTATCCATATGATGAAAATATGGTTTGAAGTATGACGAGTAAACTATACTCGCCAAAGACATAAATCAAGAAATGTTCTCGAATAGAGATCGAACAACAAGGAAAGTTTATCAGAGCAAGTATCTACAAGGTACACGTCTTACGCTTATAGTACAAACGGTAATATGCAACAAATACACAGTGAAAGGCAGTTGCATATAGAATATGAAACTTGGGAAACCTAGATATGTTACCTATCCAGGATGACGTTTCGAAGAGAAATTTTGTAGAGAATACGTATTATTCACAAATTGTTAATAACAAGACAATAACAGAATTCAGTTTATACAGAAACTTGGACGAGATTGTTCATCCAAGTAAGTATTCTCAATATAAATCCTATTGAGAAAAGTAATGATCACATCAACGAATGTGAATAAATGTTTATAAAAAGGGACATTTTATATGTTCAAGGATAAAACGGGTAAAACTAATAATTGTTAACTGACAATTAAATAAAGTTTTACCAAATGAAATCATAAATATGGAAATAAATTGAGGATTTACTTACATGGGACGTGATGTGGTAATTATAATAAGGTCACGCGTACCATGTGTTGATCGCTTACTCTGGCCAAGTAAGTAGTGAACACATGATACTATGAGCTTCTTATAATGAGCACAGTTATGTCCGATGTAGTAAGGTCGAGATGAATGAAAAGTTAAAGGATCCTTAGGGTCAAGAAATCTTATGGACATACGCGTATAAATGGTTTTCGTAGGAACCATAAAAACGATGTATGGCGCACATAGAAATAAATGACCCAAGGAAATTCATGACATAAGTCATTTTTGGACGAAAGTGCCATGGTTGACAAAAAGGGCATTGTAAAACCAAAGTATAAATGACCCACGGGGTCATAGAAACGAAGGTATTGCCCACACGGAAAGACGATCAAAGTCGTTGACTTTGGTCGTAGTAAAGAAAGGATGATGATGATAATCATCATTCATAGTTTATAAGACTGTCAAGGATGGTCAAATAAAGAATAAAGGTTTGGTTAAATAAAAGCGATGAATTTCGCTAAGACAACCAAACAAGTTAAAACGAAGTCTTAATGCTTACCGGAATGGTTGCAATAATAATGACTTCGTTAAAGTACCCGATTGATGGGTAAGGATTTATACACATGCGTAAACTGAGAAATGGGAACGCGGATTGAAAGTTACAAGACTCGGATTATGAGTTATAACTAAAAGACCATAAAATTTCACAAACATAAATTTTGATAATTATGTTCAACTATTTTGAGGTTGAACGGGCTGAATAATGAATAAAGTTTGACTGTTCATAAGTGATGGATTTCACACAAACAAGTCAAACGGGTTGAATAAAGTATAATGCCTGATGGCATAAGTAAGCGCAAACTGGGTAACGGTAGCGTTAGACGCAAAAGAATAATGAGCCCGGTAATGGGACATAATTAAATACGAATATAAGCGTAAATCGGATAACGGTAAGTTTGAGACAAACCGATGGTTAAATGACGTGAGAAGTCATAGAGTCGGAAGAATTATCCTTAAGAAAACGATTGTAGACACGAACTAAAGTCAAAGTTAACAAATTTCAAACGTGAAAACAAATGATTTTCAAACATAAAAAGAGTGCTTTGACACCAAATATATATTTTAATAAACACACGAGTAAAAAGAATGATCTACGGGATCATCATAACCTTTGGGTTATAAACAGTGTAAAGGTCTACGGGACCAAAATGACCCACGGGTCATGAATAGAAAGAAATGGACCATAAAGGCATCACCTTAAAACGGTGAAAGCCTAAAGAAATTGTTAGTGCATACGTTTGTCGACTTCGTCTTGTATCGAGTCTTGTAATAGGTTTGATAGATCAAGTCACTTAGAACGAGAAAAACTGGAAACTGGCCAAAACAAGCCAGTTCATACGAAGTGGCCAGTTCACACGAACTGGACAAGGCCACTTCATGCGAACTGGAACATGTCCACTTCATGCGAAGTGGCTGGCCTATATATAGTGAGCTTGAGTCTTTCATTTGGAACTTTTCCATTCCAGCAGCGAATCTCTGCTGAAGTGTCTACAGGTCTGTAAACTTGTCAAATCAATAAACAAGACGGTTAAACTACTTTCTAGTACAAATCAAGCTGAACCGACACCGAAACGTCTGATTCCGCCTCTCGTTTTGGTCTAGAATTCTTCTGAAAGACTCGTTTTGGTCGTTACTCGATCCTACAAGTGGTATCAGAGCTCAGGAGGAAGAGTTTTACCGATTCAGCTTGTTTTTCACGGATAATTTCTGTTTCTACTCCATTCTTCACGTTTTTTTTTAAATTAAAAGAGATTTTCTGGATAAAATGGATTAAATTTGAAGTATAACCTGCAAAATGATGTTTTAAACTATCTGTGAAAGTTCCAGGTCTTAAAACATATTATAACTTAATCAATTTTGTAAAAAACCGACCGATCAGTTCTACAGATCCAACTCGCACGAACAGGAGTTTTAATCTTAGATCTACGATGATTTAGTGGATGAAATTGATCGAAAAACATCTCATTATGATCGGAATGTGTTAAAGAACAATCCTAGAGTATCATTTTTACCAAAATCTGTCCAAAAGTTCATCATATAGGTCAGATCGTTTGAACAGGTTTTCCAGGTCGTTTGAAATGGTTTCAGTTCGTATGATATCTGTCCAGGTCGTGTGAGTTTTGTCATCCAGCTTGTACGTAGTGGTTATAAAGTTTGCCAGTTCGTTTGAGTTGTTGAGAATCAGGTCATACGAGGTGCACTAGATCCCAGGTCGTTTGAAATTAACATCAGGTTCAGTCCGTCTAAAAGTTGTTAGTCCGTTTGAAAATCAGCAGTTCACACGATCTCAGTTCATACGAAGTAGTCAGTCCGTTTGAAAGTGTTCAAGAGTTCAGTTCGTTTAGAGGATCAGTTCGCTTGAAAGGTCATACGAAGTGACAAGCATACCAGTCCGTCTGAACTTACCTCGTGTGAACCTTAGATCGTTTGAATCACAGTTCGTTTGAACTTCAGTCCGTTTGAAAGTTAATTCGTTTGAAATAAAGCCTCCAGGTCGTACGAAGTGGTTATTCAGGTCGTTTGGTAATAATTCAAGGTTCTCAATTTGTGTGTGTTTGAATTAATTAGCTCCAATATTCGATACAAGTTGGTCCAATTAAAATCAGAGGATATTGAAAGATGTCGGCCATTGTTTAAAAGAATGAGAAAGGGTTGAGTATACATGTGAAGTGGCCCAATAGAATTTTATAATAAAATGGTTGTTGTCGGCAATTTTCAAGGTGTTTGCATGAGAAAATAAATTGAAAATCAAAGTTCATTACCAAGGTGATTAGGTCATTTTTTGTTGTCGAGTGCTTTCAATCTAGTGGTAGCTTGTTTGAAGGTCCAATCAGATTCAAAATTCACCAATTTCAAGTTGTTTAGAGATCAGTTCAAATTGTTTGAAGTTAGACCTCAGGTCGTGTGGTTTGAGTTGTACTCCAGTTCGTTTAAATTTGTGGTTCAGGTCGTGTAAAACAAATCAGTCACTTCGCACAAAGTGAGAAAATTGATTCTAGTTCGCACACTTCCAGTTCACACAAGTTTTAATGTATAGCTTTAGTTCGCATGAGTTGGAATTGTGTCTAGATTGTTTGAGAGCTCCTTAGTTCATTTGTAAAATCTGCCAGCTAGTTTGAAAAGTTCATCATTGTGGTCAACAAGTCAAAACGTTACTCGATCGGTCAACACTGTCACCTGATTGTTATTATTGTTGATTCACTCGTTCAAGCATTCTTCCGATTCAAATTGTTTGATAAGTGTTTAAGCTAATCATTTTTGTTTGATTGTCTATAGGTGATCCAGGTGATTCGAGGTGATTTGTTTACCAGCTCGTTTGAAGAATCTGAGTTTGTGATATTTCGATACCGAAACATGGATTCCGAGTTCTACAACGCATTTGCTACATCTCCGACTACTCCGGCTACCATTGCTCAAAACATGAACGCAGAAAACGAAACTGGAACGTTGCAAAACCCCCCCGAAACTTATGGGAATTGAAGAGTACCATGGATGGAAAGATCGTTTTGAGAATTGGGTTCAAGCAAACCAACTGAGAGCTTGGGAAAGCATTGAAACAAAATATATTAGACCACAGACTGCTTTGAATGTTGACAAAATCATCTCGGAATTTTCAGACATAGAGAGAGATAGCTATAAAGGAGAGAAAATGATGATAAGTCTGTTACAACAAGCAGTTAAAGAGGATATATTTGTTTTGCTTCAGCATGATGGGAGTGCGTTTTCGATTTGGGAAGCACTTAAGAAAAAGTTTGAAGGAAGCACAGAAATGCTCAAGAGTAAAGCATCTTTGCTGAAAAAGGAGTTTGAGTTGTTTACCAGTATGCCAGGGGAAACTACAAAGACTCTCATTGAGAGATATTGTCATCTTGTGCGCACCATGTCTCAGTTGAAAATCACTAAAACTCCGGCAGAATGGGTTGAAAATTAGCTGACGCGTTACCGCAAAAAGAATGGGGTACTTATCTCATGATCTTAAAGAATTTTGGAGAGTTTAGTAGATTGTCAATCGGACAGTTTATTGAAAAGCTTGAGGCACGGGATCTTGAACAGCAAAAGATTGCCAGAATGAACAGCTCGAGTAATCAACAAGATATCAAATTGTACTATAAAGGAAATGTTCAAACTGTTGAAGCAAGTCCAAAGATCCAAACTGCCTTTAGTGCAGGGAATTCATCTGAATCAGTCAGTCAAAGTTCAATCAACACTAGTGGATTTTCAAATGTTAATCCTCCGAGTGTTCCAAGTGCAAATGTTGGTAATGGAAGTATGATTCAATGCAATGTTGCATTACATCTTCACAATGGTCAAAATTTTTCTGATGAGGTGGTTAAAAGTCATATGGGATTACTAGTTACTGCTTTGGAATCTTATGAAGGATTGATTGCTGGAAAGATTGGTAATCCTATGTTAACCAAGGAAGATTATGACCAAATTGATGCAGAGGAGTTGGAGCTTATGGATATAAAATGGTGCTTAGCAAGTGTTTTGAGGAGAGCTGAGAAATTCAAAATGATTACAGGAAGAAATGATTTCTTGGATGCACATCTTTCTGCTTTAGGTTTTGATAAATCTAAAGTTACTTGTTTTAAATGCAGGGAGAAAGGACATTTTAAGCGAGAATGCAAGAATCAGGAAGCTAGTGGAGCAAAGAATCCGTTTGGTGGTCATGATTACTATCGGAAGGCCATATATCAACAAGTTGCTCATCAACTACATCAACAAAAGGATTCACAAACGGCTCATGGGAAGATGATAGAAGATGCAAACAGGAAAGCTTATTTTGGTATCATTGATCAAGACGATGAGAAAATGGCTCCAGGATTTAGCTAGGATAAGTTTATGAATGAGAATGGAGAGTTTAAAGCTTTCATTGCTCAAATTGTTCAAAAGCCAGAATTGATGAAAGAATGGATAGCAGTGTTATCTGATGAAGGGAAAAGTGAAGATGAAGAATCTGTTTCTTCTGAAAACAGTTCAACAGATACTAGTGATGATGATGAAGAATTTGAACAGATAAACATTGGAAAAACTCATTTATCTTCTGACAGTTTTGAATTCTATTTTGCAGAAAAATTGAAGAAACTTAAAGAGAGAAAAGCTGCAAAAGAAACGAAAGAAGTTAAGGCTGAGAAGATTGTTGAAGTAGAAAAGGTAGTCGAAGTCGAAAAGATTGTGGAGATTGAAAAGATTGTTGAAGTCACAAAACCTTGTCTTTCATGTTTGGAACCTTGCAAACAATGTAAAGATAAAGATGAAAGGTTTAGTGAGCTTGAAAAGTTGAAAGAGAAGTTGTTGTTTGATGTCAAGAATGTGAAAGAGTCGTACGATGTATTGAACAAAACTGTGAATAGTTTGCAGAAGACAAATTCTGAAAGAGAAGATGCTTTGACAATGATGAATGCAACAATGATGTCGAAGCAGAAAGAGATAAATTTTTACATTGAAGAATGTGCGAAATGGAAGCAAGAGTTGGAAATTGAGAAAGTTGAAAATGAAAGAATCAGACGATTACTGAAAAGTTATTCAAGTTCTGATTACTTAATTCACAGAATTTATCCAACTGTTGCAGGTTTTGAAGCTTTTGAAGACAAGAAGCTGAAGAAAAATGATACTGGTAAGAAACAGAGTGTTAGTTATAACAAGTGTCCGCCTCCAATTTGGGAAGGGTATTCGTCTAGAAAACCGAATGAGGAACAAGTAAAAAAGGTAGTCAATATAAAGTTGGAGTCCGAGATAACCGACGTATTACCAGAAAATATTGATATCACGTTCACAGCGTCCGACATAGATCATGAGTCTGAGTTAATAAAAAGGATGGTCGATCAGGTGTTAGATAAGGATGAATAGTCCGAGTCAATGTTTGAGTCCAGAAGTTCGAGTTCGTCTGTCAGAAGTTCAAAGTCGTCGGGAAAACGGGTGTATAGTAAAGAATTTTTGTTGTCAAAATCTAATTTGAATGACGAAACATTTGAAGTTGCATATACTTTGAATGGTTCTGACAAATTATATTTTGATAAAGAATTTCCAATAAGAGGTGTTAAACCAAAAATGATCAAAAAGGTTTTTAAACTAACAGAAATTAATATTTATGAAATAAAAGATGTAAATCTTTCTGAAAAACCAAGTCCTTACACCTCAAGAATAAAACAAAAATTAAACAAGAAAATGGGTTACAGTTCTGCTTCAGGTTATCGAAAGAAACCAAACCATAACGGTAATTTCAAAAAGAAAGGATTAGGTTTTATTCCTCCAGAAAATTATAAAAATGAGAAAATTTCTAAAAATACAAAATTTGTGTCAGGTCCTTCTGCTGAGGAAGAAAAGAAGAGCTCATTCTGGAGACAATCAAATCAGGAATTTCTTGCTGAAAAGAAGAAAACTGAAGCTCATCAAATAAAAGAGACAAGAACCTATTACAGGTGTCAAGAAGTTGGACATATAGCTTGGAACTGTCCTAAGGCAACCAACACAAAACAGGGAGTCTCAGAAAAACTCAAAGAAGTAGTTGTTGATAAAACCGAACCACCAACTGAAAAAGTTTAAAGTGTTTAAAAATTCAACATATGAAGTTGGTGAGTGTTCGAAAAGGTTTTACAAGAAAAGGGGAAATCTTAACAACCAAGCTTGGATTGTTAAGAAATCAGATGTAAAATCTGTCGATGAAGCTGACTCCATAAAGTCAGATGAGCCACAGGTTGAGATTAAAGCAGAAAACTCAGTGCCTCCAATGGATGATGTTCATTTTCCACTATTGAGGGCTGAAAATTTTAAATCAAAGATTGGAAAAGTTGAAATCTCAAATCAATTTTATTCTGAAAAGAATGAATTTGATGTTGAAAAAGTTTTTAATGGAAATGTAAAAAATATTTTTGGGAAAATGGTCAATGGGAAGGCCAAAGGGGTTAAAGAATTTTACAAGTCTAAAAAGGCAACTTACAGCCCAACCCCTAGTGAAGTTGAAAAAGTCACACCCAAGGAAGGTCAGGCTTGGGTGTCCATTCTATTTGTTTGAAAAACCTGACTTGCCGGAGCTCCCAAGTTGGTAATCGTGGAGCAGGAATCGGCATCATTCTTGAAATGGTTTGTTTAGTAAAGTACAGGTAGTATCTTTAAATTGTCATACATTCTTTTACAAGTGGTTGAAGAAGGTTTTCACTTACAAGTGGTAAATCAAGGACATTAAGTTGTACTTGTTTTTCCTACATATTGATTGAGAAACGATGTGATGAACCCCTAACCTACAAGTGGTAAAATCAACAAAACTTATTTTCCGGAAAAATCATTTTGGTTAAAACAAACTTAAGTGTTTTGAAATCATAATGAGAAAATAGTTTTGTGTAAGGGGGAGTTCTGATTGTTTATGCCAAGAGGATGGCGAATTGAAGTGATTCGATATCGGTTGTCAATTTGATTGTATAGTTTGTTTTCAAATTTCTTTAATGTGTTTGCATTTTAGGGGGAGTAGAAAATTTCAGAAAATCCAAAAACATTAGAAAATTTGAAAAAGGCAAAAACATGATAAAATACAAAAAGAGTTTTGTTGTCAAAAAAGAGGAAATGATAGTACATCAATAGACAGTTACAGTATGCTAAAGAAATGTAATGATTAAATAGCATTAAACGGTCTCACTGATGATATGCCGATAGGTTTTTACACATTTAGTAAGCTTTTTCGGGATATAAACTTAAATTCAAACTTGCTTAATTTGTGGGGAACACTACTTGGATATATAGGTAACCCCTGAAATTTTGTTTGAAAGGTCCCTCTTTCTGAGATACTAGGTCTTTATGCTAAGTGATATCTGGGGTATTATCCCGGGACTTCTGATTTTGCGGAAGCAATGGGCTAGTCCCCGGAGAATACTTTACGCTTGCTTGAAATATAGCGCCGCCCTCAGCATAAAATGATGAGACAATAAAATTGCTAATCAATGCTGTTGTAAAAAAGATCCTCTAAAGGGGACCCACCAAAAGTCGAGCCGTCATCTCTCTGCTGAACGGAAGTTCTGACCTGAGCTCTCACGGTTTCGCATCTAACCCCTTACAGATATCATCTGTGGTATACTCACATGTAAGACTGAATATTGGGATCTGGATACGGGAGTATATTCAAGAGGTGGGACACATGAATGAGTTTAAGTTCTTAATTCATCTAATTCATATCCTGAATCAGTTGAAATTTGTGTGAGAATTTAAGTGGATCAGTATATCGGCAATCTAAGTGAATTGTTTAATTCTTAATGTGTAACTAAGCTCAACGGTACTTGTGACTTGTCAAAAACTGATATGATCCTCTTACACAAACTCACAAAAATATTGTCTGTATATATTTCTTTATTGCATTTCATTTCATTCAAAAATCCAAAAAGATTTTCAGTGTGTTTTAGCATAAAGATTTTGAATTTTTATCTACATGTGGTTCATCAGTTATTAAGATTGTTAAATCATCCTGGATAAATTTGAGGGAGATTTTGGTTGTATAAATTTTGTAAAATGTTAAATTTGTGAAAAATTTACTGTTGGGTAGAGGAAGTGCAGGATAGCCTGGATTCTGAAGTCTGAGTATAGAGCTAGGTCATGATCCTGATTCTGTGAAAGTCAAATTGCAATCAACATCCGAGGAAAGATTGTTCGAGGGGAGTCTGTTGATGCTGAAGAGGAGAAAGAGATAAAGTTTTAAGGATGCCTACACTGTCAGATTCTTTGAAGAGAAGCTCGAAGACTGATAAAGACTGAAGACGTTGAAGAGTCGACACTTAAGACTCGTCAACATCCGAGGGGGAGTCTGTTAGTGCATACGTCTGTCGACTTCGTCTTGTATCGAGTCTTGTAATACGTTTGATAGATCAAGTCACTTAGAACGAGAAAAACTGGAAACTTGTCAAATCAATAAACAAGACGGTTAAACTACTTTCTAGTGCAAATTAAGCTGAACCGACACCGAAACGTCTGATTCTGCCTCTCGTTTTGGTCTAGAATTCTTCTGAAAGACTCGTTTTGGTCGTTACTCGATCCTACAGAAATAGTCTACGAGGCTAAAATGAAAGAACCTATGGGTTACTTAGACAAAGCGAGGAAAACATTTGAGAATCCCCGTGTAAAACAAGGAATATAAAAGAATAAATGCCAAGTTGTCAAAATTGCTTGACATAAATTAAAAATAAAACGTTAAACTAAAATTTAGTTTTAGTAAAAAACAACGTTTTATCAAACATACATAGTATGAGATGGGTTGGGAAATGATTAATATTAAAATATACAGGTCTTCACACTGATATGTGCGAGACGATACATTCGAAAAGAAGATTTTCTATAATAAAGAGTTGATATAAACTTAGATATGACGTGATGTAATCACGGTCAAGAAAAGTAATGTGAAATATAATCACGTTGTAGCCCGAGCAAAGGGTGTAAGGTAACTGGACTGATAAGTCTAAACGGCAAGACCGGTTAAGGCCAATTCTTAAATTTAAAAACTTGTCCAATGCACTTATCATTATGATATTCGCGTGGAAAAGAGCTTAATGACCAATTGATATGAACGAATGGACAAATGGCGACTCGGTCAAGTAAAAAGATAAGGTAAATGTATATAAAATGACAATGATGGCTCATGAGGCCTTACTAACGAAGAATATTGATCACCTATACTAAGGGATCATAAGGCAACACAATCTAAATGTCGGGAAGTCAAATCGAGCAAAAGCACGATTTAAGAATTAAGCTATAGGGTATGTGGTTATATGCTTTATAGAATTTTGTTAATATCATCTATTGAATTATCTTATATAATTAAGATAAAAATCAAGAAATTCGGTTTGTTCTTAAGCGTTGGATTTCGTATGAATGAACCGAATGATTAAATTCTAAAACAAAAGAGTTTGTTTGTCAAAAGTGAAAGATTTCACTAAACCATTCAAACGGGTTAAAGTAAAAGATTTATGAAGAGTTCGAAAGTATAAAAGCGATGGATTTTGCTAAGTTAACTAAACTGGTTGAAATAACAAAATTAAGTTATTCTGAGTTGCGTTGTTTCACATGAAAGACGCATATGTTTTGTAACCAAAAATATATTACCATACTTTTCTTGTAATACTAACAAATGGTTAGAGTATGAGCGATGCTCAAAAGATTACTGAGACTAAGTGCATTAGGTTTAAAACAAATAAACTACGTGAGAAAGGTTTCTGGGACGAAACCTCTTTAAGGGGGTAGACTTGTAACACCCCGAAAACGGGTTTGGTAATCAAACCACGTTAATACTAAAAGACGGGTAAAGTACCGTTAGTGGTAAAAATTAACCCGGTGAATATTAGGATTTAAATAAACAAACCTAATATTAAATAAAAGTTGAACGGATACTTTTGAGGAAATAAAGTTTATAAAAGAACCGAGTTAATGGGACTTAAAAAATGAGTTGTAACCTCCCCGAACCCGCTAAGTTAACTAGGAATTTTTAACCTAGTTAATAAGAGGGAATATTGTTGGAAATAAGTAGGTTATAGCCTACTTAATAACTAACCAAACATGAGGGGCCAAATTTGGATAAGTTGAATGTTTATTTAATAAAAACAAAACACACACACAGTGTATGTTCTGTTTGATCTTAGGAGAGCTCCCATGGAGCAAAACCCTAGTTCATACAAAAACCATCAAATTGAAGGGCTAAACGAAGCTCAAATTCACAATTGAACGCGAAGTAATGATCACCCAAGCTAGGGGATCATATGGTATGTAAAATTTTGATGATTTGTGAAGTTGTGAAATTTGATAAACATCATAATCCGTGAATTATGGATGAATTATAGAAGTTATGGCTGAATTGTGATGTATACTTGCTTAGGAACAAAACCCTAAGTGAAAATTATACATATATTGCCATGAATTGAATGTTAAGATGATTACCACACTAGGATAAGTGGGTTTTAATCATATGATGAAATTGATGATATAATTATGATTAGAATAACCATACATAATATTAATAAGAAGATACTTGAACAATTTAGGTGTTTGAGTACATAAATCATACTTGCCATGAAATGGGTTTTGTATAATAAGATGAAAATGATGATATATTCATGTTAAAATGATGTAGATATCATCATGTGTTAAGAATGATTAATGGTGTGTTAATTCAATGAATTATGGTTACAAAAACTTGGTTAATAAATTGGATAAAATGGTAGCATAAGAATGATGCTTACTGGATAATTGACCAAGTGATTAAATGAGTAGTTGAGCTACATCGTGTAATTACTTATGTTAATAGGCAGTTGAATTTAAAAAATCAAACTGACCAATAATACGATCGAATGATAATTTCGACATAAAAGTCGTAAGATGAAATAGTTGTGATTGATTATGACTAATCTAACCATCTTACAAATTACAATGATAGTTTAACGCTTGACAAGCTAGGTGGAAGCTTGGGAAGGAAGCGGGTCAAACCAATCGAGTATGAAGGAAAAACATAATTTGGATGCAAGGTAAGTAAATCTTACACTCCTTTTAAATTTGTAAAAAAATTCTTTATCGTATTGATTACAAAAAAAAAATAACTTAGTATTTAAAAAGTGATGTTCCGACGTGTAGTCATACGGAACAAGATAAGCGAAAATGATAAGAAACCATATCGATGGTTAAAACGGAGTAAATCGTTAATTCGATCATATAATGACAAATAGGCAATGGGTTTGAATGGTTACCTTATAACGTAAGCCAAAATAATTAATAAGGGTAATACGTTAATTCGGTCATGCGATGACGATAAACGTTAGTTTCGAAAGACACCTTATGGCATAAGCCTTGATGGGTCAAAAAGGAATTAAGAAATAATTTATAAGTAATATGAATGTACGGTGTAAACCGGAGCGAGTCATGTGGATGAAATGGTTAATAAATATCATCTCGCAAAGATAAACGGTCACTTAGACCTAACGGGTCAAAAGATGAAGATATCACCCTTTAACAATATCGACTAATGATTATTTGTCGAGTTATATGCTTACAGTAGTAAATATCGAATGGATATTTGCATCGCTATTAATTAGCGGTTATTAAAGCAAGGTATTAAAACGGATCTATACTTTGGTCCGAGCCAGGTATGCGTAATTAAGATTATAGCAAAGGTGTGCGATTTTAGTCAAATATGTTGTTGAAAGTCCTTCGTCGTAAAAGCATGGCTAAAGTTGACCAAAATGCCCTTGATCAATAAATCAAGCAAACGACCCTTACGGGTGGTTTAGAAATAAGCATTTCGATCAAGTAAATCGTTAGGACAAGTATAAAAGCGAAAGGCATGATCCTTGTGAGTTAAATGCCTTAAAATGAGTCATTTCCGTAAAAAGATAAACCAAGGGGTAGAACTCGGAATAAATTGTTTACCACATTAAATCCACCATAATTATAGTTGTAGTAGAAGACCATCTGATAAGTAATGTGGAAATATGATGCTAGCAAGGAATGGGCGTGATTTATGCTTAAATACCCTTAACGGGTCAAAATAAGCATATAAGCAAAAAACGGGTTAAGAATGCATGAAAACCCGTGATTTGAACCTTATATAATAGGAAATAATTATAACATGATGTTCATGAGAGTTTGAATGCTACAAACAAGTTTGTTTGATAAAATCAAGACCGGGTCAAAAATTTTGTTGAAATATATAAAGCCGAAGGCTTAACGACTTAGAAAATTGTTATTCCGGATATATGGTTTTTACCCCATATGATGGAAAATTAAATTATGATCACGTAGGAAGATACGTGACACAAAACGGATAAAAAATGAGAGAGTTATGTATGTTTCGGTAAGAACTAGTTTGGCTGGGAAAAGTGCAGAGCTGACACGACCGGGTGGACACTTGACATGTCCGGGTGAAGGTTATGTGAAAAATATATGTTTAGCTGACACGGCCGGGTGGAAACCTGACCCGGGCAGGTGAAGGGGCTGAAAAAAATAATAATTTCTTGTGTTTAATTCTTTTGTTCAAATGCTTTGATTTCTAATTGTTTGATTGAAATTGTATGATAGGTGACGATGCACTTTAGACCTCGGAGGATGATCAAGCCATGTCAAGAACCGAACACACAATCTAACGAAGCTTTCACTACTTTAATAGTCTCTTTTGTTACCAAACTTATGTAAAACTATTATAACCATCTTTTTGATGTTTTTAAACTTTTGTAAATATCGTTTGAAGGTTTTGAACTCTATGTAAACCTTGTTTCATCGATGTTTTGGAAAAACGGCGTTTAAAATGCACTATATATTATATGAAATATTCAATAAATGTAAAGGTCTTACACCTTGAGAGCTCAGGTATGAACAACCGTTCAGTCAAAGAGATGAAGGCTTGAATTTTGGTGTTTTCTACTTAGGAATCTTCTTTACAACTGCACTTGATTTATATCTTTCGATATTTTTCAACTTTTTTGCAGAGGGAAAGCTTTAAGCACGCAAAGTATTATACGAGGTCTAGGCTATTGCTGACGCAAAATCAGAAGACCAATGATAATACCCCAGATATCAGTAAGTATAAAGACCTAATATCTTAGAATCAGGCAACCTCTCAAATGAAATTTCGGAGTACTAAGTCCATATATCTGAGAGCTGTTCTCTACAAGATAAGTAAGCTAGTGATATTTAGGTTTATATCTCGAAATCAATTTACTGAATGTGTAAAAAAACCTAATGGCATATCATCAGTGAGACTGTTTATCACATTTATCTTTCCATTTCTTTAGCATGCTGTGATTCTCTACTGATGTACTATTATTTCATCTTTTTACACAATAACTCATTTTTAAGTTTTCTCATGTTTTTGGCTTTTTCAAATTTTGAAATGTTTTTGTATTTTCAAAATTCTTACTCCCCCTAAAATCCAAAACATTTAAGAAAATTTGACAACCCGATGCAGATAGTTTCATCTCGCCATCCATTTTCTGCAATAACATGCTCTGTTTTGCATAAAGTACCCCCATGATTTACAACACATTGATTTTTAACAATGTTAAAACTATTTTTGAACCAATTGTGAATATAATCATGTTTGTTCAACCGTGAGGGTTTCGGCGTATTCAATCAACATATATTTTCAAATTTTTATTTTTAACAAACTTAAAAACAAACATATTTTTTCATTTTTCAAAATTTTAACAAAATAAAAACATATTTTTTAGTTTCTAAATTTTTAGGGTTTTTTGTTTATATTTTTTTATATACAAAAACAAACTCCCTGTTTTTCATTCGCAGGGGACTGCCTCCTCCTGTGCCAGCCTGCTCCGCTCTCCATGTTGACATTCAACCTCCTTCTGGAGCACCTACACATACAACTAATTCAATTATTTGAATAATGCAACTGAGGCCTGTTTGACCTTGGGTATTGTGACACAATACGAATTGTTCAACTTCGGAAAATCTTTGTCATTTTTAACAAAAACTTTTTCGTTCTTATTTTCAACCTTGTTGGTTGAATCGATTTTCCTTTTGTCACTCATAGAATTCTGCTTCTTAACCACCCAAATTTGTCCTTTTAAAACAATTCTTTGATAAAACCTTGATTCATTTTGAATGTTTAGTTTTGACAAATCAGCTTTAGGTTTCCAAAATTGGTTTGGCTTTGTCAAATCAGCCGTTGATTTCCTGTTTTGTTTAGTCTCAAATCTGGGTGTCTTTGATTTCCAAGTTTGTTGTGATTCAACCATGGATGTTTTCGGCTTCCAAGTTTGTTTTGTCTCAAACTTGGTTGACTTCTGATTCACAGCTTCAGTTTACTGTTTCTTTTGTTCAACATCAACAGGCTTGAGATTTGGACATTTGCGACCAACATGTCCAATTTGATCACATTTAACGCATGTTTTCTTTGAAACATCTTTAACCTGTTGTTGTTGCTTTTTCTGAGCATAAAACTCTTCATTAGACTGTCATCTAAATTTTAGTTCTTTATCTTCCTCCGAACTTGTTCCGTGAATAAAGTTCGTCTTTTTCTGAAAATTTGTCTTTTCAACCCTTTTTCTTTGGTTTTGTTTCTTTTTATAACCCAACCCAGTCTTCATGTTTTTCTTTGTGTAACCAGGTTTGTTATAAAAAGTTTTCTTGCTCTTACCAACAAATTTTGCAATTTTGCAATTTCTCGATTTCTATCAGTTTGAAAACTTTGAATTTTATTCACAACCTTTTCTTTTTCAGCCAATTCTTGTTTTAGTTTAGCAACTTCATCAATATATTGATTTAAAACCAGTTGTTTATTTTCATACTTTGCTTCAACAAGTTTTGTTGTTTTTAAACATTTTGATAATCTCCCATCCAAACTTTTAACTTGACTCTTCAAAGTTTCATAAGCTTCTTTTACAGTATGATATGACAATTTCATTCCATCATATTCTTTTTGAAACTCTTGAATAATATTATCTTTTTGTAAACATCCGTTGAAAATCAGATGAACACTTATGTTTTAAAACTTTGTTTTCTTTTTCACGATTATCACATTTTTGTGTCAACTCTTCTTCTTTTTGTTTCATAAACTTTTCATTTTCAAGCATTTCGTTACATTTTTCTTTAAAAATATGTTCTATTTTCGTAAACTCAATGTTTCTGGATCTTAAATTTTCATCCTTCTCAGTACAGGCACTTCATGTTTCCATGCATTTCTTGCACTGCACTTCAGTTTTATTTTCAGATTTATCATCAATTTCATCAATTTTATCAGTTAGCGTTATTAGACGTCTTATTAGATTCAGTTTGAGTTGTTACCTCAACTTGATCTGCCACCGATGTATTTTCGGTCGTCTTCTTCAGAATCTCATCCTTCATCTTCTGGCTCTCGTCAACGATTTCTTCTACAGTCTTCTTCTTTTTCACACTTTCATACATCACCCTTTTTATGACCTCATCCACTTCGTTCTTATAGTTCGGATCCTTTAAGAACCTTGAGGACCATACTCCTGCAGTTGGAATAGCAGCAACAAGCGCTTCAAAATCTACCATTTTAGGATCAACTGTTGGATTCCCTTGAGGATCTACAAAACACTCTCTTTCATTATCCCATCTATTGCATGTTTTGCTTCCATGAAAATCTCATACACATCACTTAATCTCATTCGTGCATGACTTTCCTCTCGGCTCGGTCGTCTCAACAACCAAAGCAAGTTTCTCTTTTGGAATATATTTATTCCAATTGAAACCTTCATCCTCTTGAACTGTTATCAAGGCTTGTTTTCTCTCTTTGGATGGACCATCATCGATATGCTTTTGATTTGTTGTTGACGGCTGCTCATTTGTGCGATGATAGATAGATTTCTTGTAATAGTCTTCATGAAATGGATTCACACTATCATCAGCTTGCTGATTGGTACACTCTCTTTTGAAGTGCCCTTTTTGTTTGCACTTGAAACAAGTGACCTTAGCTTTATCAAACCACAACTTCATGTCAGGACCTTCAAAACACATTCTCCCAGTGGTCTCCAAAAAACGTTGAAAACGTTGAGCCCTCCTAATTACGCTAGCCATACACCATCGAATATCCATGAGCTCCATCTCTTCTAGGTCTACCTGGTTGTAATCCCCCTTTGTCATATTTGGATTCCCAATTTTTCCTGCGACCAAGATTTCATAAGACTCCATAATAGAAGCCAAGAAACTCATATGCTGTCTAGCAAAATCAGTATTCAAGTTTGGAGAATCTTTCCAATTCTGATATCGATTAGATTTAGTCGATGCAGACGATGAATGATATCCAGAATCATAGCTCGGAGATTTACTCTCTGAAGAATGTAACAACACTCAAAAACACATTACAAGGAACCCTAGTTGAGACCCAAAACATGTACTACGTGACCCAAAACGAAAATCTGGATTTAGGGTTTTTGGGGGTCATGGGGGGGGGGGGGGGGGGTAATCCCTAAACCTTCCGCGACACGCGAAAGGTACTAATACATGTCAAAACCAGAAGATCTCAACACCACAGGGCTAGAAACACAGCAAGGCAGGTCTAGGAAAAATAGACCACTCAGGCGACACGCGGAAGGATCCTCGGATCCTGTCGCGACAAGCGGGAGCGAACAATTTTGGGTATATAAAGCCTGGCCTGGGACTTGATCTCCAGCACCATTTGAAGCACTTTATGGACGAAAGTGCCGAACTCTAGTCTGTCGGGCAGAAATTGGAGAAAAACAACTATCTGGAACAGAGATAGTACAAGAAACAACTGAAAAAATCATTCAAATCAAGGAAAGACTAAAAGCAACAAGAGATCATCAAAAGAGTTATGCAGATAATAGACGAAAACCATTGGAATTTCCAGTTGGAGATAAGGTATTGTTAAAAGTTTCTCCATGGAAATGAGTGGTCAGATTCATTAAAAGAGGAAAGCTAAGCCCAAGGTATGTTGGACCTTTTAAGATTATCAAAAGAATAGGACCAGTAGCTTATCAGCTACAATTGCTAGAAGAGATGGTAGAAATACATGATGTATTTCATGTATGTAACCTCAAGAAATGCTTAGCAGATGAATCATTAGTGGTACCTCTTCAGGGCATAGAGATAAATGAGAAGATTCAGTTTGTAGAAAAACCTATAAAATTGAAGATAGATAGATCAATAATCTCAAACACAAGAGGTTAGTCCTGGTCAAAGTAAAATGGGATTCGAAGAGAGGACCAGAATACACATGGGAGCTCGAGTCAGAAATGCAACGGAAGTATCGACACCTATTCCAGTGAATCTCGAGGACGAGATTTAAAACAAGGTGGGGAGGATGTAACTACACTAAAAAACACATTACAAGGAACCCTAGTTGGGACTCAAAACATGTATGACGTGACCCAAAACGAAAATCAAGATTTAGGGCTTTTGGGGGGTCTTGGGGGGTATCCCTAAACCTTCGGCGACACGTGAAAGGCACTAATACGTGTCAAAACCAGAAGATCTCGACACCACAGGGCTAGAAACACAGCAAGGCAGGTCTAGGAAAAATAGACCTCTCAGGCGACACGCGAAAGGATCCTCGGATCCTGTCGCGACAAGCGGGAGCATCCAATTTTGGGTATACAAAGCCTGGTCTGGGACTTGATCTCCACCACCATTTCGATCGAATTTTGAAATTTTTCTTCTTCTATATCTCCGTTTCTTTCTAGTAGTACACCCCTGATTCGCGAAGCTCTGCCTTATTGTAAGTATTTTAACCCCGATCACTGATTCGTTACCCTACTCGATTGATCAAGGGCTCCGTAACGGATGTCAAGGCTCTGCCTGACTCAGTTTGTTTGAGATTTGTCTCGTGTTGTAAGGCTAATGTGATTTGGGTTATCTTACTAACGCGTATGCATTGTTTATTTTTAATAGATAATAACCAGGAACACCAATAGGAAACTATATATTTACCTAAATCAACAATGTGAGTCATTCTCTTTTTCTACCAAATTGTGTTACAAAATCTCAAATATTTTCAATTATACTTAATAGTTATTGAGTCTTTGTATTCTACAATTGCTGCCCGTATTATGGGGTTTTGTATACATTACTTGATAACCTTCACAATTGGACAATGGGTTAGACAATGTGTGATATGACCATAGCCACAAATCCGGTCGAGTGGCAAGTACTAAATGAGTGTATTGGTAGATATAAACATTGTAATCGCTCTCAATACTGTAAAGTTATAAAAATTGTTTTGACTAAATTGGGATGCACTCGCCTGTATTTCTTGTTGATAAAACCTTTTTAAAACACGTTTCAGGTAACTTAATGTGAAGCTATAAGAAGCCAGCTATGGAGCCCTGAAGGCTTAGAGAAGTGGCTATAGAAGTTACCTAAATAAAAGAAGATTTTGTTTTCAATAAATAGGGTTTATCCTTATAAATGTATTATCAATGGAACATGGGTTTTATCCCATTTATGTATAATCAAAGTTTGGTGTTTTGAAACTCTGATAAATATTTCTTAACTACGGTCCTGATGTTTAAATTCCGCTGCCAAATTAATAAACACCGATACCACCTGACTATTGTCTCGCGGCACCCGCTCCCGGGGTAGGGGTCAGGGGCTGCGACAGAAGGTGGTATCAGAGCCAAAGCCACAGGTTTTAGCCATTTAGGTGTTCTCCTAATACCTAAATTTTAACCAATTGTGTTAGGAAATAACTTGTGTGATTCTTTGTAAATATGTATATTATTATTTCGTGTTATTTGACAATTTGTTAGTTACAGTATGTGACAACCCTCACTAAACCAGGTATCCGTACGACTTAATTAACAATTAATTACTGCTTAATTACTGTGCTTGTTTGAAATTACTGATAAATTGCTACTTGATTTCTGATACATGCATATACCTGCATCATACTTTACTTATCGTCACTACATTATTTACATGCTGAACCTTAGTAACAAACATGATGCACAAAAAGCACAGTAGCACTATAAACGGATAACCTATTGAACATGCTGATAAAGCCAGCATCAGGCAGACACTGCCTCTAAGGCCTGTATGAGCCAGAAATATTTTGCTACACTAGTGGTGAGTGTAGGGATACAAGGGTTGTAGAACTGCGTCTCTAGGAATAAGTTTCAATGACTGGATGTGCCTAAAACGTGCTCTAAGCACAAAATTCAGCACTTTACATAATAATTCAGCTTTTAGCTAACTAATAAAGTGCCAAAACATGAGAAAAATATTACTAGACACTTTCCAAAGTGTCAGAAATGAGTTGTGTCACTAAAAAGGGTATTAACGACACTTTAAAGCTTTGTTAAGCACTTTAACGGATTACCATCCAACCGAACAACCGGACTTTACCCGGAACCTGAAAATATTGTTATTTTCATTATTTATCTTTTTCTGAGCCAGTTAGGGTCCCTGAATACCCTAACACCCATTGTAACGCATGACACACTAGTAACCGGGTTAATCACTTAACTTAACTAGATTAACCTAACTATATACTTAACTAATTGTTGGAAATGAACTAGTACCCCCCCCCCCCCTTAACCAACCATCCCCATGAGGGGGGACATACCTTGTCCTCTAAAACATTATTATAATCTTATGCCTAATATCTAGTTAGCATAAGATCCAATGGTTAATCACCCTAACTTTGTCTATAAGTTGCTAGCTTAGTCTAACATGATCATCCACTTATCAACATCACACAAACACTACTCTCTCCCTCTCCTAGAGCTCTCGGCCGAACACACCCCACCCCCATCCATCATTTTTGAATTTGTTTCAAGCCATTCCAAGCATCTACAAGTGTTAAGGATCGCGTATATGGAACCTTGGTGCAATCGGAAGGCGAAGGACCTCTACTCGTTGCTTTTATCCACTCATTTTGCGACTAGTTTCTTCCCTAGCCTCGAGCTAGTAGTAAGTTGCTTAAATGACCTTCTTGAACTATTTTAAAGTGGTTAATATGATTTGTAACGGTTAAAACTCATAAACATACAAGATGACACACAAAAGTCTACTTAAAATGCTATAAATGTTGGTTAAAAGCTCATATGTTGTGTAAATCATGTAGTATTTGATTTGTGTGAGTATTTGGACCCGATCTATGTTGTGGTAGCTCGGATCATCATTTAACCCGGGTTGGTCATGATCATGGATCATGACATAAGGTTGTTTTGGAAGTAACAAGGGTTAAAGGATGAAACTCTACCACACACGAATCATGAACTTGTGTAAAAGCGATTTTACGTGTGAAATAGTGTTTAAAACTAGTAGATCTACGTATCTACAAGCGGTATTTTCAAAGAACCAAATATCAAAGAAATCATGTTTTCTAACGACGGATCTTACACTAACACAAATGATTTTTAGAACACACAAATGTGTAAACACTTGTGTAACACACACTTTCGACAAAATGACTATTTTTGAAAAAGATGACGAGAAGTTGTAAAGACAGAATTTCTTTAAAAACGGGGTTTTTACGAAACCGGATTGATTTGTATAAAGATCCACTAAAAGAAATGAGATTTACTACATATCTTTGGAAAAACTACAAGTTCATGTATTTATGCGATTTATATACATATTTTGACTAGTTTGTGGTTTGAACATTGTTTTGATTGAATAAGAAGAATGTTGGTTTGATTTATAAAAGAAAATGATACGCTTGAAAGCGTGGCCACCTCCAGTTACAGAGGAAACTCTGGCGAAATTTTTCCAAAAACCTAACACTTAGAATTATTTTCACTATAAGTATTAGAGATACTTGTCGACTTGTTTTCAAACTATGAATTTCGCCACGACTTTATTTACAAAATATCGGAGGTGGGATTTCACAAAATAAAACGTGATACATATATATATTTAGTATATATTTTTCACAACATCACTTGTATAAGTGTTTATGATTATTTTGTGAACTACGTAAATATTATTTTTAGGGTAAAAATAATATTACTAAGTATTATTTTGGGAAAATTTATGTAATAGAAAATATAATATTTTTGAGAAGAATATTTATATTTTGGAGTTAAGTGAGACTTAATAATATATGACGAACACACATGTATTAAATCCCCCATCCTTGGGAAGGAAAATGATTACCAAGTGTACAATATGTAAACACGAAATAGTTGTCTAACTATTTCCCAAAAACTTAAACCTTAAAGCTAAGGCACGGCCGTCCGTCTAATAGAATTAGTACGTGTAGGTCGTCATACAGCTGCTTGATTTGGAGGTATACTTGGTAGAGACGCACCACTGTGAGTTCATGTCCCCCTTTTCTCTTAACTGTTTTCAGTTTTTAACTGCGGGGGTGAAATACATGTTACTTTGATTACAAGTACTTTATACATGGTATGGTTAGCGTAAGGAGGTTACTACTTAGATCATGTGAGTGGGTAGGAGCATTATGAGGCCATTAGTCCTCATGGCAGGACCAAGGTACAGGATCGGTAGATCTATCTGGGTGTAGCGAGCCCAGCCCCAGGCCAAACTAGAAACGGACCTCGGGGTGACTTTGTGCCCAACGCGCATAAATCTGCTAGGTTTGAGTCTCCCTATTTGCACTTCACATATATCAGTGGTCTTGCAAACCATTGGTGATCTCAATTCCCTTATTTGCTACATACCAAGACTATGTTTATACTTACAAAGGTTTATTTACTCACTTACACATGAACTCGCTCCACATTATTGTTGATTTTTCATCTTACATGTATTTCAGGGAATTAAAGGATCTGGCGCGGTATGACACGTTTTCCCGCTGCACTAGTTACGAGGTCATCCGGGTTTAGGGAATGTGACTCTTTCCTGGACAAGTCACAGTCCTTAAACTATGCTTATGTTATATTGTGTTTATTGAACAATGTTTATGTCGTTAGGATGGGTTTCCGTTAAGACAATGTTGTTGTATTTGGTTTTTAAAACTTAATCGAATGGATGATCTTGCATGATTTTATTTCATATAGCTTTGTTATGGTTAAGCTATGGTATTAAGAAGTCACACCAAATTAACCACGCTAACGCAAAGCCAGGGTGTGACACAGTATGAGTTAGCAAGGTACATCTGACGCTTACCGTCAATTACCTAATTCCCCAAAGAATAAAGGAACCTCATCACAGCCTACCTCAAAATACTCTGCTAATTCTAAGGAAGGAATCTTTATCTTTAAGGCCCAATCTGAGGAACCATTCCCTCCTAAAAAGAGAGGTTGGTTTAATAGAGGAGCACATGAAAGGAGGAAAAGAATGAAAAAACTCCAACAACAGCGAGCGATAGCAAAAGCCAATAGAGAAATGAATCCCCAAACTCAGGAAACTAATAGACCATTATGGGAGGAGGAGCTTGATGGGTAGTTAGCTGATTTCCACATGTTAGCAGATACTGCAGCAAACCCAAATCTGAACCAAGTAGCTGAACCAGAACTTCTACCCTTATTCCCCAACCAACCAATGGAACAAGAGCAGAACGAAAAGAACCAATTCCCAATCCAAGCATTCGACCCCAGTGAGATCCCTAGAATTCCCGCACCAAACCCCATAGCACAGGTATATTTACTATGTACTAAACAACCCATACCGTTATGGAGAAACCATACCACGTTACCCTGACCCAGTACCAGCACCACTACCACCCATGAGCGAAGAAAATGTGCAGGAACTTCGCACATATGGCGAATAGTTAGTTGAAGAAGGAAATAGGATCCGTTAGATAGGAGAGAAACTCATCTGGAAGTTTGACGAACGTGAGATGCAGTATTAGCCAAGCCAGCATCTAATATATATATATATGTGTGTGTGTGTGTTTTGTTACTTTGAAAAAAAAAATCAAATCACTCAACTAAAATAGATAGACTAAAATACATATCGATGCATAATTACTAGTGTGTTTAAATTTTTAGTTGTAATTTGTAATCGATGCATATATATAAAAAGAGTAAGTCGCAATACTCGACGTTTTTTATCAATCTACTTTCGTGAATGTTTGTATTAAATCTTATTCTGTGATATTAATACCTGATAAATGTTTACAATTCAGATAGACAATGAAGTAAATCAGGAAAACCAGAATAATGATAATAACGGGAACCAAGTGAATAACAGTGCCATATGGTAGCCCAAGGAATTATAGATGCTATGCCATGTATTATGAAGACTATTAAAGAAGCAGAAAATAATAAATTTGTAATTGGAAGTAAATGTGCACCTACAGAACCAAGTCACAGCGTAAACGAAAATCACGGACCACTTATCCAAGAACCTATTCTAAAAAGGAGAAGAACCATGTCATATGGTTGTTCTTATAAAGAATTCTGGTCTTGCAAACCAATAGAATTCTCAGGCAATGAAGGAGCCATTGCAGCCTTACAATGGATAGAAAAGACAGAAGCAGTCTTAAAAATAAGTAAATGTACAGATGAAGATAAGATTTTGTTTGCTTCTAATATTTTTTAAGAATGCAGCCCTAGAATGGTGGAATACCATTCTCCAGTCTAGAGGAAGTGACAGGGTTTATAACATGGAATGGACCAACTTTAAGGAGATAGTTGAAAGAAAATTATGTCCTCCTCATGAAAAAGAACAAATTGCTAATAAGTTCTTAAATCTTAAAATGACTTGAATAGATCGCAAGGGTTATACTACCATATTCTTTGAATATGCTAGGATAGTACCAACCTTAGCCTCACCCGAGCCAGTATTAATCTCCCGTTACATCTGGGGAGTAATTAGTGAAATCAGACACGTAGTCAAGGCCGCTAGCCACAAACTATAGAAGAAGCAGTAGAACTAGCTAACACCCTGACTAGTGAGTTGGTACGTACACATGTGGAAAACAAGAGAAAGAACCAAGCTCAAAAGCTTACCCAAGAATTTCGTTCTGATAATTCCTACCATGGGAAAAGGACAGGTTATTCTTCTGCACCCTACTACAAGTTTTGTAAAAAGAAGCACTCAGGGAAGTGTGTTATATCCTACAAATTTTGCAAGTACCCAGGACATAAGGAAGAATATTGTAGGAAGAAAGCTAGTCCAGAATATGCTAAAATTGTGGAGAAGCTGGTCATATCAAACCGAACTGTCCGAAACTAGCTCTAGCGACAACCAGCAAAGCTAAGGCGACTGAAGGACCCAAGAAGAATGCCAGAGCATTCGTTCTGACAACCGAAGAAGCCAAGATGATTCTAGATGTTATTGCCGGTACGTTTTTAGTTAATGATATTTTTGCTAAAGTATTATTTGACTCTGGTGCCAACCAAAGTTTTATCAATACTTCCTTCTACAAACTTCTCAACCAACCATTAACTAAACTTCAACAAGACTGTCTGGTGGAGACAGCAAATGGAGATTCCATTAAGATAAGTGAATTCCTGCAGGGAGCAAGAATATAAATTTTAAACCATAATTTTTCTGCAAATCTCTTTCCAATGAATCTAGCTGGATTCGAACGTTGTGTTAGGAATTGATTGGTTGGTAGCCAATCATGCCAGTATTTTATGTGGTCAAAAGTCCATGCAAGTGAGTACACCAAAGGGTGAAAGGATCACGATTAAAGGAGATAAGCCAACCAGATCAAAAAAATTCATCTTTTGTGATGAAAGTTGCAAGCTATGCAAGGAAAGGAGCAATGGTGTATATGATTTCCATAATCATTAACACTAAAGGAAAATAATTAAAATATATTCCAATAGTATCTAAATTCTCAGACGTTTTTTCAGAAGTGTTACCTGGATTACTGCCAGATCGAGAGGTTGAATTTAGAATTCTCCTAATACCAAGAACGACACCGATTGCCAAAGCACCATACCGACTAGCACCGACGGAGATGCATGAACTGAAGAAATAGTTGGACGAACTACTTGAAAAAGGTTTTATACAGCCTAGTTCATCACCATGTGGAGCACCAGTGTTATTTGTCAAAAAGAAGGACGGATCGATGCGTATGTGCATTGATTACCGGTAATTGAACAAGGTTACGATTAAAAATTGGTACCCACTACCGAGAATCGATGATATGTTCGATCAAATCCAGGGAGCTCGATTCTTTTCTAAGATTGATTTACGCTCAGGATATCATTAATTGAAAGTACAGGAAGAGGACATTCCTAAAACTGCTTTCAGAACGACGTACGGTTATTATGAATTTACAGTCATGCCATTTGGTTTAACCAATGCACCAGCTGCATTTATGTACATGATGAACAATATATGTAAACCATACCTGGATAAATTCATAATTGTCTTTATAGATGATATTCTAATTTACGCTAAGAGTAAGGAGGATCATGCAGAGCATTTGCATTTACTTCTGACATTGTTGAGAAAAGAAAAGCTTTATGCTAAATTCTCAAAGTGCGAATTCTGGTTACAAGAAGTGCAATTCCTTGGACATCTGGTTAATCATGAAGGAATTCATGTAGATCCCACAAAAATTGAGGCGATTATTAAATGGAAAGTCCCTGAATCACCAACGGAGGTGAGAAGTTTTCTTGGACTAGCAGGATATTATAGACGTTTTATTCAAGATTTCTCTAGAATAGCCATTCCATTAACCAAACTGACTTGTAAATCAATTATGTTTGAATGGGGACCAAAACAGGAGGAAGCCTTTAAGATTTTAAAATAAAGATTAACCAACACACCGATACTCGCGTTACTAGAAGGAACTGAAGACTTAATAGTCTATTGTGACGCATCTAAGTTAGGATACGGATGTGTGCTGATGCAACGTCAAAAGGTTATAGCTTATGCTTCTAGACAGCTTAAGAAACATGAAGAGAATTATACAACCCACGATCTAGAGTTAGGAGCCATAATTTTTGCACTTAACATTTGGAGACACTATCTCTATGGTAGTAAGTTTGTTGTTTTCACAGATCAGAAGAGTTTAAGATATGTTTTTGGGCAAAAGGAATTAAATATGAGACAAAGACGTTGGATGGAAATTCTTAGTGATTATGATTGCGATAACCAGTATCATGCAGGAAAAGCTAATGTAGTAGCTAATTCTTTAAGTAGAAAGTATCATGAAAAGCCCAAACGAGTACGTTCTCTCATATTAAATCTGCAGATAGATTTAAATGAGAAAATTAGAGAGGTATAGGAAACAGTAATCAAGGACGATGCTAAAGGATTAAAAGGTATGATTAAGGAATTAGAACAAGGAACAGATGGAATTTGGAGATTCCATAAGAAAAGGGTCTGGATACCTAAACAAGGAAACCTACGTCACATAATTTTAGAAGAAGGCCATAAGTCTAAGTATACGATACATCCCAGTAGTGATAAGATGTATCAAGACTTAAGAAATAATTTCTGGTGGATAGGAATGAAAAAGGATATAGCAAACTATGTTGCTAAATGTTTAACCTGTTCCCAGGTTAAAGCAGAACATCAGAAACCCTCAGGATTATTGCAGCCATTGGAAATGGTAATTTATAACAATGGACTTTGTTACCAAATTACCCAAGACACGAAAAAGTAATGATACAATCTGGGTGATTGTAGACAGATTAACCAAATCTGCTCATTTCTTACCGATGAAGGAAACTTTCAGTATGGAAAGTTAGCCAAGTTATATGTAAATGAAATAGTTTCATTACATGGAATTCCTTTATCCATTGTGTCTGATAGAGATAGCTGTTTTACTTCTCATTTTTGGACAAGTTTCCAAAAAGCAATGGGAACTAGGTTAAATCTAAGCACAGCTTATCATCCTCAAACGGACGGACAAAGCGAAAGGACAATTCAAACAATAGAAGATATGCTTAGAGCCTGTGTAACTGACTTTAGAGGAAATTGGGACGATCATTTACCATTAATAGAATTTTTCTACAACAATAGCTATCACACCAATATCAATGCTGCACCATTTGAAGCACTTTATGAATGAAAGTTTCGAACTCCAGTCTGTTGGGCAGAAATTGGAGAAAAGCAATTATCTAGACCAGAGATAGTACACGAAACAACTGAGAAAATCATTCAAGTCAAGGAAACACTAAAAGCAGCAAGAGATCATCAAAAGAGTTATGCAGATAATTGATGAAAACCATTGGAATTTCAAGTTGGAGATAAGGTATTATTAAAAGTTTCTCCATGGAAAGGAGTGGTCAGATTTGTTAAAAGAGGAAGCTAAGCCCAAGGTATGTTGGACCTTTTGAGATTATCAAAAGAATAGGACCAGTAGCTTATCAGCTATAATTTCTAGAAGAGATGGCAGGAATACATGATGTATTTCATGTATGTAACCTCAAGAAATGATTAGCAGACGAATCATTAGTGGTATCTCTTCGGGATATAGAAATAAATGAGAAGCTTAAGTTTGTAGAAAAACCTATACAGATTAAAGATAGAAAGATCAAGAATCTCAAACACAAGAGGTTAGTCATGGTCAAAGTAAAATGGGATTCGAAGAGAGGACCAGAATACACATGGGAGCTCAAGTCGAAAATGCAACGAAAGTATCCACACCTATTCCTGTGAATCTCGAGGACGATATTTAAAACAAGGTGGGGAGGATGTAACAACACTCAAAAACACATTACAAGGAACCCTAGTTGAGACCCAAAACATGTACGACGCGACCTAAAACGAAAATCAGGATTTAGGGTTTTTGGGGGGTCATGGGGGGTATCCTTAAACCTTCCGCGACACGCGAAAGACACTAATACATGCCCAAACAAGAAGATCTCAACACCACAGGGCTAGAAACACAGCAAGGCAGGTCTAGGAAATATAGACCTCTCGGGCGACACGCGGAAGGATCCTCGGATCCTGTCGCGACAAGCAGGAACGTCCAATTTTGGGTATATAAAGCCTGGCCTGGGACTTGATCTCCAGCACCATTTCGATCGAATTTCAAAATTTCAGTTCTTCTATATCTCTGTTTCTTTCTAGTAGTACACCTCTAATTCGCGAACCTCTGCCTCGTTGTAAGTATTTTAACCGTAATCACTGATTCGTTACCCTACCTGATTGATCTAGGGCTCCGTAACGCATGTCAAGGCTCTGTCTGACTCAGTTCATTGGAGTTCTATCTCGTGTTGTAAGGCAAATGTGATTTAGGTTATCTTACTAACACATGTGCATTGTTTATTTATAATAGATAATAACCGGGAACACCAACAGGAAGCTATATATTTACCTAAAATAAACAATGTGAGTCATTCTCTTTTTCTACCAAACTATGTTACAAAATCTCATTTATTTTCAATTATACTTAACAGTGATTGAGTCTTTGTATTCTACAATTGTTGCCGGTATTATTGGGTTTTGTGTACATTACTTGATAACCTTCACATTTGGACAATGAATTAGCCAATGTGTGATATGATCATAGCCACAGATCTGGTCGAGTGGTAAGTACTGAATGAGTATATTGGTAGATATAAACATTGTAATCGCTCTCAACACTGTAAAGTTTTAAAACTTGTTTTGATTAATCTGGGATGCACTCGCCAGTATTTCTTGTTGATAAAACCTTTTTAAAATGCATTTCAGGTAACTTAATGTGAAGTTATAAGAAGTCAGCTATGGAGCACTGAAGGCTTAGAGAAGTGGCTATAAAAGTTACCTAAATAAAAGAAGATTTTGTTTTCAATAAATAGGGTTTATCCCTATAAATGTATTATCAATGGAACATGGGTTTTATCCCGTTTATTTATTATAAAACTTTGGTGTTTTAAAACTTTGATAAATATTTCTTAACTACGGTCCTGATGTTTAATTCCGCTGCCAAATTAATAAACACCGATACCACCTGACTATTGTCTCGGGGCGCCCGCTCCCGGGATAGGGTTCGAGGGCTGTGACAAAGAATCACCAATGTTTTCAGCACTAAATGTGGTACTGATCTTTGGTGCCCGATTGTTCATCAGCATACTCTTACAGTAATATAAATCCACATTCTGCTGATATCTTGAACTATTCATTTTGTTGTGTTTCTGTAACTCTAGATCATGACCTTCAAGTTTTTCAATCAAACCATCCAAAGTAATATCATCAAACTTGGCATCATTTTTCAAAATCATTACAAAAGTTTGCCAATCATCGACGTGTGGTAATGCCTCGATCAATTTGTCGATAATCTCTTCTCTATCCTTCTTGATTCCAAAGCTCTCTAGCTCGATTTTCAAATGACAGAGTCTTTCTATCATTTGTCAAACAGTTTCTCCTTTCATGCATCCAAATAGATCAAACTCTTTTTCAACAACGATATTTTATTTTTCTTGATATCTTTTCCACCTTCGGCCTTTACTTTCCAAGCTTCCCACATTGATTTTGACGTTTCACCATGTTGAAACAAGAACAAAATATCTTCTCTAACAGATTGTAGTAACAATGTTATCATTCTTAGTTCATTAGAGTGTTCCTTTTTATCATTATCTGAATATGCTTTAATTTCAAGTAATTTATTTTTATTGTTTATCGGCTTTTCATATCCCAATGTTAACATAACCCAACTATCATAAGCATAAGCCTTCACCCAGTTTTCAAATCTAATACTCCACCAATGATAATCTTCTATATTCATTCATTTTGGAGGCTTTTGATGGCTTCCATAAATATTATCAAAGTTCAAACTTTCAGAAATAACACTTTAAACAGTCTTTGTCACGGGTGTTGCTTCAGTTGTGAAAGCATTGTAAAACTCATTATAGAATTCCTCTTCCATGATTCCTGTAAACAGTTAAACAAACACTTGAATCAACTTTGAAAAACAAACAATACAAAAGCTTGGTTCGTACGAATGTGCTTGATTCGTACGAATGGGCTTGATTCGTACGAATGGACTCGATTCGGACGAATGCAGATAATGTGGATCTGTATGAATGGAACTATATGGATCCATTCGGACACGTTTGAATACGAACAGCCATGTTTTTCAATGATTTGATGTTGTTTTTGTTAGAATTATGATCTGAAACTTTGTAGGATTGATTAAAACTGGTTTTCGCACAACATATTCAAAATTTAGCCAATTTTAACCGTGAAATCTTTGTAAATCTGAGTTTAAAGTTCAAAAAGAATGAGTGGAAGATGAGTAGAAGAAAGTATATGTATAAGATGATGAATTCAGCTCTGAATTTGATGAATCTACTTAAATCTTCGTGTCTTCAATTCGTGCAAACAATCACCCGCTCTGATACCACTTGTGTATTCGCTCTAGGATCGAATCTGTAACCGTTGAATGCGTAGAACACGTATCTTTTGCGTAATCCAAGTACGTGTATAGATTGAACACAAAGAAGTAATTAACTGTGATTTCTATTAATGCTCTAACAGTTTACAATAACGAAATCAACTTACAAGAGATCCCCCTCTCAAGTCACAAAGATACCAATGAATAAGACCCTACACTCCTATTTATAGACAATGTTGATTCGTATGAGACAAAGTACGAATGAACCTCCATTCGTATGAATCCATAGTTACGGATGGACTGATTACGAATCAACTCATTAACATTCCATTCGTACGAACCCACACATGCATAGCTCATTCGTACGAATCTAGCTATGTTGATTCGTACGAATCAACATCTAAAATTTATGTTTAACTTGTTAGAACCATTTCTTGATCATATTTTCCAGCTACGATATGTGATTGACGCAAGCGATAGACATATGCACTCACAAACACACATTGCTTATAAATGTCCACAAAAACGTAAACCTGTTCATGTTGTCAAGAAAACTTCAGAAGATTTGAAACAAAAATCGCCAATGATTGAACCTAATAAAATCTTGAAAAGAAACAATGAATCTACACAAAAAGTTAAACCGATAACTGAAAATGTAAAAAATGTTAAAATCGGAGAAACTTCAAATTCAATTGAACAAAAGATTCTAAATTGTTTGCTAAGAAAACGATTTTGAAAAATCAAACGTGGGCGATCAAGAAAAAGGAATCTTCTGAAGAAGTTAACAAATCTGATTCAACTAAGAGAGTAGCAAAAGTTGAACAGAAAAGTGAATGTGTGAGTGATGTTAAGATTGCCAACCCACCCAAGACCGGAAAGGCTTGGGTCTCACTCTTTAAGTAATCTTTTGAATGCATGTGTAGGGGCTTGCAAGATCCATCATATCAATGTGGATTACGTATAGTGTAGCTTTAAGACACATGACGGGGATGTTAGTACTCCTATACGATGTCAAACTTATAAGAGGAGGCTGCGTTAGGTTCGCGGGCAATCAAGGAGGTCGAATAGTAGGTGAAGGAATTCTAACCATTGGGGTGGTATCGTTTGAAAAAGTTTACAACATTGATGAATTGGAGAATAATCTGCTAAGTATCTCTCAGTTTGTGACAAGAAGTTTACGACGCACTTCACAGATAAAAAATGTTTGATTCCGAGGCCGAGATTCATAATACCTGAAGAATGGAACCTAATGCGCTCTCCTCGTGAAAACGATCTTTACGTGTTAGACATGAGCATCGCAACCACAACGACTAAAACTGCACAATGTTTTGTGTTAAAGGCGACGGAAAAAGAGTCAATTTTATGGCATAGAAAGATGGGGCACCCACACATTCACCACAGAAAAATGAACTTCCTGGTACATAACCAACTAGGGGACGGTGTAAACATGAAGAACTTTCATCGGAGTGATGACTGCATCAACTGCAAGTAAGGAAAGCAAAAGAAGAAGTCGCATCCGAGAAAGCTTCTGAATTCGATCAAGCTTCCTCTAGAAAGGCTTCATATGGATATGTTTGGGCCGGTAAACATCAGAAGTATATCAGGGGATCTGTACTGTCTAGTTGTGACAGACGATTATTCGAGGTTCTCTTGGGTGATGTTCCTGGAAAGTAAAGATGAAACGTTTGACTGTCTGATGATCTTGTTTAAAAAGATAGAGAATTTGTACCAGTTGCCAATCAGACGTGTTCAAAGCGAAAATGGGACATAATTTAAGAATAACAAGATGTTAGAGTATTGCAACGAGAAAGGAATTCTGCATAAGTTCACTGCATTGTACAGCCCACAACAAAATGGTGTAGCTGAAAGAAAGAATAAAACGTTGATAGAGACAGCATGCACCATGCTCGCTGATTCAAAATTACCCGTAAGATTCTGGAGCGAAGCTTTGGTGTCCGCATGTTATACACTTAACCGAGTTCTTACGGTCAAGGCACATAAGAAGACATGTTTTAAGTTGCTCAACCAACAGAAACCGCATCTTAAATGGTTAGAACCATTTGGGTCGTCGTGTACAGTTATTGACCCAGATGACAAATTTGGGGCAAAGTCCTTAGAAGGTTTCTTTGTGGGGTATGCTAGTTTGTTAAAGCGAATCTATCTTCCTAGCATTAACCGGGTGATTCAAGCTCAACAAGTAGATTGTCAAAGACACACATCTCCAACACAAAAATCAGGATATCCTTGGTTGTTTGACTATGAAGTTCTCTGGAATTCATTCAACCTGCCAGCCGAACACACGTTGCTATGCTTTATCAGTATCAACAATCTTTATCACAAGATCAACTTCCAAGACCAACCATTGTGACACAAACACACGTTGGTACACATGATCCTAAAGCAGGACCAAGAACTCAACATTCTGAATCACAGATAGCTGGAACAAATGAACCCAAAGTCAAACCATTAGTGAATGAACAAGCTCCTAGTTTTGATCAGTTTGACGACTTTGAATCTGAAGCTAAACTGACATATGACAAAGATGGATCTACTTCTGATGATGGTGAAATTCAATTTGATAGTCTACCTGACAATCAAAATGAAGGAACAAGTGCTCAGAATGAAATTTCTGTTGTTAACCAAGATGTTGAACAGAATGTTACAAACTTACAATAAGAAGTGAGCGTATCTAATGAAGTAATGACAAGAACCCTATCATATCATCCACCGGAGTTTATAATTGGAGAATTACAAAGTAGTGTTAAAACCCGACATCAAGTCAATCGGGGTTTTAGTTGTTTTCATTCGAAAGTGGCTCCATTGCTAAATAGGTTCTCATTTAAATGTTTTATTTCTCAAGTAGAACCGAAAACTAATATGGAAACACTGATAGAGGAAAGTTGTGTTAATGCCATGCAAGAAGAACTCTCACAATTTGAAAAGTTGGGTGTGTGGAAGCTAGTCGATCTGCCTGAAGACCACAAAAAGATAAATACAAAATGGGTTTTTAAGTGCAAAAAGGACGATCGTAGCGTAATAGTGCGTAACAAAGCTCGACTGGTTGTTCAAGGATTCTGTCAGCATGAGGGAGTAGATTTCACCGAAGTCTATGCTCCCGTAGCTAGATTAGAAGCGATTCGGATCCTTCTGGCATTCGTATCTTGGAAAGGATTTAAAGTGTACCAGATAGATGTGAAGTCTACCTTCTTGTATGGAAAAGTGAAAGAGTAGGTGTACGTCGGGCAACCACCAGGGTTTGTCGATCCGATACACAAAGACAAAGTATACCTGCTGGACAAGGCGTTGTACAGTTTACATCATGATGAGACGTTATCTCGACATCTCCTCGATAACGACATCGTCAGAGGCACAGTGGACAATACCCTCTTCACGCAAGAAGTAGATAGTCACATCCTAATTGTACAAGTATATGTCGATGATATTATATTCAGGTCGACGAATGATGCTTTGTGCAAAGACTTTGAAGCAGTCATGAAGAAGAAATTTGAGATGAGTTCAATAGGGGAGATGAAGTTCTTTTTGGGACTTCAAGTAGACCAATTACCTGACGGGATCTTTATCCATCAGACAAAGTATGTGAATGATGTTCTAGAGAAATTCAAGATGTCTGACACATCGCCAATGTCTACTCCTCTTGCTCTCAATCACGGCATAAGACCAGATCCCATCGGAGAGAAGATCGACGAAATGCTTTGCTGTTTGATGATTGGATCCCTAATGTATTTGACAGCTTCTCGACCAGATATAACGTATCCGACATACCTCTGTGCACACTACCAGTCGAGTCCAAGAGTATCTCACTTAATGATCGTCAAGAGGATCCTTTGATACCTCAAGGGTTGTCTAAGCACCGGCTTATGGTACCCACGTGATGACGATTTTAAGCTACAAGGCTTCTCAGACTCAGACTTTGGGTGTTGGAAAATCAACGCTAAATCTACAACTGTTGGTTGCTAGTTCTTAGGCACACATTTGGTAATGTGGCAGTGCAAGAAACAAACCACGGTCTCTCTCTCGACCTGTGAGGCAGAATACGTTTTTGCTTCCAATTGTTGTTCTTAAATCTTATGGATTCAATAACAAATGAGGGACTATGGATTGCAATTTCTTGAGACTCCAATATATGTAGATAATAAGGCTGCTATTTCGACAACAAAAAATCCGGTTTATCACTCTAAAACAAAGCATATCGAGATACGTCATCACTTTATTCGCGATTGTTACGAGAAAAAGTTGATACGTATTGAGAAAATCCACCCTGATGAACAAAAGACTGATTTTTATACCATTTGATAAAACAAAGTTTCAATATCTTTTGAAATTAAACGGGATGAAAGATTTGTCATCAGGGGGAACAAGTTTTTGTTTTCAAGATTTTTTTTAACCAAAAATCCAAAAATATGTTTTTGATTTTAGGGGGAGAAGTGTTGTGAAAAATACAGAAACATATAAAATTTGAATAAAATTTGAAAAAGTACAAAACATAGAAAAAGACAAAAATGAGTTTTTGTGAGCATAAGAGGAAATGATAGTATATCAGTGGACTATCACAACATGCTAAAGATTTGTAAAGTCAAAAATAGTTTTTAAACAGTCTCACTGATGTGCCAGTAGGCTTCACACATTCAGTAAATTGTTTTCGAGATATAAAGATAACAAACCTTCTTAATTAGTTGTTAACATCCCTCGGATATATGGCCTTAGCACACTGAAATTTCATTTGAGAGATTGCCGGATTCGGAGATACTAGGTCCTTATAACTAGTTAATATCGGGGGTATTATACAAGTTCTTCTGATTTAGCATCGGCAATGGCCTAGAACTTGTAAAATACTTTGCTTTTAAAAACCCTAAACTGCATCAAAATTGAGAGTATCGAAGATCTGACAATTGTAGTCAAAAGATTCCAAATATGGAACACCACTTTCTAAGTCGAGCCTTCATCTCTTTTTCTGTATGCTGGTACTAATCTGAGCTCTCAAGGCCTCACATAACCCAAATACATATATCAATTAGGTATATTCACTTGTATGATGAAATCTAGGGAATCTTGATACGGGAGTATATTCTGAGGTGGGGAACACTGTTAAGTCAAGTTCTAATACACTTAATTACCGTATCTTGAAACAATTGAAACATGTGTAGAGGTTTAAGTGGACAAACAATACTGACAATCTAGGTGAACTTGTTTAAAACTTAAAGTTTATCAAAGATCAATGGTGTTGGTGATAAGCCTCAAAAACTAATATGATTCTTTTACACAAACTCAGAAAAATATGTCTGTAAATATGTTTGTACATAGCTATTTCATTTCAGAAACCAAAAAGATTCTCAGTGCATTTTAGCATAAACTTTGAAAAACTCAAGAAGATTTTATTTCATCTTATTTTCGACTGTAGATGATGGAATGGTGATCTTCAAAATCCAAAGCTGCTGAACAAAATCGGAAGAACAACGGGTTGGGAGCTAATCTGAAATAAAAAGAGTTTTGAAAAGATTACAAGTTCATTAGTTTGAACTTAACATTGACAAAAAAACATCAGTTTTTTCATTAAGTCTTTAATCAAGGTAACTAACTTGGACTTGGTTGACAAATCAGGTAATCAGGGTCATTAAGTTAAACTTGGTTAATTGAGTGGGTTATTAAAACTGGTAAAATGTTTGAAATCTGAAAAATGAAAAAATCAGATTTCATACGAATGAACTCATCCGCACAAAGGTAAGACCTTCGCACGAACCTATTCATCCGTTTGAAAACACTCTCATCCGCACGAAGGTACTCTCCTTCGCACTAATGAAAAACAATGCCAGTATATAAGGAAGTTCGTACGAATAAACCTTCATTCGCACAAACACACTCATCCGCACAAAACCAGCTGATTAAGAGAAAAATATTTCCATGTAACCAAACTCTACCAAATTTTAGTTTGGGGTGTTGATTTGCACAACATCTTCAATGGGAAAGGTAGAATATACCATAAATTTGGACAAATTGGACTAAAATAACACATATAGTCTAAAAATGATAAAAGCTCATATCTGTGACATTTGAATGGTTAAAAGTTAAAATTGATACTAGATCTATGAAAATTGGCGTTTTCAGGTTCTAGTAGAATCATCAATTTGAACAAAACTTGTGAAAATCATCAAAAATTGAAATTTGGATGTAAACCGTTTGGAACGGAGGAACTACGTCCGTACGGATGTAACACATCTGCACGGAAGTAACTCATCTACACCACAATAATTCCTTCGCATGAATGTAATCGACTGATCCATTCCAAAATGTCACATCCGCTCTAATGTCATTCGTTTCTAAAACTGTCACTTCCGTTTGAAACAATGGTACATTCGTTCCAAATTATGTTATGTGTTAAGATTTTTCTAAGTGTTTGTTTGAATGATTGTGCATGAAAAAGAAACAAATTTTGATCCGAGGCATAACACTTGCAGAAAATTAAAAGTTTAAAGAAACACACTTTTTTCAACATTAATAATAAAAATAGTTGATTTTATAACTTATTTGATATAATTTATATATTGAATTTGGTGCATATCAGTGGTGTTTAGTGCACCATTACAAAATAAATTAAACTATTGTGGATGGGATCCTGTTATGGATTTTTTTTAAAAGTTTTGTCGGTAATGGTGAGGAAACGACCTTCTTGCTTGATCCTTGGATTTGTAACGAGCCCCTGAAAGACAAGTTTCTGGAGTTATTTAAAATCAAAACAATTAAAAGATGTCCAGTTAACGAGAGGATCCAGTTTCAAAATAACGGACAAAGATTCGTTTTGCAGCGGAGCAGGTTGATAGCGGCTGGGGTTGAAGTAAATGAGTTGTTGAACCTTTGTAGTTTATTACATCAGTATGAGCTAAACCAGAATTGAGATTGTTGGGCTTGGATAGGGGCTGTGGATGAGGAATTCAGTGTGGGGGCGGTAAAGCGTTTACCCGATAAAAACATGATTAAAAATAATGTTTATATTCCTGAATGGTTCTAGTGGTTTCCTAGCAAGTGCAACATATTTATATAGAGAGCTAAAATGATTAAAACTGCTACTATGGAAGCGTTGAAGAAAAGAAACCTTAGGGTGGAAGACTCAGTTTGCGAGTTATGTGGTGAAGGTGATGAAATTGTGGAGCATCTTTTCACATCTTGCTTAATAGCTTCCATGCTGTGGTCTAGGCCTGTCAATGGATTGAATATTGATCCATATTCAATCCATTCCGATCCATATAAATCACTTATTGGATCATAAAAAATATCCACTAGTCCATTAATTAATCCAACGAATCGATTCATTTATCCATATAATTATAAGGATCAATCCATTACAAATTAAAAAAAAGTGGAAAAAGAAAAAATTATTTTAAATCCTTATAAAATATAGATTTTCAAACAGAGTTCAGGCTTATAATAAAAAATATAATATAAAACTCTTAAAAATAAAAAAAATCACAAAAATTGTACAAAATTCAAAAAATTCAAAACAATTAAAAAAATCAAAAAACAAAATTCTAAAAAAACCTAAAAAGAACAAAAAAACCTAAAAAAATCTAAAAAATAAATTAAAAATCAAAATACATCTAAAAATTAAAAAAAAATAAAAACTTCATATTTTTTTTTTTTGAATTTTTTACTATTTTTTTCTTAGAAATTCTGGTTTTTTAGAATTTTTTGAACTTTTTTTTGAGTTTTTTTTATTTTTTAATTTTCATATTAATTTTAGAATTTTTTTTGAATTCTTAGATTTTTTTAGAATTTTTAGAATGTATTTATTCTTTTGAATTTTTAGAATTTTTTTTATTTTATAAAATTGTTTAGAATTTTTTTGAGTTTTTTTTGTGATTTTTTTGAAGCTTTTACATTCTTTATTTTTTTAATATGGATCGATCCGTGTTGTGATCCAACCATTTAAAATTATTTGGATATGGATCGGATCACGATCCGTTATTTTGGATAATGGATCGGATCATGATCTATTAACTTTAGATCAGTAATGGATTGGATCATGATCAAATCTATATCCATCCATCGACATGCCTACTATGGTCTCAAATTAGCCGCTGGTGCAAAATCACCAATTTGGTTATTTTCTCATTTAAAGACTTATTGGAATTTTATGAACATGTTGGTTTGAAAGGAAATAAAAAAGAGGTGTTTAAGGGGTTAATTAGGCTTTGGTTGTTGGAGCATCTGGGAGCTAGAAACTGTGGCAAGTTTAACAACAAGCACATAAAGGTTGAAGAAATCTTTAGCAAGATTAAGTCGATAGGTTTTTTGTGATTTAATAGCAGAGCTAAAAATGTTTCGAGTACTTGGAAAGATTGGTGTAAATTTGTAAAAATGCAGGTTTTATTGTTGGGCCGCATCGTTATGAGGTTGGTTTGGTATTATAAAGAAATTTATCTTTCAAAAAAAACTTGGAGTTAACTACTCTCGTAGAGCACCTACATTGAGTGAACTTACATTTTGTCCTCTTCTCCTATAGACAAAGGTGTCATTCATCACAACAATCATCCTGTTGCCTCAATTTATCTGTTATAAAACTCATAACTTATGTGTTTGCCAATGTGTTTATTACAAAACTCAAGACCTATTGCTTTCCAATGTATCTATAAAAGTAGCAAATTAAGATTCTAACTTTCGTTGATTAAAATTGTAATTTTTTCTCTCTCTCCTTTCTGCCAAGTAGCAATCACCCAAGAGCATCACCTTTTCTATTAATTAACTTCCTTTTAAAGGTAATGAAGATATTTGCATTCGGAATTGAATGGTTTCTTAGGTTTTGGGTGTGCCTTAACATTTGAGGGCGTTAAGGGTGATATGACATGTTAACCGGTTTTGCATATCACTCCCACCTTGTGTTAAGTGACATTAAAAATATTATTTGTTAACATATTAACAGGATGTTAAGAGATTGAATTTGTTTTCTTTTTAAAAGCATTAGAATTAGGGTTAGGTGGAGTTAACGTGATTAAACCATTTCCTTAAAATAAGTTGAGGATGGTTAAAGTATACCCCAAAGCGTTAGAGTGATCTTATATTTCCCTCTTTCTTTCATACACAAAGCGCAATTCATTACCACGGATATCACATCCCTCTTTCTTTATACACAAAACGCAATTCACTACCACGGATATCTATACTATCTATAATAAGAGATTATGAGCTGATGTAAAACTGCCTATGTGTCAATTTCTAAGGTATGCCACATGTAATCGCTGATGTCATAATTCCTTTTTCAATATTTAGATATGTATAAATCTTTCTAAAATATATAATCAGATTTTATTATTAGTAAATAAGAGATTTCTTTAGGAGGGAAGTTTGAAATTGCATGGGGAGAAGAAATCAGCAATTAATGCACTGTAAGAAGTAATCATATCTATTAATTAATAATCTATCTAAAATATATAATCAGTATCTAAATGGGCAAAAGGGCAAACACTGATGATCATCCAAACCACTGGCCAACTCCAAAAGTCACGAACTGATGATTCAAAATCAACCACTGATGATTCAAAATCAAAATTATGGCCCCAAATTCAAAATTCAAAATTATGGCTCCAGATATATAACCTATCATCTTCTTCAATCAATTACCCTCTCTAATCAATTTCTCTCTCAACTCTCTCTCTCTAAAATTCACAGTTTTTTGAAAGATAAATCATTCGGTTCACAGTAGCATGCCCCTCTTTTGAAAGATAAATCTTTCTTCTTTGGCAAGAATCTGGAATTATTTCAATTTCTTCTTCATATCGAAATCTTCTGCCCTAATTCTGTCTGCCGTCCTTCAGCCTTACAAAATCTTCATCACAAAGGTACAATTCCATCTCTTTGGTAACATTCAATCTTGGTTTTCTTGCCTTTTCTTTCGATTTCTTACTTTTTATTTATTGGAACCATATTAGGGTTTTTAGAGTCATCAGGGCACAGGTAGTTGAATATTACACCGAATCTTGACCCTCATGTACTGTTTGTTCATCATCTTTACCATCGATTTGAATATTATTGTATTTGTATGACCTGTTGTTAATCGTTACCTGACCCTCGATGTGTAGATTATGAGCCCATAAACAAACATATATCATTAATAAACTAGGGGATAAAAAGCATTTATGTTTGGTAGAGTATTATGAGCTAATTTCACTAGGTTAAAAAGCATTTATGTTTGGCAGGGTTTTATGAGCTGATATTTGTGCAGTATAATCTTATACAGAGTTAAAAAATATGAGTACACCGATCTTACAAATGGTGATGAACGAGTTTTTTTTATTGAAATTACTAATTACTATGGTTGTTAATGTATCTGTGGTAGAAGAAGAAAGAGTTTCAGGTATGAGAACCAACTTAAGAGTTATTAGTTACTAGTTATTATAAAGGAAGATATGTTCTTGCTTATAAAGGTGAAGTTAGAATTGATGACAACGTTATCGGAGAAAGGTCTGGTGGCAAGAAGAAAGACTTTCAGGTATGAGTTTCAGTTTTATATATAGATATATAGATCATTATAGTGTCGGTGTATAACGTTTCAATATGCTAAGCGTAATGGTTATTAACGTTTTGGTTGAATTTTATAGGCGTAGAGCGGAAACTGCTGGAGAGGTGGAGGCTTGCAAGCGACGTAACTGTAAGAAATCCAAGTTTTTGAGGCTGTATGTAACTTTGTTGAAGAAGCAACCAGTGAGAGTGTTTTGGTGGAAAACTTGGAGGGGTCGGTGACGTTGTCGAGGTTGTCAGGAAATGCAAAGTGATAGCATTTCCTGACAACCCTCGACAATGTCACCGACCTCCTAATCTGAGCGTGACCCTCTGAAAATATAAATGTTTTGCAACTTCACCATGAATAGAGAAGAAATAGACAGTTGGGTTTCTAGCTCCAGTTGTGTTGCAGCCGAATCAACGGCAAATTCAGCAGCAGTAGTTGTTGATGCATGAATATGAAGATTGAATTTGTGAGGTTCAGTTAATAATCGACTGATTGAAATTATATTATTTATTGTATTCACCATTGTTAAACCAAAATGATTGAATTTGTGAGGTTCAGGAATATAAAGATTGAATTTGTGAGGTTCAGCAGCAGCAGTTGTTGATTCAGCAGCAGTAGCAGTAGTTGTTGATGTAGGTGAGTTTTGCAAAGGTTTGCGGGTTGAAATAAAATTATTTATTGTATTCACAATTGTTAAACCGATTGTGCTTTATGTTTATGATTTGAACTTGTGATAATTTGTGCCTAATAATCGACTGATTGAACGGATTTTGATTTTTAATTAAGTTTATTAATGTGAACCAAAAGTTTTGGTAAACCAAGGTATGTGCTCTCACATATTCTTGGTTCAAATTAATTTCATGGGATGATAACATCTTCATTTTTATTATTTAGTTTAGGGATTGAATTTTGTGTAGAGATGGATGGATGAAGTGGGCACCTGTTTCATCGGACGAGTTTTGGTTTAATCGAATCGAATGGAATGTTGGATCCTTATGCTAATCTCAATGGAACTGTTAGCAGCGAAGAATCTTATTGGTGCTAATCTGAATGGAATGTTGGATCCTTATGCAATCATCACTTGTGGTTCAGAAAAGCGGTTTAGGTAATAGATAGTATAAATTAAGTTTGTTGTGAAACATGTATTTGGCAAAGGTCTGTTTTATGTTTGAAACCTCTGTTTGTTGTGAACAGATGTTAGAATATAAAATAGATGTTTCAAACGACTGTTGGGTTAAACAGTGTTTTGTGTAGAAAATAGTGGTTGAAACCACTGTTCGGTTAAAATGGTGGTTGAAACCAGTGTTGGGTTAAAACGGTGGTTGAAACCACTGTTGGGGTTAAATCGGTGGTTCAAACCACTGTTTTGTTCAAACCACTGCTTGAAACTACTGTTCGGTTAAAACGGAGGTTTGAAACCATTGTTGGGTTAAAACAGTGGTTGGAACCACTGTTTGGATGTGTGTTGAAAGTGTTTGGATGTGTTGAAAGTGTGGAAGCGAAGGGTAATAAAGTGGTTTTGTGATTTGGTGGTTTCATATCAATGTAGTTCTTTCCATTTACGTTTTTTTCTATTTATATGTAGTGAAATTGGCTGAATTTATGAAATGTTTTCTAGAGCTTTATTGGAAGAACCGAGACGAGAGGGTTTTTGAACTAAAGTATATGGATACATCAACACATCTCCTGGAAAGTATAAAGGCAGAATGAAATCATACCGGTGGATGGTTAAAAGGAGAAAAATTGCGGATCTCACCTTAGATAGCTGGAACAATTTTGTAAAACTTGGATTTTGTATAGGCTTCTCTGTAGTTTGTTTGTTGTTTTTGTTCTATTTGGGGTGTATTTGTTCTTATGTTATGACTAATATAGCAGTTATCAGATAGAAGCATTAGCTCAGGCAATTAAGGAGAACACTATAGTGTTCTTGGAGACGGGATCAGGCAAGACGTTGATCGCGATTATGCTTTTATGTCACTACGCTTATCTGCTGAAAAAACCCTCCCCGTGTATTGCCGTGTTCTTGGTAGTTGGTACCCACTGTTGTATTGTTCAAACATGTATGTCGGTTGACTTAGTTGTTTCTTGAACATGTTTTCAACATGTGGTTAAAGCATACTAATGGAAGCTTTGTCTGTCTTATTAGCAAGCGGAGTATGTGAGAAAGCACCTTGATTTGAAAGTGGAGGAGTATTGGGGTGAAAAAGGTGTTGATTTTTGGAATGCTGCTGATTGGAAGAAACAACGATATCAGAATCAGGTATGACAAGTCAACATTTGACTTTTTTGTTGACCGCATACAATCTCATCAGAATTTTGACTAATGATCAAATACGTAAAGTACCCCTGAGGCAGACAAATGCAGTCTTGAGTAATGAACTTTTATTGTGTTACTCTTTACCTTTGTTGTATCATGTAGTTTTTATTTTTCAATTTAAACTGAACACACGTATATGTTATACATTATTCTTACAGCTATTGGTCATGACCCCTGACATTTTAAGGAATGCATTGAGGCATAGATTCTTAACGTTGGATATTATCAAGGTGTTAATATTTGATGAATGCCACAACGCAAAGAAAAATCATGCGTATGCTATCATCATGAAGGTATATTAATGATCGTAATTTTTAACGTTATTAATTTGTTTTAGTTGAGTTTAAAAATTGAAATAATATTTGTTCAAACCACTGCATGAAACTACTGTTCGGTTAAAACGGAGGTTTGAAACCATTGTTGGGTTAAAACAGTGGTTGAAACCACTATTTGGATGTGTGTTGAAAGTGTTTGGATGTGTTCAAAGTGTGGAAGCGAAGGGTAATAAAGTGGTTTTGTGATTTGATGGTTTCATATCAATGTAGTTCTTTCCATTTGCGTTTTTTTCTATTTGTATGTAGTGAAATTGGCAGAATTTATGAAATGTTTTTAGAGCTTTATTGGAAGAACCGAGACGAGAGGGTTTTTGAACTAAAGTATATGGATACATCAACACATCTCCTGGAAAGTATAAAGGCAGAATGAAATCATACCGGTGGATGGTTAAAAGGAGAAAAATTGCGGATCTCACCTTAGATAGCTGGAACAATTTTGTAAAACTTGGATTTTGTATAGGCTTCTCTGTAGTTTGTTTGTTGCTTTTGTTCTATTTGGGGTGTATTTGCTCTTATGTTATGGCTAATATAGCAGTTTTATATTAATTATGCAAAAGAACAATTTCATCAGCATTTCAATATTAAAGTTTTCAAATTAGAAGAAGAGGTACCACCATCTTATTTTAAAATATCATAATATTTTTATTAACCATCGAGATAGTGTTGTTAATGATGTTTTTTTATAGAATGTTAGATGTATTTTGATCTTATCCACTAAAGAAAATCCGTTTGTTACACTTAACTAAGAACAAGTTTTGTTTGGGCCAAATAAGACTGCTTTTAATGAAAGTTTGTGCGAATGTCAATTCATCAAATATTTGTTCACATGATAGTTTACATAGACAAAAACTTTTATCATTATGGTTATTATAATACTAATACATACTGTATTTAACATTATTTTATAAAGATATAGAACTAAAGACCACAATTTAAATGATATATTATAATCTGAATTTGATGCGCCTCTTTTGTACACGCCTCTTTTGTTGGGATTGAACCCTATCAGAGGAACATATAATAAGAGCCAAAACTGGTTCACATCAGTGGATTCATCATAAGCAGCTGTTTGCATTAGACTATCCCCTTGAAAGTGGTTATAACATCTGATGGCCCTCATACATTGTTTGTATACTACAACTACTGTCCATTAAGTACTGCTTGTGTACAACAACTGCTGAAGAAAAGGTGCTGCTACTTAATCTACTATCCTAACTCAAGTGCTGCTAAAGAGCAAAGCCCTGCTTGGAATGAAGCAGTGGAATGTAAAAACTGCTGACAAATTAATACGATTAAAATATGAAGTATTAAGAAAGTAGCAATTACATATAAAAAAGAAAACTAATCAGACACGTCTAACTCTAATAACAAGAATCAAGAAACTTTAACTTCAACTCCATGGAGCGCTGAACCTCTCGATGTATCTCATTGATCTTTCTCATGAACTCCAGGTCTCTTTCTCCACATTCTATATTACTCGCAACACACAGGTCACGAACGGAAGTAGTCGGCATCGCCTTCAAGTCCCTCGAAACCTGGTCTCTTGTCAGCAGACCAACTTCCAGACCGTTAAAACACCTCTTCAACTCTTGAAGAGTATACCTATCAGCCAAAACTTGGTCTTCGATTTGTTTAATAAAACGTTGCTTGAAATCGTCAAATTTTGCAGAAGTATATGACTCCATTTTAGTATATTTATAAGAATTAAGGAAAAATAATAATAGTTGCTCTTCTGTTTCACTGAATGAATTTGTTTTGATGAAAAAAACTTTTTATTAGCAATGCTATTATATAGAATATATGTAAACAGGCCAAAGGTCATATTTAAATGCAATCATTAAATAAACATTTATACTTAAAAACCATGTACATTTAATGATTTAACAGTAAAAAACGTGTATATGGGAGATGCCTGTTCAGTCACCCTATCAAACATTTTAATGCAAAACCTTTGAAAAATGAGTTTTCATGGGAAAACAAGTAAAATTAAATATCTAGAAAACCAAAGAACAAAATTGAAACCTTCAAAAAAAGGTTATCATAATTAGGAGACGTCTCTTCAGTTATTCTATCAAACATTTTAAACACTATAAAGGATCATTATTAGTTTACTTGAAAACATCAACACTTCAATTTAAAAAAAAACGTTCATCCTAAAGCAAACCGTCCAAAAACACTCACATTCTTCCTAAATGGCAAGGAAAACCTTCTACCACTGATCGGATACTACTGATCTTAAAATCGAATTTTCAACATGGTCACTCCAAGAGCAGAGAAACGCTGAAGAACTCAACAAAAAAGTTGGTATGGTTAGCGATAAATATTATAAGCAAACCTGGAGTAGCATTGCACTGCTGGATGAAGTTGCCTCTTCTACTCCAACAGAATTTAAAGAAAAAGCGGAAGAGTTTATCACAAATTTGCTGAAACAGGATCAGAAGGCCTGTGATATGCTAGCTGATCTGCAAATTAAAACAAAAAGTGAAATTGGATGGAAGAAGGCGAGAGAACGAGATATTCTAGGAAGTGTTAATTGTAATGTTTAATTTTTAATTTTTATTATTTTTCAAAATCATAATTTTGTAATACTATGGTTTATTATTGAATGAATGAAGAAAATTCAAACTTTGATAAGTTTTACAGTACTGAAAAATAATCTAAAGAGTATTGGGATTGAACCCTATCAGAGGAACAGATAATTAAAGCCAAAACTGGTTCACAATAGTGGATTTATCATAAGCAATAGTTTACACCAGGCTTTCCCCTTGAAAGTGTTTATAACATCTGATGTCCTCTATCCACTGTCTCTATACAACAGTTGCTGTCCTTCAAACTGCTGATGAAGTCCTGAAGATTGTTAAGGATTAAACACTGGTGGTTCAATCTACTGATGCTATCTAAGTACTGTTGTTGATTAAAGTACTGCCCACTTAAGTACTGATCAACTTTGAAGAAACCACTGGGTGTCAAACATCAGTGCTTGACATGCAACAATGGAAGGAAGAAGCAGTAGTTTAGTTTGTCACTTATATTGTATAGAATCAGTGGTTAAGGTTAGCAGTGTTTGAAACCACTGTTTGGTTAAAATAGTGTTGTTAATGATATTTTTTGGCGCTGTCGTGGAAACCTTCTCAGGTGGATTTGATAACTTGTGCCTAAATTCAGTAACTGTATGGTGTATAGAGTTTTCTTATTACTATTAATCATTCATCATAAGCAGTAGTTTACACCAGGCTTTCCCCTTGAAAGTGTTTATAACATCTGATGTCCTCTATCCACTGTCCTTATACAACAGTTGCTGTCCTTCAAACTGCTGATGAAGCCCTGAAGACTGTTAAGGATTAAACACTGCTGGTTCAATCTACTGATGCTATATAAGTACTGCTGTTGATTAAAGTAGTGCCCACTCAAGGACTGATCAACTTTGAGGAAACCACTGAATGTCAAACATCAGTGCTTGACATGCAACAATGGAAGGAAGAAGCAGTAGTTTAGTTTGTCACTGTTCGGTTAAAATAGTGTTGTTAATGATATGTTTTGAAACCATTTTTGGGTTAACACTGTTTAAAACTACTGTTGATTTAAGGACAGTGTTTGAAACCAATGTTTTAAGCCAAAAGTGTTTTCAAAACAGTTTTTTAACAACACTAAGTATAATTAACCAATCTATCATTGTTTGTATCTTTAATGGTCACACAACTTGAATCGTCAAATCATAACATTGAGAGCACCCCATTAACAAATATTACAAACTGTATTCTCTATAGAGTTTTCTTATAACTATTAATCATTCATTGAATGTTGATTTATCTATTGTAACTGATGAAAGGAGGACATCTTCCAGAAGAGTTGCTTATTACAGAAAAAGTTGATCCAGTTGGTTCTCTCGTATCATTCACATAACCTGATATTTAAGGAGAGTTGTTGATGAAAGTTGTATTGGCATTGTTAATATTTTTTATAACAAATTATTAAAGCCTAAATTGTATATTAAATGTAAAGTTTTAATACATACAATACAGAGACAAAACGTCATACCAACTTCGTAGACTTGACGGAAGTTACAGACTAGATAACAAAAGACTGTAACATACAATACAGAGACAAAACGTCATACCACCACAAGCAATTGTGGATCTTTACTGACGGTGCACTTCGGAATGTAGCAGATATGAATGAATATAACCCCAGTGTAGCTAATTACATATCTGCCACTTGGGTTATATTCATTCATATGAATGAATATAACGCCAGTGTAGCTCTTAGATTTTCCTTGAAAATTCCAGATCTCGCTAATTACATATCTACCACTGGGGTTGTATTCATTCATATGCAATTGATCGTTTTGATCAATCACTTCCTTATGTGCACCGTACTATCTTCTAGGAGGTTGTCAAGTGTTCTCGCCTTCGTAGTTGGTGTTTTACGTATCTTTACATCCACAGCCATTCTGTACAAAATTTTCACAAACAAACCTGAACAAAGCAAAACAAATCAACCCTCTGTTTTTTCAAAGCAAAACAAACATAACAAAGCAGAACAAAAACAAAACAAACAAACATAACAAAACAGAACAAAACAGAACCAAAACAGAACAAAAACAGAACAAACAAACCTGAAAAACTGAAAGCAAAATACCCAAATCAACCCATTCACAAATAAGTGATTATCATCATCATACGGCATTCAGATTATCAAAGAACTGATTATCAAAAACTGATTATCAAAGAACTGATTATAAAAAACTGATTATCAAAAACTGATTCACAAATAACTGATTATCATCATCATCATCATCATGCGGCATTCAGATTATCATTATAAAAAACTGAAACCTAAATACCCAAATCAACCCTCTGTTGTTTCAAAAAAACATTCACAAAAAACTGATTATCATCAACATCATCATGCGGCATTCAGATTATCATTATCAAAAACTGAAACAAAATACCCAAATCAACCCTCTGTTTTTTACAAAAACATCACAAATATAAAAAATATATATAGATAAGATGATGATTCAAACCTCTGTTTTCAAGATGAAGATGGATGAAGATGATGAAGCTGGATGAAGATGATGAAGATCTGTGTTGACTGTTGAGAGTTGAGAGAGATATTTGGAGATTTTTGGAGAAGTGTGATGATGATAATGATCGGTGATGATGTTAGTCATTTCATACAACTTATAACAGTCAAGTTGCATTTTTGGAGAAGCGTGATGATGACAAGGAGATTAAACTAAAAAATAATTATCCATAAGAAATTAAACTAAATAATATTTAGTAGGAGGATTATATATAAATTAATTAGAAAAGATTAAACTAAAATAATACTTATCTATAAAACATGGTCTAATATAGTATAAATAGAACTAAAGACCAAAATTTAAATGATATATTATAATCTGATGTAAATCTGCCTATGTTACGGGTATCAAGGGATAAGGGTATTAAGGAATATTAAGGGATATTAAGGGATAAGGGTATTAAGGACATTTCATACATGTCTTTAACAAATCTAATCCATATTTGATAGAAGGGTTTTAACGGACCTACAAAATCTAATCCATTAGTAAGCTTAATTGGATCAAATACAAGGGGCTTTATTGAACTGTTTAATAACATTTGGTTATTTGAATTAGGTCAGGCTTTAATTATTAGACAATATAAAATTAGGTCATGCTTTCAGTTTAGACAAGAAATTTTGAGTTAGTTAGCTAATTTCTATATCAAACATGAACTAAATACAAACAATTTAAATGATGTATTATAATCTATTTCGATGGTTATTAAAACTACCCGTGTGGTCACACATACTGTCTTCAACATTACTTTATAAAGATATAGAAATAAAGACCAAAATTTAAATGATATATTATAATCTGTTTTTTTGTATTTGATTTCGATCATTACTAAACCTACCCGTGTGGTTACACGGGTACTACACCTAGCTTCTATTAGAGTAGCAACCATTTTTAACCCGTATTGACTGAAGTTGTACCTTCTTCTCTTTCATTGGCCACTTAGCAATCACTCAAAACTATCACTATATCTCCCTAACAATTATTAACTTGTTTTATATGATATAGAATAAAGTTGCATTTGAAGTTGTATACTTATTTATAGCGTCTTTGTTAGTTATGATAGACATCACATTACGTCAATTAGCCTATATTATAACACTCATAAAAGGCCTCTCCCGATTACTTCTATTGTATATAAAAAAATAAAAGAAAACGTTCAGTGGTTTTGTTAATTTATACTATGTTAAATTCTTATTATAACTTATAAATTAAAATCATTTACATTTAAAAAAAAAATTAAAATATATGAGCTTATTTATTATATTTTATTAATTTCTATACATATTATATTATATTATATTATATTATATTATATTATATTATATAACTCTTAAAGACAAAGGTCGGTGCACCGACATATTTACACAAATGCCCTCCTTGCAAATAACAATCCTCTCCCTGTTGCTGGTCATTGGTTCTTCCGTATTTACAAAAGGGTTGTTGCTCTCTCATCCTTCGATCGAAAGCAGCAGAACAAATCTCGATTATTCTCAAGTTCTCCATCACAATTAACCAGGTAACATCACTCAGATTCAACTGATTCATCATGTTTACGCTTTTAATTTTCTTTAGTCGAATCTAGGGTTTCATACGCACAGATCCGAAGCATACCATTACGGATTCTTTATATTTTTTGATGTAACTCGGGTTCCACGTCAACAAGAGTGGATGATCTGGTTTGTGATGGAGAACAATGACTGCATTGGCGGCGATTTAACAACCGTGGTCAATCAAATGTTTTGTGATTTGGGGGTTTTCATGATTTGGAACGAAGTGGAGTGGAGTAAGATCCAACACTGTTAACCCTAATTCTCCGGTTATTTGACTTAAATCCGCCATACGACCTTCCGATTTTTGGTTTTTTCAAGATTGTTGGGGGCTAAGGTGGTCGTTCCACGCGTCAATGCTGGCTTCGCCGGCGGAGACGAACTCTGGCAGCCGGACATCAACGGTTGATGATGGAGTTGTTGAGCGAGACGGTACTGACCCCCAAATCACTCACTAAGAGGTTTGATATGTCAACTTTTATTTTTAATATTTTTAAAGGTAGAGCTTAGAAAAAGTTTGATGTGTTTATATATGAAATTCTTTGCGATAATTTAATTTTCGATGCCATTAGGGCTTTTGATTTCTGCTAGAAATTGATAATTTATCTAGAGGAAAGGTTATATGTTTGTTGCTTGATCTTCTATGTGGAGTTCAGGTGTTTTTTAAAAGGATTCAAAATTTTTAAAAGATCATGATCTATGTTTTTTTACCTTATTCTATAGACACTGGTCTTATATAATACTTATATTGATTTGAAGAGATAAGGTGCTGATTGGTCAAAAATTTCAACTACCAATTTGAAAGTTATACGAGTTCAAGTTTTGAAACAACAATACCACCCAAAGATGCATGCAACCAAATATTGGAAAGTCCTTCGCTATACTTATACTTTTTTTATGAGAAAGTTAGACAAGTTTTAATACAATTTGATTATAATTTTATTTCTTTTTTTTTTGGAAAAGCTTAGTTTTCATTCTTAGTGCAATTTCATTATAAAATTTAGAGGTTGTTATTGGATAAAGTAGTTACGTGATTGCAGAAGCAAGACAAGTTGGATGTCGACTTTTGTTTGACTTGGTTAATAACCTGCTGGCATACGGCGGCAAGACTCATTATGTGAAATGGGCATGGGATGAAGGTGTTGGCTGGAGTGCATCGAATGACTGCTTTATCTTGGATCCATATATTCACCTTTGTTTTAAGAATTATGTCATGGTGGTCAGTGCATTTTACATGTATGTTCCCTTCTTTTTTTTCCAGTCTTTACATTTATTCTCCCTTTCCCAGCCACTACATGGTCATATCTCTGTTTCTCCCTTTCCCAAATGCACCACTTTCCTCTTCCTTTCTCTGAAATTGACAGACATCTATATTTGTTGATGATGGTTAGCTCTAATTCGGTGACCTACAGAGGACCGACGACAATGAAGAACACGCTTCATGTGGTGGCGATATTGTTAAAGGTGGGGATTGGGATCTGTTTATCAATTTGAGTGCTTCTAATTATCTTTAGGTGAAACAAGATGGTATGTCATTGTCGGTTTTATTGTTTTTTTTTGTTGGGAATTTCGTCAAAAACCTGTCGTGCATGGTTTGTTGTTATGAATTTTGCCATGTTAGAGAAAGTTGTTGGTTTTCAAGGGTTGCTAAAATATGCAGCTAAATATGGTTTTTGATTTTTGTTGACTTGAAGTGATTTTGAAGCCCTAATTTTATTTGCTTACATTGACCATTGAATTAACTAAGAAACATATAATAAGAAGAATACCCTAGATTGAATCGCTGAACCATCTGCATAAATGGATATTAATGCTTAACACACCTGGGCCCTAAATTAATGCTAATTGTGGAATTGAATCACGTTGTGGAGTCATTCAGATCGTTAAGTGAGAAAAAGGTGATTCCTTATTGAATGAGAAGGTATTTTGCATGTAACTATGACAAAATTTGGCACAATTCAGTTCTTTGGACTTGCTGGCTAATTACTTAGCTGGTTGTGGGTCAAAAGGGAAAGAAATTGGCTGGAGAACATTCAGAGGAAGAAAAGGATTCGAGTAGCAGGTATTATCATTCTTACCTAAGTCAATGCATTTAGTAAACTAATCTAACTGAACCGTTTCGAGCTGAACCGTTTCGAACCGTATCGTTTTGAACCGAACCGTTTCGAGCTGAACTGTTTCGACCCGTATCGTTTCGAACCGAACCGTGCCGTATCGAACTGAACCGTTTCGAGCTGAACCGTTTCGAACCGAACCGTTTCGAGCTGAACTGTTTCGACCCGTACCGTTTCGAAGCCGAACCGTTTCAAGCCGAACCGTTTCGACCCGTACCGTTCCGAACCATGCCGTATCGAACCGAACCGTTTCGAGCTGAACCGTTTCGAACCGAACCGTTTCGAGCTGAACCGTTTCGACCCGAACCGGTTCGCGTCGAAACGGTTCGGTTCGATACGGTACGGGTCGAAACGGTTCGGTTCGAAACGGTTCGCGTCGAAACGGTACGGGTCGAAACGGTTCGCGTCGAAACGGTTCGGCTCGAAACGGTTCTGGTTCGAAACGGTACGGGTCGAAACGGTTCGCGTCGAAACGGTTCGGTTCGATACGGTACGGGTCGAAACGGTTCGCGTCGAAACGGTTCGGTTCGAAACGGTTCTGGTTCGAAACGGTACGGTTTGATACGGCACGGGTTCGAAACGGTTCGGTTCGATACGGTACGGGTCGAAACGGTACGGGTCGAAACGGTTCGTGCCGAAACATTTAATGATTTTTTAGATTTTTTTTATTTTTTAGAATTTTTATGATTTTTAGAATTTTTATGATTTTTTAGAATTTTTTTGATTTTTAGATTTTTTTTGAATTTTTTTGATTTTTTGGAATTTTTTTGAATTTTTGGAATTGGATCAAAATGGCAACTGAAAACATTTTTTGAATTTTTTTGATTTTTTGGAATTTTTTTGAATTTTTGGAATTGGATCAAAATGGCAACTGAAAACATTTTTTAAGGAAATCCCCAAAATACCCCCTGTTACAAACTGGGTTTTTGGATGGAGTTAGACAAAATGATCAAAATGGCAACAAAATGTAAAAGTCAGGGACCCAGATGCAAAAAAAAACTATTTGGACTAAAGTGGCAAATTTGGACAAAACTCAGGGACTAAAATGGCAATTTACTCTTTGGTGTATACATGTTCGAAAGCGAGTCGGATCAACAAATATAATACATTTTCGTTCGACAACGACATAATTTTTTTCGAAAATGAGTCGTGTCAAATATAGCGTCTAATTTCGAGTTACTATAACATTTGACGCCGCCGCAACTCGCGACGGGTCAAAATCCTATTTATATTATAAAAGAAAAGAAGATAAATAGTGTTGTACTTCATCTAATGTTTGTTTTATAAGTTAACTAATTTTTTTTGTCTTTTATTCTATTTCTTTATTTAGTGTAACTAACCATTTTCATTTACAACCCATGTAGTTTAACTATTGTATTTTTTCTTTTGCTTTAACCAACTTACTTTTCTGCCCTTAAATAGTTTTTTATAATGAACACGTTAATACCTTTTTAAAAATATATTTTTTTTTATTTTTCTTTTTCTTTGCTACAACGAGTGTGGCAAAGGTTTTTTCTTAGTTTAATATTTTTTAATAAACACGCCGATACTCTTTTGAACATCTTTTTTAACTTATTTTTTCTTTGCTATAACGAGCGCGTCGAAACCGACCAAGTTTCTATCGTTTTCTTTTTCGTTTACCATATTTTTACCTTTATTAATTACTATATCGTTTTACCTTTTGTTATTATTTTGATGCTCAGAGCCGATTTACGACACAAATAGCATAACCGATTAATATATCATTTTAATTAATTTTATAAATTTATTTATCGGTTGTCATGGTGTGCTTTACGTCCTGAATTCCAACCGCATCCTTGCGCAACACGCGGGTAACTACGACCCTAGTTTTTATAATAACACAGCTAAAGTTTTGTTTTATTTTTTAATAATTTCTTAATGATTCAAGTTTCTTTTCTATTTAATTTTTTTACCTGGAGTAACTAATCATAAAATAATAGACTCAATGCAATGCAAAATAAAATGAAAGTCACCTGGAAATTGATATGCTGTTTATCTATAGAAAATAGAAAAACGATAATATTTAAACAAGTGATATAGAAAAACAATAATATTTAAACAAGTGATATGACAATAACATAATTCCATCTACAGTATGAAATTAGTTGCTTAATAATCAACGTAAGATTATCAAATCACGTGACACATATTGTTGAGAGATGACTCATCAGTCCACTAATACTCCATTATTAATTTATTATTGTACCCTCCTTTAACTTTGATGAATTGTAAAATGTTTTAAACTAGTATTTTGACTTGTTACGCGATGTAGTGGCGTTAAAATTTAAAGTAACTTGGATTTGTATCATCGACTTATTTTCGAACAAAACTTATGACTAAACGTAGACCAACTAAAAATATATTTAAAATAAGCACGGAAAAGTATCATATTTGACCTGACTCATTGCCAAAATAAATTTACGTCAAAACGTAAAGCCACTTAGATTTATACCGAAACATACTTAAAAAACACGTAAGAAAATAGTAATTTTTAAGTTAAAGAATGGAACCGCACTTGCGGCGACGTTGAAACATATAATAACTCAAACTTATATACCGCCTAGCTAAAACGAATTATATTTGACCCGACTCGGACCATTTACGTCAAAACGTAAACCAACTTGGATCTATACCAAAGCACGGTACCGCGCGTGGCGATGTTGAAATGTAAAGTAACTCGAATTTATATCGCCTAGTGATAATATATATATATATATATATATATATATATATATATATATATATATATATATATATAGGACAAGGATGCGTTAGGAACCACCCTTTATTGCGAGAACCGCGAGAATCAATGTGAACACAACAAAAAATACCTAAAAAACACACATTTTTTTAAATATTTTTTATAAAAAAATCGCTACTTTTAGTAGCCAAAATTTTTTTTTTCTACTAAAAGTAGCGATTTTAACTTTAAAACATATTAAAAAAAAATTTGTGTGTTTTTTTGATTTTTTTAGGTTTTTTGGGGGTTTAGTTCTTAGTATTTTAGCTTGGGGGTGGGGGGGGGTTGGGTTTTTTTTAGGTTTTTTGAGGGTTTTAGTTTTTAGCATTTAGCTTGGGGGGGGGGGGGGGGTGACACATGTGTTTGTAATCATTGTAAACAGTTCAGTTATCAATAAAACAATGTTATTTGATCCCAATGTTTGTTTGTTTATGTTTGACATTTTTCATGTTTTGATTTTTGTTCAATTTCAAACTCTATATCGCTTTCTAGAGAGTTATACGCAAACCGATACGTATACGTAATCAGTTTAATGCGACAAACACTCCGGAACATCAAAATATGCTTAACATACCTTAAATAACCTTTATATAACTTTGAAATAAGTTTTGAAGGCTTTGGTATGGCAAAATCAATTTTATTCACTTACATGGACTAATTTTGACAAACTGCGAAAGTATGCCGATTCGTACTGTAACGAACATTCCGGAACTTGATCATAAGTTAAACATATCCTAAATATCCTTTACATAGCTTAGAAATAAGCTTTGAGGGGTTCGGTATGCTAAAACAAACTTTTTGGTCATCCAGGGACTAAAAGCGTTAAAAAGTGCATAAGTTTGCATTTTCGCGCATATCTTACGTTTTGAATACATCCGGACATCCAAAAATTTATGTAATCATTACAATATTTTATTTTAGTGATTGACATGATAAAATTCCATTCGTCGCATAATTTGAATCGTTATTCGCGTTCGTTCGTGTTTCGTCGTAATTAACCGAACAACGCAACCGTACGGCCAAACGAACCGACATCCGGCATATTTTTGAGCATATTTCAAGTTCCCTATGTTTTAACATCCTTATGAAGCTTAAAAATGGGCTTGACGGGTGTTAGAAGTGCCAAAACACGACAATACGCACACAGGGACCAAAACTGACATTTTGCAAAAGTTGCTGGTCTGCACATAGCATACGGACCGTGATACGGACCGTAAGGTGAACTGCATACGGTTCGTAAGCAGCCTTCAGACATCAGAAACTTGATTCCAGCTATTTCCAGCCTGTTCCAGCTATTTTGGTGAGTTGCAAATGGTTTTTCTTGTAATCTATGGGTTATTTTGGGTGCCCATGGTATTCCAAAACCATGGGTGCATGTGTACGGCTTAGATCGAAGCTCGTTTTTCGATGAACGATCTTAACGGTTACCCGAAATCTATAAATACCCCCAAGATTTTCCACCCAAACTCACACTTGATCTACCCAAATTCTCTAAGTTGGAGTCCTTGCACTTCATACCTGAGAATTTAAGATCAAGCCTCCATTTCTTGGACCCGTTGTAAGTATTCTTTCGTTCTTTTACGCGTTTTAAGCGTGAAAGTCAAACAGTGTTTGACTTTCAGCTTTGACCAGTTTATGGTCAACACGAAGTTCGTTTGAACTTCGTAACGTGAGCGTAATCACGATGGTTATAGTCCCTTGTGACTATACCTACTGATTACCACGTTATCTAGGCATAGTGACGAGTCGTAGTTTCGGTCAAAATGCGCGTTTATGCGTATTTTGCAACCAAACTATTTTTGGGTATCAAAACCGTTTGTTCTGATACCAAACCTGTTTTTAAACTTCGTTAAACATGTTTTAACATGTTTAGCTCGTCACTTTAGATTTAGTGCTTATATAGGGTCGTAAGAATAGCGGTCTAAACAACCGCTTAGACTTTCGAACCCGACCCGTTTGGTCGATCAATAGGATCCGACCAAACACATTAGGTGACCATAGTTGCATAGGGAATAACCTTTCGAGGTTTATGGTCACGTCGTTTAGTTAGTTATATGATAGGTAGTTTATATGCCTTAGGAAAATGACCAAAATGCCCTTTTTGCGCATAAATTCATTTTAAGCATATGTAACCTAAATTTTGACATCTAAACTGATTAGGCAACATTATTAGACATGTTAAGGCATATATTACTTATCATAGGACTATTAGACAAAAGAGCTATGCAGACAAGATAGACGACCACTCGAATTTAAAATTGGTGACCACGTATTTTTAAAGGTATCACCTTGGCGTGGCGTTCGTAGATTTGGAATTAAAGGGAAGCTTAGTCCCCGTTTCATCGGTCCGTTTGAAATCCTTGAAAGAATTGGAGAAGTGTCATATCGACTGGCGTTACCGCCTCAACTCTCTCACGTTCATAACGTTTTTCATGTCTCCTCGTTAAGAGGATATAATTATCATCCACTTCATGTCATTAGTTATCCGTTACTTACAATTCACGAAGATTTGTCCTACGAAGAGGAACTAGAAGCCATCTTAGATCGACAAGAAAGGCTTCTGCGTAGGAAAGTAATTCCGTTTGTTAAAATTCTCTGGAAAAATCACTCTGAACGCGAAGCAACATGGGAATCTGAAGAATCTATTCGCTCTCTATACCCTAATCTATTATAGAAATAGAATTTTAGTCGAAGTAACGGTAAATCTTGTTCTTTGATATATGTTCAATTGTTTCTGTTTACGGTCATTTATGCTTTACCTTATGTGAATATATCTTAGCTATGATTAAGCATATCTATGTAGGAAATATCAGTACCAATAGTCACTCTAGTATCTGTAAGTCTCCATTGACTTTTCGTACGGTAAGATATTTTATTAAGATTCGTTATAGGAGGAACATTAGGGCACATATGTAAGGTAATTGACAATTATAGTCATGACCTTAGTTATGAATTTCAGATACACATGTGTGTTTAGAAGATTCTGGTTATATAAGTTAGTAACTCTGCTATGAAAGTTCCGTTTCTGTTACTTATGTGATAGGTTATATTCTTATTTGAAAATTTTCGAGGACGAAATTTCTTTTAAGGGGGTAATAGTTGTAATGCCCATAAATTTAAAATCATTATTCTAGAAATAAAAAGAATAATAATAATTTATAAATTACCCACTAGAAAACCCAAATTAAGACACCCAAGTAATTCTGTACAAACCCTAGAATTTTCAGAATTTTCAGAATCAGGATTAGGGCCCCTAAAACTCGGGGGGGGGGGGGGGTATTCCCTACTTAACGATTATCTTAATAACTTGCGGACAAAGTTGAATTTAATGATTTCGTCGACTCAGCTAGCCTAGTCCCACACGTGGCAACCCTATACCTAAAATAAGTTCTCTCGCGGGCCGCCTCAAGTTAGCTTAAAACTCACGCGGGCCGCCTAAGGGTCAAAATTCACCTATAAATAGAGGATGTTGGCACTTGATTCTGGGCACAAAAACGACGATCAAACTCCAAAATTTCGCTGAGTTATCGTCCGATTACTACCAAAAACACTAATTAAGTATAGCGGGGTGCTACAGAACAGGGTAATAACTCGATCGCTATTACGATTCATTGTCCGATCGATCAATGTATCCAATGGATGTTTAAGTGCTGCCCACATTAGGGTTATACTTTGTCGTTTGTCATTAATTTGACGGATCATCGTTAATTCGATGGATAAAGTATTGTACTTTGTCGTTCGTCATTAATTTGACGGATCATCGTTAATTCGATGGATGAAGTATCGCACTTTGTCGTTCGTTGTGAGAATTTGATCTCGTGAGTTATCGTAAAGGCTGTATTAAGTTACTAACCTAGTTTGTGTGCATGTTATTTAAATTAGGTTAAAAGACTAATCAGTAGTCTAAACTCTGTCCGTATAAATCTGAAATATTATCACAAGGTAGCATCAATTTGGAATTATTAAGGTACGGATCCTTACCCCACTCCTTATTGCTTCATGTTCAAATTGTTATAAACCACTAAATTACTATATCTTTTAAAAACTCCTCACGTCTTTGATTATCGATTCATTTGACAGTCCGTTCGATTCCTATTCTAATCATTTGATTTAGCTTTCATGTCATGCGATAGTATTATGTTATACTCATTATCGCATGTTCCACTATATGTTCCGTTTTGTTATGAAAATAAGTTTTATAAGTTATGTGAATAAGACCATTTGTACTCTGTTACCCTGAGTATCGCTTCTCGTGGAGTGTCCCACGAGCATGTTGTTGCGGCATCGACATCATGTGCTCCACCCGTGGCGGAGAGATCAGTTCACGGCGTCTCTTAAGTACAAGTGTGGTACATATAAGCTATTAGGAGGCGCATGGATCGATCCTAGGATTTAAGTATAAGGAGGTGGATAACGGGTATGCCAATTCGCCATCTCATGTGATAATTATGCAGGAGTAGCTACCTGTGTATTGTCACGTTTTAAGTTTGCTCATGGGTACATCCGTAAGATATAATTATGAAATTATGTTTTTGCATCGTATCATTTTCACAATAAGTTCCCTTCGGATAACATTTCTATAAAGTGTTAATTGTTATTTGAGCCTATTATTCCGTACTGAGCATTCGGCTCATTCCGTAAATTTTTGTATATACAGGTCTGCATGTTACTTTGGGCAGGGAAAAGAGAGAAGAATAAAGCCTAGGAATAAATCTGAAGATATTAGTTAATTTGAGTCGAATGTTTCCGCTTGTAAATTAAACCTTAAGTTTCGTTGTTATATGGTTGTATCCTTATCAAATAAATAAATGGAATTATGACTTTTGTTTATGATACTGTTATTGTGACACGTCAGCCCTTCCGGGTTGGGGTGTTACAGCTATGGTATCAGAGCAAAGGCTCTTTCCTGTAGAAAACTTGAAGATAGTAATTAAAACCTGTGAGGAATGGGTAGATATCTATGATAGGATTCAACTTGGTCTCTTATTTGGTTTAATTCCTATGTTTATTCGTATAGATATGCCTCCTCGTCGTCCGCTACGTAGAAGTACTCGTACTAACCATGTACGTAACAACACTTCTTCGAATGAGACTCCAGTTGATCCAAACGTAATTAATGCTATCAACCAGGCTGTTGCCGGGTTGCTTCCAAACCTTGTTGCTCAAACAGCTGAGGCCGTTATTCAACAAACTCGTCAGCCAGAACGTAATAACACGAATCCAAATTCTGGTGAAGAAATTCGTGAGAATACCACGAACCATACTACCTATAGTATAGACATATGGATCGCTAAATTCCAAAAACAAAAGCCGAAATCCTTTAGTCACGCTAATAATCCAGTCGAAGCAAGGAACTGGATAGCTCATATTGAAAAGATCTTCGGAGTTCTTGGAGTTCCGGAGCAATACAAAGTTAGATTGGCTACCTACAAACTTGAAGATGACGCACAAACTTGGTGGGAAGGATATAAGCAAGTCAAAGGAGGGGATGATTTTGACGCTAATCTTTCATGGGTCGACTTTCGTAATATCTTTTACGACAAGTATTTTTCGACCGCTGATAAAGAAGCTTATATCAGGGAGTATGCAGTGATTCGACATGGGAGTGATGAACCAGCCTCTGAGTTCATTACTAGATTTGCAAGGTTGGCTAGTATTGTAGGAGACGTTGCAGGAACGACAGAAGTCCAGGCAGAGAAATGCAAGTGGGCAGTCAATGATCGAATTCGGAAGTCGATCATGTACATGAAATTTAAGGATATCACCGAAGTTGCTGATGCAATCAAAACTTTTGAATTCGAAAGGAAAGAATTCTTATCTCGAACTGGGGATAATAAGAAGAGAAATAGGGAAGGACAATTTAAGCAGGAAAACGGCCAATCATCCACTACGCCACAGCATCAAGATCGTAAAGTGCAAGGAAATCAAAACTCTGGAAATCAGGCACGTCCATGGCAATCTAGACTGCAAAACCCGAGGCCTGCTCAAAACCAGATTCAGTTGTATGCAGAACCCATTAGAGCTCAACCACTGGATCAACATGTAAACTCGAATCAGATTACATATCCTCTATGTAATACTTGTGGTAAGCGACATCAGGGCGTATGTCACCGAAGTACAGGAGCATGCTTTAGAAGTGGACAAACTGGACACATGATTAAGGAATGTACGAAGAAAGACACTAAGAAGAATAACCGACCAAACGTTGCACCACCCAATGTTGGAGGAAGAGTTTTCGCACTTTCTGCTACTGATGCTGCTAATGTTCCAGGTACTGTATCTGGAACCCTTCAGCTTGGTAAACATAGTATCTATGTGTTATTCGATACAGGAGCGACTCATTCTTTAGTATCCCACTCGTTTACTAAGTACCTTCCGATAAGACCAACTCTCTTAAATCATACTTTAACCATTTCCACTCCCATGGAAAATTCATCCGTAATCACTTCCGTATATAAAGATTGTCCGATTCGTATTGAATCTATTGTGTGTAAGGCCGATCTATTTCCAATACATATGTGTGATTTTGATGTTATTCTAGGAATAGATTGGTTGTCTAAACATCGTGTAACTATAGATTGTCATTCTCGCCGTGTTATTTTCGGTGATATTCATCATCCTGATATTATATATCAGGGAACTCAAGCTCATAAATCTCTTAAGATTATCTTTGCGCTTAAGGCTCGAAAATTCTTATCAAACGGCTGTGCTGGATTCCTAGCATCGATTAAGGATACTTCTGCTAGTGTTAAGAGTATCGATAGCCATTCCGTTGTTCGTGAATATCCTGATGTATTTCCGGATGAACTACCAGGATTACCACCTGACCGTCAGGTAGAATTCACCATCGACTTGATCCCTGGTGCCGAACCTATTTCTAAAGCTCCATACCGTATGGCTCCAATAGAACTGAAGGAGTTGAAGGAACAATTGCAAGAATTGTTAGATCTAGGATTCATAAGACCCAGTGTTTCACCTTGGGGTGCTCCGGTCTTATTTGTGAAGAAGAAAGACGGTAGTATGCGTTTATGTATTGACTACCGAGAGCTGAACAAGATTACTATTCGTAATCAGTATCCTCTGCCTCGCATTGATGATCTCTTTGATCAACTTCAGGGGGCTCAGTTCTTCTCAAAAATCGACCTGAGGTCCGGGTATCATCAGCTAAAGATCAAGAATGATGATGTTCCCAAGACCGCCTTTCGTACTCGATATGGTCATTACGAATTTTTGGTTATGCCCTTTGGGCTAACTAATGCACCCGCAGTCTTCATGGATTTGATGAATCGCGTGTTTCACAAATTCCTAGACAAATTCGTTATTGTCTTTATCGATGACATTCTAGTGTATTCTAAGAGTCACAAAGAGCATGAAGCACATCTACATGCGGTACTTGGAACCTTGCGGCATGAGAACTTGTACGCGAAGTTTTCCAAATGTGATTTTTGGCTTAGCCAAGTGGCATTTCTGGGTCATGTCGTATCAGCAGAGGGAATTATGGTAGACCCAACAAAGGTTGAAGCTATTACAAAATGGCCAAGACCCACTTCTGTTACCGAAATACGAAGTTTCTTGGGTCTTGCTGGCTATTACCGAAGATTCGTTGAAAGATTCTCGGTAATCGCTTTACCACTCACAAAACTCCTAAGGAAAGGGGTGAAGTACTCATGGAATGAGGAACAAGAGAAAAGTTTTGAAGAATTGAAGAAGCGACTCGTATCTTCTCCGATACTCGCTCTCCCTTCTGGATCAGGAGGTTACCAAGTCTATAGTGATGCCTCAAAGAAAGGATTAGGTTGTGTGCTAATGCAACATGGGAAGGTTATCGCTTATGCCTCCCGTCAGTTGAAGCCTTATGAAGTTAACTACCCTACACATGATTTAGAACTAGCAGCAGTCGTCTTTGCACTTAAGATTTGGCGACACTATCTGTATGGTGAGAGTTGTGACATCTTTACTGACCACAAGAGCCTCAAGTACATATTCACGCAGAAGGAGCTAAATATGAGGCAAAGAAGGTGGTTAGAACTTTTAAAAGATTACGATGTAAATATTCAATACCATCCAGGTAAAGCCAATGTTGTAGCTAACGCATTGAGCCGAAAGAATTCCGGGACTATATCTTGCTTACAAATTCAGCCTCGTATTAGGAGGGATCTCGAAAGGATGAACATTTGGCTTCAGGTTAGTAAATCTGATGGATATCTAGCTAGAATGCAGATTGAACCCGACCTCATATCTCGGATCAAAGATGCACAAAAGCAAGATGGAGAACTTTGGGCAATTGTGCAAAATCTTGAGGTGGGTAAGCAATCTGAATTTCGTATAGACCATCATGGGGTGATTTGGTGCGGTAAAAGACTTTGTGTACCCGATGACTCCACCCTTCGTGAGTCATTGTTAGCCGAAGCTCACAGCTCACCATTTTTAATTCACCCAGGATCTACCAAGATGTATCGAGACTTAAGACAGAACTTCTGGTGGAATGGCATGAAGGAAGACGTTGCTCGATACGTAAGTAAATGCCTCATTTGCCAACAAGTGAAAATTGAACACAAACGAGCAAGCGGTCTGTTGCAGCCATTGGATATTCCCATATGGAAGTGGGATGAGATCACAATGGATTTTGTTACCGGTTTGCCTAAAACTTTCAAGAAGAATGATGTTGTATGGGTTGTTGTCGATAGATTGTCAAAGTCAGCACATTTTCTACCAATTCAGCAAGGATTTTCGGTTAATAAGTTATCCGAAATATTTCTTCAAGAAATTATTCGACTCCATGGCACACCATCTTCTATTATTTCTGATAGAGACCCACGATTCACCTCACAATTTTGGAAAGGTTTTCAGGCAGCTTGGGGGACACGACTGAAGTTTAGTACGGCTTTCCATCCACAAACAGATGGGCAGTCAGAACGTACGATCCAAACCTTGGAAGACATGCTCCGAGCATGTGCACTTGAATGGTCTGGAAACTAGGATGAATATCTATGTCTTGTTGAGTTCGCTTACAACAATAGTTGGCAAGCAAGTATTGGCATGGCACCTTTTGAACTTTTGTACGGTCGAAAATGTCGCGCACCGATCTGCTGGGATGAAGTTGGAGAAAAGATTATTGAAGGGCCAGAACTAGTTCAGATTACAAACGAAAAAGTCAATATGGCACGAGAAAAACTGAAAGAAGCTCAGAGCAGACAAAAGAGCTATGCAGATCAAGATAGACGACCACTCGAATTTAAAATTGGTGACCACCTATTTTTAAAGGTATCACCTTGGCGTGGCGTTCGTAGATTTGGAATTAAAGGGAAGCTTAGTCCCCGTTTCATCGGTCCGTTTGAAATCCTTGAAAGAATTGGAGAAGTGTCATATCGACTGGCGTTACCGCCTCAACTCTCTCACGTTCATAACGTTTTTCATGTCTCCTCGTTAAGAGGATATAATTATCATCCACTTCATGTCATTAGTTATCCGTTACTTACAATTCACGAAGATTTGTCCTACGAAGAGGAACCAGAAGCCATCTTAGATCGACAAGAAAGGGTTCTGCGTAGGAAAGTAATTCCGTTTGTTAAAATTCTCTGGAAAAATCACTCTGAACGCGAAGCAACATGGGAATCTGAAGAATCTATTCGCTCTCTATACCCTAATCTATTATAGAAATAGAATTTTAGTCGAAGTAACGGTAAATCTTGTTCTTTGATATATGTTCAATTGTTTCTGTTTACGGTCATTTATGCTTTACCTTATGTGAATATATCTTAGCTATGATTAAGCATATCTATGTAGGAAATATCAGTACCAATAGTCACTCTAGTATCTGTAAGTCTCCATTGACTTTTCGTACGGTAAGATATTTTATTAAGATGCGTTATAGGAGGACCATTAGGGCACATATGTAAGGTAATTGACAATTATAGTCATGACCTTAGTTATGAATTTCAGATACACATGTGTGTTTAGAAGATTCTGGTTATATAAGTTAGTAACTCTGCTATGAAAGTTCCGTTTCTGTTACTTATGTGATAGGTTATATTCTTATTTGAAAATTTTCGAGGACGAAATTTCTTTTAAGGGGGTAATAGTTGTAATGCCCATAAATTTAAAATCATTATTCTAGAAATAAAAAGAATAATAATAATTTATAAATTACCCACTAGAAAACCCAAATTAAGACACCCAAGTAATTCTGTACAAACCCTAGAATTTTCAGAATTTTCAGAATCAGGATTAGGGCCCCTAAAACTCAGGGGGGGTATTCCCTACTTAACGATTATCTTAATAACTTGCGGACAAAGTTGAATTTAATGATTTCGTCGACTCAGCTAGCCTAGTCCCACACGTGGGAACCCTATACCTAAAATAAGTTCTCTCGCGGGCCGCCTCAAGTTAGCTTAAAACTCACGCGGGCCGCCTAAGGGTCAAAATTCACCTATAAATAGAGGATGTTGGAACTTGATTCTGGGCACAAAAACGACGATCAAACTCCAAAATTTCGCTGAGTTATCGTCCGATTACTACCAAAAACACTAATTAAGTATAGCGGGGTGCTACAGAACAGGGTAATAACTCGATCGCTATTACGATTCATTGTCCGATCGATCAATGTATCCAATGGATGTTTAAGTGCTGCCCACATTAGGGTTATACTTTGTCGTTCGTCATTAATTTGACGGATCATCGTTAATTCGATGGATAAAGTATTGTACTTTGTCGTTCGTCATTAATTTGATGGATCATCGTTAATTCGATGGATGAAGTATCGCACTTTGTCGTTCGTTGTGAGAATTTGATCTCGTGAGTTATCGTAAAGGCTGTATTAAGTTACTAACCTAGTTTGTGTGCATGTTATTTAAATTAGGTTAAAAGACTAATCAGTAGTCTAAACTCTGTCCGTATAAATCTGAAATATTATCACAAGGTAGCATCAATTTGGAATTATTAAGGTACGGATCCTTACCCCACTCCTTATTGCTTCATGTTCAAATTGTTATAAACCACTAAATTACTATATCTTTTAAAAACTCCTCACGTCTTTGATTATCGATTCATTTGACAGTCCGTTCGATTCCTATTCTAATCATTTGATTTAGCTTTCATGTCATGCGATAGTATTATGTTATACTCATTATCGCATGTTCCACTATATGTTCCGTTTTGTTATAAAAATAAGTTTTATAAGTTATGTGAATAAGACCATTTGTACTCTGTTACCCTGAGTATCGCTTCTCGTGGAGTGTCCCACGAGCATGTTGTTGCGGCATCGACATCATGTGCTCCACCCGTGGTGGAGAGATCAGTTCACGGCGTCTCTTAAGTACAAGTGTGGTACATATAAGCTATTAGGAGGCGTATGGATCGATCCTAGGATTTAAGTATAAGGAGGTGGATAACGGGTATGCCAATTCGCCATCTCATGTGATAATTATGCAGGAGTAGCTACCTGTGTATTGTCACGTTTTAAGTTTGCTCATGGGTACATCCGTAAGATATAATTATGAAATTATGTTTTTGCATCGTATCATTTTCACAATAAGTTCCCTTCGGATAACATTTCTATAAAGTGTTAATTGTTATTTGAGCCTATTATTCCGTACTGAGCATTCGGCTCATTCCGTAAATTTTTGTATATACAGGTCTGCATGTTACTTTGGGCGGGGAAAAGAGAGAAGAATGAAGCCTAGGAATAAATCTGAAGATATTAGTTAATTTCAGTCGAATGTTTCCGCTTGTAAATTAAACCTTAAGTTTCGTTGTTATATGGTTGTATCCTTATTAAATAAATAAATGGAATTATGACTTTTGTTTATGATACTGTTATTGTGACACGTCAGCCCTTCATGGTTGGGGTGTTACAGTTTATGTTTGACATTTTTCATGTTTTGATTTTTGTCCAATTTCAAACTCTATATTGCTTTCAAGAGAGTTATACGCAAACCGATACGTATACGTAATCAGTTTAATGCGACAAACACTCTGGAACATTAGTATATGCTTAACATACCTTAAATAACCTTTACATAACTTTGAAATAAGTTTTGAAGGCTTTGGTATGGCAAAATCAAGTTTATTCGCTTACAGGGACTAATTTCGACAAACTGCGAAAGTATGCCGATTCGTACTGTAACGAACATTCTGGAACTTGATCATAAGTTAAACATACCCTAAATATCCTTTACATAGCTTAGAAATAGGCTTAGAGGGGTTCGGTATGCTAAAACAAACTTTTTGGTCATTCAGGGACTAAAAGCGTCAAAAAGTGCATTAGTTTGCCTTTTCGCGCATATCTTACGTTCTGAATACATCCGGACATCCAAAAATTTATGTAATTATTAAAATATTTTATTTTAGTGATTGGCATGATAAAATTCCATTCGTCGCATAATTTGGATCGTTAATCCCGTCCGTTCGTGTTTCGTCGTAATTAACCGAACAACGCAACCGTACGGCCAAACGAACTGACATCCGGCATATTTTTGAGCATATTTCAAGTTCCCTATGTTTTAACATCCTTATGAAGCTTAAAAATGGGCTTGACGGGTGTTAGAAGTGCCAAAACACGACAATACGCACACAGGGACCAAAACTGACATTTTGCAAAAGTTGCTGGTCTGCACATAGCATACGGACCGTAAGGGGAACTGCATACGGTCCATAAGCAGCCTTCAGACATCAGAAACTTGATTCCAGTTATTTCCAGTTGCAAATGGTTTTTCTTGTAATCTATGGGCTATTTTGGGTGCCCATGGTATTCCAAAACCATGGGTGCATGTGTACGGCTTAGATCGAAGCTCGTTTTTCGATGAATGATCTTAACGGTTACCCGAAATCTATAAATACCCCCAAGATTTTCCACCCAAACTCACACTTGATCTGCCCAAATTCTCTAAGTTGGAGTCCTTGCACTTCATACCTGAGAATTTAAGATCAAACCTCCATTTTTTGGACCCGTTGTAAGTATTCTTTCGTTATTTTACGCGCTTTAAGCGTGAAAGTCAAACAGTGTTTGACTTTCAGCTTTGATCAGTTTATGGTCAACACGAAGTTCGTTTGAACTTCGTAACGCGAGCGTAATCACGATGGTTATAGTCCCTTGTGACTATACCTACTGATTACCACGTTATCTAGGCATAGTGACGAGTCGTAGTTTCGGTCAAAATGCGCGTTTATGCGTATTTTGCAACCAAACTATTTTTGGATATCAAAACCGTTTGTTCTGATACCAAACATGTTTTTATACTTCGTTAAACATGTTTTAACATGTTTAGCTCGTCACTTTAGATTTAGTGCTTATATAGGGTCGTAAAAATAGCGGTCTAAACAACCGCTTAGACTTTCGAACCCGACCCGTTTGGTCGATCATTAGGATCTGACCAAACGGATTAGGTGACCATAGTTGAATAGGGAATAACCTTCCAAGGTTTATGGTCACGTCGTTTAGTTAGTTATATGATAGGTAGTTTATATGCCTTAGGAAAATGACCAAAATGCCCTTTTTGCGCATAAATTCATTTTAAGCATATGTAACCTAAATTTTGACATCTAAACTGATTAGGCAACATTATTAGACATGTTAAGGCATATATTACATATCATAGGACTTGTTAGGCGGTCCGAACGCGTTTTACGCGAACGACGCGTTAAAGTAGCATAAGCTACCTAAACGAGTCGTAATGGGTCGTAAGCAGTTAGGATAGGTTCCGTTTTAGAATGTAGGCTTTGTTAAACCATATTACATGAGTTCATATACTCATTTGGTTTACGAAACCACATTTTATCCGATCCTCCGATTTAGGTCTGTTTATTAACGTAGTTACCTATATTAGGTGCCATTTGATTTCCGTGATCTTTCTAGCATTGCTTGGTGGTTGCACAAGGGTGCAGTTCCGTTGTATGGCTTCCTAGCAGGGGGTTGAGATGGTTGGTTGGGGGCAGCTTGATCATTGTGAGCAACCACGACGAAGTTCTGGGAAGCTTTTCGCTTCCTTGACTTCTTGGAGGATTCAGTCTGCTCATCTTTGGGTTTCGATTCCTCGATTGGTTTCTTATCATCTTTTCGGAAAAGTTTACCTTTCCGGATTTGAGATTCAGTCAAGGTAGTAGATAGCTTAATGGCATGCCTAACCGTAGTGGGGTTACTACCAGTCACAATGTCTTGTACTGGGTCAGGGAGGCCATCAATGTACTTTTCGATTGCCTTATCCAAAGGCGTAACCATATTCGGGCATAACAGACTTAAATCCTCATAACGATCCATGTAGGCTCGATGTTCACCGCTATCTTGCTTAAGATCGTTGAATTCCCTTTCCAAGGCCCTGATCTCATGACGAGGACATAATTCCTTCATCATAAGAGCTCGAAGCTCTTCCCACGTTTGAGCCAGTGCCACATCGGCACCCCTATCTCTCATCACACCATTCCACCATGTCAAAGCTCGTTTCTCAAAGACACTGGATGCGAATTCTACCTTTCGCTCATTTGGGCATTGAACATGTCTGAAGGTGCTCTCTAGACTCTCGAACCATTGCAGAAGTGCAGTCGCTCCTTGAGACCCATAAAACTTTGATGGCTTAGCCGAGTTGAACGTCTTGAAGTTGCAGGGGGAATTATTGTTGTTGAGAGCTTGGTTACATTGAGCAACGATGTTCGGGAATGTAGCAGTCATTTGCTGCGTAATGACAGCTGCCAGTTCTTCAATGGGTACCTGATTTTCGCGTCGTGGAGGCATTCTAAAAAGGGGAAACAAGAGAGAAAAAAAATGAAATGGCATTGGGTAAGAATAGGATGAAACAATTACCGACCAAAATCATGGGTGATGGTCATTTGTTTGAACCACGAAGCAAACAAACGACACACAAAGGCTGAATCAAAGCAAATAGGTCCTTATAATGTATCGCGAAGACATGCTCGCCTATAAGTGGACACTCACCCCAAGAGTTCCCAGGTAAGAGTGACTGGTTCGATATTACGGATTTGTACGAACACTCTAGCCTTAGACAGAAAGCTCAGGGTACAGGCACCCACCCTTCCAGTTTGCACGTGTTCACATTATGTAGCCCTAAACTTTGACGAGAATTTGAAAACTTTGAAGGTTTGAAACCTTATAATAAATCATCCTGGAACAGATGATTAGTTTTCAAAGCAGATTCGAATTTTGTGTTCTTATCGTGGTTGCTGCCTAAAGATAGGCAACGGTATTGTTTTATGACTAAACGCAAGTAATAACCTAATTCCCTATAATCGTAGACCAAAATCTCGTAGCCATGATTCTTAACTCCAAAACATTTTGTTTTATTAAATCAAATCGTAAAACATCTCGTAGAAACTCGTTAATAAGACTCGTATGGTTTATATTATTCAGAAAAACATAATTGTGTGACATTGTTTCAAAATCGTTTACCCAAGTGATCTAGATAACGCAACGATATATAATGTGTTAAAAGCATTTATTTATAGGAAGTACCAGCGGCGTATCCACCATGCTTTTAACACATTACACCAGCCCCGTTACCTAATCACTTCCCTAACCCAATGGCTCAAACAGTTACAAATGGTTCACATAAATCAAATGGTTACAAACGGTTCACATAAATCCAACGATTTCAAATGGTTCACATACATCAAATGGTTACAAATGGTTCACATACATCCAATGATTTCAAATGGTTCACATACATCCAATGATTTCAAATGGTTCAAAACGTAAAACAATTGTGCTAGCATGTTAAGTGAACATTCATAGCAACACATAATGAAATCATGTACTAATAGTGTACTAATGAACATAGCAAGTATATGATATGAAAACATGGAAAGCATGAAAATAACAAGTAGGCACATGTTTCACCCCAAAATGTTTGGAAAACAGTAAAAGAGGGGTCTATGTACTCACTTGAGGATGCTTAGAAGTCTTGAATAACAACCAAGCAAAGCTAGAGGGATCACGGAATCAAACGGCACCTAATATAGGTAACTATGTAAATAAATGGACCTAAATCGGAGGATCGGATAAAATGAGGTTTCGTAAACCAAATGAGTGTAGGGACTCATGTAATATGGTTTAACAAAGCCTACATTCTAAAACGAAACCTAACCTAAGTGCTTACGACCCATTACGACTCGTTAAGGTAGCTTACGCCACTTTAACGCGTCGTTCGCGTAAAATGCGTTCGGACCGCCTAACTAGTCCTATGATAAGTAAAATATGCCTTAACATGTCTAATATTATTGCCAAATCAGTTTAGATATCAAAAATTATGTTACATATGCTAAAAATGAATTTTGGCGTAAAAGGGCATTTTGGTCATTTACTTAAGGCATATAAACTACCTATCATACAACTACTTAAACGACGTGACCATAAGGTATAACCTTGGAAGGTTATTCCCTATGCAACTATGGTCACCTAATGTGTTTTGTCGGATCCTAAAGATGGACCAAACGGGTCGGGTTCGAAAGTATAAGCGGTTGTTTAGACCGCTTACCTTACGACCCTACATAAGCACTAAACCTAAAGTGACGAGCTAAACATGTTAAAACATGCTTAACAAGATTTGAAAACAGGTTTGGTATCAAAACAAACGATTTTGATACCTAAAAGAAGTTTGGTTACAAAATACGCAAGAATACGCATTTTGGCCGAAACTACGACTCGCCATTATGCCTAGATAACGTGGTAATCAGTAGGTATAGTCACAAGAGACTAAAACCATCGTGATTATGCTCACATTATGAAGTTCAAATGAGCTTCATGTTGACCATAAACTGGTAAAAGCAGAAAGTCAAACACAGTTTGACTTTCACGCGAAAAAGAACGAAGAGGACTTACAAAAGGTCCAAGAACGGAAGTTTGACCCGATTATTCTCAGGTATGAAGTGAAAGCACATCAACTTAGAGAAATATCAGATCAAATGTGAGTTTAAACAATGAGATGGATGGGGTATTTATAGTTTTTGCACAACCGTTAAGATCGTTCATCGTAAAACGAGCTTCGATCTCATCCGTACACATGTGCCCATGGTTTTGTGAAACCATGGGAGCCCCTAGTTTCATTAAAACCATGTGCAAATGAGGGAAACAGCTGTAACAAGCTGGAATTTAGATTTTTCATTTTGGTCCCTTCCTAAGATAACTATGGCAGATGGTCAATTTTGGTCCCTGAATGTGCAAAACATGGTTTTTGATGCATTTTTGACACGTTTAAGCCCCGTTAATCCCATTTCAAGGCTCTAAAATGAAGTTAAAGTATAGGGAACATGAAACATGCTAAAAAATATCTCGGATGTCGGTTCGTTTGGTCGTACGGTTGCGTTGTTCGGTTAATTACGATGAAACACGAACGAATGCGAAAAACGATCCAAATTACGCGACGAATGGAATTTTATCATGCCAATCACTAAAATAAAATATTTTAATGATTACATAAAGTTTTGGATGTCCGGATGTATTCAGAACGTAAGATATGATCGAAAATGCAAACTTATGCACTTTTTGACGCTTTTAGTCCCTGAATGACCAAAAAGTTTATTTTAGCACACCGAACCCCTCAAAGCCTATTTCTAAGCTATGTAAAGGATATTTAGGGTATGTTTAACATATGGTCATGTTCCGGAATGTTCGTTACAGTACAAATCGGCATACTTTCGCAGTTTGTCGAAATTAGTCCCTGTAAGCGAATAAACTTGATTTCGCCACACCAAACCCTCCAAAACTCATTTCTAAGTTATGTAAAGGTTATTTAGGGTATGTTAAGCCTATATCACTATTCCGAAGTGTTCGTTGCATTAAACTGGTTATATGTACGCATCAGTGCGCGTATAACCTTCCAGAAAGCGATTTAAAGATTGAAATCGAACAAGAATTGATATGTGCAAAAGATACACATATTTATACAAATCCCAAGTATGAAATACAATATTTCATTGGTTTGGTATTTGTTTGATGGTCGCAGAGGCACAGGTGTCACACCGAATCCCTCAAAGCTTATTTCTAAGCTATGTTAAGGATATTTATGGTATGTTTAGCTTATGATCAAGTTCCGGAATGTACGTTGCCATACCAAATGGCAGACTTTTGCAGTTTGACGCAAATAGTCCCTATGATCGTATAAACTTGTTTTTGCCATACCAAACCCTTAAAAACTTATTTCTAAGTTATGTAAAGGTTATTTAAGGTATGTTAATATTATGTTGATATTCCGGAGTGTATGTCGCGTTAAACTGATTACGTTTACGCATCAGCTTGCTTATAACTTCCCAGAAAACGATTTAGAGTTTAAAATCGAACAAAAATCAAAACGTGCAAAATGTCAAACATAACTAAACGAATATTGGGGTCAAAACACAATGTTTTATTGATAATCGAACTGTACAGAGTTATACAATGATTACATAAGCACAGATGTCACAGTTTCCCCTACTTTAGGAAATTTCGTCCCGAAATTTATTTAGAGGAAACTTGAGAGAATAGATGTGGATATTTCGCCTTCATTTGATCTTCACGTTCCCAAGTAAATTTTGGACCACGTTTAGATTCCCAGCGAACTTTGACAATTGGTATGCGCTTGCGTTTGAGCTTCTTGACTTCACGGTCCATAATTTCCACAGGTTTCTCGACAAAGTGCATCGTGTCATCAACACGAATTTCATCAAGTGGTATGTGGAGGTTTTCATAAGCTAAACACTTTTTAAGATTGGACACATGGAAGGTTGGATGAACATTTCCAAGTTCAGGAGGTAACTCTTGTGATAATTGTCAAAATTTCATGTATCCGTACATTGATTAAACAGTAATTTATGACTTAATGACTGTGCTGATTTAAATTAATTATATGAATTGCTTTCTGATTTTTGTCATATACATAGATGTGCATCACATATTGCATGCAACACTTTATTGATTCCAATGATGCACGAAACTAAGTAAGCACAGTTATCAGAAAAATCAGAAATGCTGACGGGAGTTCAGTTCATAGACAGATATGGTATTGAGACACAGAATGAGCCAGAAACCAAGAGTTACACTAGTATAGTGTGTAGGAAAGTAAGGATCATAAAACTGACTTCCTAGTGATAGTTTAAGTGCCGGAAAGTGCCTAAAACTCACATAAACTGCTGAATTATGCAGAAACCAAATACACCTTAGCACGTTTGTAGGTAGTCGTGTGATCGAGTAGCAGCTTTGAGTTACACCGGATTCCTAGACGCAAGATTGTGAGTTCATGTCCCCCTTTTCTTTTAACTGTTTTCAGTTTTATAACTTCGGGGGTGAAGTACATGTTACAAATTGTTTACAAATGTTTACATATGGTATGGTTAGCTAAGGAATGAACTGTTAGATCATGTGAGTGGTGGGTACAACGATTAAGACCATTAATCCTCGTATAAGGACCGAGGGACATGAGTGATAGATCTATTTGGGTGTTGCGAGCCCCACCCTTGGGACCGGGATTTGGCCCATGAGGTGACTATGTCTTCCAGCCGGAAGCCCGGTACAAAATCCGCTAGGTTTAAGCTTTCCTGCATCACTGCACACATATTAATGGCCTTGCAAACCGTTAATTAATCTGTTTCCTTGTTGCTTTTATACCGGGTTTACAAATACATACATACAATGATTACAAAGTTTATTACGAGCTCACATACAGAACACATGAACTCGCTCAACTTTTGTTGATGTTTTCAAACTACATGTATTTCAGGAAATTATTTATGGATCTGGCAGGCGTGCAAGGATTTTCAAGTTGTGTCTTCAAATAAAAGATGTCATCCAGTGTTGAAGGGTTTGGATCGTGTATTTTATCTTGGATAAGATACATGGTTCAAAGCCTAGTTTTATTAGTGTCTTTTGTCAAGTCCGTCATGGAACTTCAAAATTTGGTTGTTATGCATTTCAAACTTGAAGTCTGTGTTTTAAACAATGATGGTTGTATTATTTTGAAACTTAATTATGGATGAACATCATGGTTTTATCATATAGTTGTTTGTTATGGTTGAATGCAATGATATTAAGCAAGTCACACATAATCACGCTTCTGCAAAAGTCAGGGTGTGACAGTTTGGTATCAGAGCTTCGATTGTAGCGAACTTGGATTCTTTCTCGAGTCTAGACTACAATCATTAGGGCTCTCTCACGAAAATGTTTTACAACATGTTTTGATTGCATACACAAAACGCCGAGATCCATGGAACAAACATTTTACAAAAAGAAAAACATGAAACACAATGCAAGGTCACATTGGTAGTTTAGTCTGCATGGGGTAGACTAGGAAGGATAGAAAAGTTTCATGAGAGCGAATACATGTTTAAGTGATGATTGTTTTGCTTGCATATGCCGAGTGTTAGTAATTAATATACGTGCACATGTTATGATTTCTCTGTGATAGGCACTATGTCTTCTTCAGGGAGTGGGTTATCTGATGCCCACGGCTCGATGGCAGTCGTTTCAGACGACGAGGTTATGCCCGAGCCGAAGATATTTACGTCAGACACTGAGAGTGATCCTGACATGCTATGCGAGGATGAGGACGACTTCCAGCCATTCACGTTGCCAGACTTTGGCGATGATTTACCTATTGCTGATGGTTTCCCTGTCGAGGATCCTTTCGATATTCCTGCTCCTGTGCACGATCACCTCATCATTGGTCACCCCGATGGTGAGCACATCGTGGCTCCGATCCTCGATGTTGTTCCTCTTGTGGTCATTCCTCCCGAGGATTGGCCATTTGATGACTTGTTCGATGACGATGTTGATATGTTTGTAGACGGTCCCCCAACTGACGCCCAGGGCGATGGGGAGATTAATGAGGATGTTGTTGCTGTCCCACCTCCTGCTATTCCTGTCATTGAGATATCTTCTGATTCCAGTTTGCATTCGGTTTCAGACTCGTTTGAGTCTGTGACTTCTTCAGCGTTACGGGCGGCCGGACTATAGCTTTTTGCTACTGACTCCGATGACGACACCGCTATGTCTGCTGCACCATCTCCTGCTCGTGACCCCACCCCTCCACACGACCCCGAGCATGTCCCCGAGCTAGCTCCTGTTCCTTTTGGTCAGCCCAATGTTGCACCTATTGACCCTGAGCCGATTATTGATCCTTACCATGTCCCGTTTGGATTACTAGACATTGCACCTCTCATTCCAGACCCAGTACCTGCTCCTGTTGATCTTCCTCTCGCTGAGCCTTTCATTCCTCCACCCCCACCCGCTGATGTTGCTCCTCTCCCTCCTGTTGAGTCTGATGTCCACCGTACTGATTTACCGATTATTTTCCTCTAGGACATTCCTGCACCCCGCCCAGGGGAAGGTACTTCGGGCCAACCCCCGAGTTACGACCATTTTGCTTCAGCAGCTTTTCCTCCGATTCCACAGGTTGCACCATACACTCCTTTCACATCTACACCACTTGACGAGCTATTTCGGTTGTTCCCGCCATACTCCATGCCGATCTCAGACCCCTACCATCCCTCACATTTCGTTGGGTACAGACGGGACGAGTTGCTTTTGTCATTACAGTTACAGTTTGAGAACATGAGTTGCTTTTGTCATTACGAGTTGCTTCAGCTGACTCCACGTCCTCCACCTTGTCCCTATCAGTCTACTTTTGTCCCTCCACACTCATCGTCATCCCCTTTTGCACATCCATCTATTGCTCCTACACCCATTCAAGGTTTTGATGCTCGCTTCCTTACTGTCGAGTAGCAGATCAGTTATTTGCTTCACCGTCTATACGAGCTCGAGGAGGAGCTTGGGCATGTTCGCAGCTTGCTCTTCTCCCCTCATCCTCCTCCACCATCAGCACAGTAGGTTTTTGGTTTTATGCAGATGCATTACTTTTGGTGAGAGCACTACTATTGAGCCGAGATTGTGAAGACTTTTGAAGACCACTTTTTGACTATGTGATTTTTGTATATTGACAGACTTATTGGACAAGGGTAGTGTGACCCTATGTCCCTTTTGATGTGATACACTTTGAAACAATGTAACTGTGGTTGGAAATTAATGAAAGCTCAATCGTCATGTTCTCACTAAACACCTTGTTGATTTACATGTTGTGCTATGATTATGTTGTTGCTTGATTGCTTGCTATGATAATTGCTTATATGGATATGTACAAATGACCTCTAGACAATTATTTATTTATCTAACGAATAATACCAGACCTATCCGACCTTCTTCTTAGAAGAAAGATGCCGCCTCGAAGGAACACCGATACCAACAATCCTCTGCCAACGACAGGGGCGGAATTGTAAGAGCGTATCTCACAGGCTATCGCACAGCACGAGGCCCTTCGCTCCGAACACAGCGGGGGTACCTCAGGGAATAACCCACCCAACGGTAATGTTTAGTCATCTAAGACACATTACAATACGTTTGGACATTTCCAAGTGTGCGTTGCTAATGTTTTCTGTGAATGATGTTGCTTGTGTTGAAGGTTGTACCTATAAGCAGTTTTTGGACCGCAAGCCCATGAATTTCGACGACACTGGGGGTGCCGTAGCCTTTGTGCGCTGGGTTGAGAAGACGGATTCTGTTTTAAGGATGAGCAAATGTGCTCCAGAGCATCAAGTCACATACATCTCTGGGCTATTTCTAGATGGGGCTCTGTCATGGTGGAACCTTCAGGTTCAGACGTTGGGTGAGACTGTTGCGTATGCTTTGACGTGGAATGAGCTGAAAGAGTTGATGAGGAAAAAGTATTGTTGCCGGGCAGAAATCCAGAAGTTGGAAACTGAATTCTGTAACTTGAAAATGGAAGGTCCAAAGGTGGCTGAGTATGTGCAGAGATTTCATGACTTGTCAAGATTGGTTCCTTATTTGGTAGAGCCAGAGTTTAAGAGGATAGAACGTTTCATCTGGGGATTGGCACCTCAGATTCTAAGCATGGTAACAACTTCCAAGCCACCAACCATTACTGAGGCAATCGACTTGAGTGTGGCACTGACTGAGGAAGCCGTTAGATTGGGAAGGTTCTCAATTTCTGAAGCAAAGAAGAAAGAGACTCATGTGGAGTCGCCTGGGGAAAACAAGAGAAAGTTTACAAATTTCAAGAAGGGTACTCGGGCAAATAATAACAACAATGCCAACAAGCGCAGAGACGCTAATCCGCTAGTTGAGGCACAAGCTGGCACCGTAAATGATGAGAACAAAGGGAAAGGGTATATGGGTACTCTACCAAAGTGTGATGTATGCCAGTTCCATCATGCCGGTTAGTGCAGGTATAGGAAATGTGGTAAATGTGGAAGCAATGGTCATTCTAAGGAAACATGCTGGTTTGGAGCGGGTTGTGGAAATGGAGGACAAGGAGGGAATGGTAATGGCAATGGTAACCGTGGTGGTAATGGGAATCTGAATGGTAATCAGAACCGCGGTGGAAACGGAAACCAGGCAGGAAAGGGAAACCGTGGTGGTCACAATAACCACAATAATCAGGGAGGTAATGGAAATGGACGCGGCCAAGGTTGTTACGGTTGCGGTGATTGTAGGATCGTTGTGCGACCTGAATGAGTCGTTCAGAAGAGTCTATATCCGAATCTAAGGCGGAATTCAGAGAAACGGACTTGTATACAACTTGATTCAATTTAAATGTCTCTATTATTGATATAACAGTGATTTACAACCTGGAGACAATTCGGCAGCACTTCTTTACCGAATCAGAAAAGTTGCAAATGACAACCTAGGCTCCACTATATATAGGCATGTAATTTCGCACGAAATAACCAAGGGTAATTTCGTGCGAAATAACCACTGGTAATTTCGTACGAAATAGCCTTTGGCTATTTCGTGCGAAATAGCTAAAACTCACACGGAACTCAGTTTCTAGCCTACTGAGCACTGGTTTATCCTATCTCGTTACACGACTTGATACAAGACAAAGTCAACAGACATAGTGCACTAACAGACTCCCCCTTGGATGTTGACGAAGTCTTCAGTGTCTAATCTTCAGTATGACACATCTTCAGTCTTGATCAGTCTTCAAACTCTTTCCGAATTGTCTAACATTGTAAGCATCCATCAATCATTCTTCAGGCTCCCCCTTTCACTAAACTTCCGTGCTTTTTAGGATCGACACCTGTCTTTCCAGTTACAAACTCCTCCTTGCTTCGAGCTTGTCTTCAGACTCCCCCTTAGACTCTGCTGTCGGGATCGTAGTCTGGAATCACATCTGCAACACTCAAACATTCATATGTAACAAGGTTTTGAATATCCAGGATCTGAAAATCCTGACTCTTTTTAGCAGATTTCAACAATCTAGAATCCAACTCCCTCACAGTTAATCATCCAAGTCTAACTTTATGACCTTGGAGATATCACAAACTGTTTTTTATTTTTGATTAAAAATTCAAGTTTCAAATTAATGAACTTGTTTATTTTTAGAAACACAATCAACATACTTAGATTTTGAAACTCAGCGTTCAGACATCGGTTGTCGAAAATAAGGTAGAATCAATTTTTTTTGTATTTTTCTGAAATATAAAGCAGTAAAGAAATATTTACAAACATATTTACAGGCAATATTTTTGTTTGAGTTCGCGACAGAGGATCATATCAGTTTATGACAAATCACTAGTACCATTGAGCTTTAAATCACTTTCAGTTCTAAATGATTCATTTAGATTGTTAGTATACTGATCCACTTAAATTTTCACACAAAGTTCAATTGATTCGAGATACGAGATTAGTGTATTAAGAGAGTTAAACTTATTCGCGTGCACCACCTCAGAATATACCCCCGTATCCAGATCCCAATATTCAGTCTTACAGGTGAGTATACCTAGATGATATCTGTAAAGGGTTAAATGCGAGGGCCGTGAGAGCTCAGGCTATTGCTTCCGCAAAATCAGAGAGATGACGGCTTCGACTTTTGGTGTGTTCCCTTTAGAGAATCTTTTCTTCAACAGCACATGATTAGCATTTTGCAATGTTTCATCATTTTTATGCTGAGGGTGGTGCTATATTTCAAGCAAGCGAAAAGTATTATACGGGGACTAGGCCATTGCTTCCGCAAAATCAGAAGTCCCGGAATAATACCCCAGATATCACTAAGCATAAAGACCTAGTATCTCAGAAAGAGGGGTCTTTCAAACAAGATTTCAGGGGTTACCTATATATCCGAGAGATGTTCCCCACGAAATAAGTAAGTTTGAAATTTAGGTTTATATCTCTAACACAATCTACTAAGCGTGTAAAAACCTACTGGCACATCATCAGTGAGACCGTTTATCACGTTTTAACATTCCATTTCTTTAGCGTACTGTGATTGTCTACTGATGTACTATCATTTCCTCTTTTTACACAAAAACTCATTTTTGAATTTTATCATGTTTTTGGCTTTTTCAAATTTTCTAATGTTTTTGAATTTTCTGACAATAATACTCCCCCTAAAATGCAAAATCATTTAAAGAAAATTTGACAAACCGATACTGATAGCTTTGTCTCGCCATCCATTTTCTGCTTCTCATGTGCTAATTTGCAGAAAATCTAACATACCCCCATGATTTACAACCCTTTGATTTTCGACAGTTTGAAAACCGTTTTTCAATCTTGTGAAAGTAATCATGTTTGTTCAGCCGTGAGGGTTTCGGCGTATTCTATCAACAACTTTTTGAATTTTTGAATATTTGACAAATTTAAAAACAAACATATTTTTGATTTTTCAAAATTTTGACAAAATAAAAACATATTTTTGGTTTTTAAATTTTTAAATTTTTAGGTTTTTGAAATATTGTTTATTTATGTACAGAAAACAAACAAACTCTCTGTTTCAACCAAATCAAGGTTCAGCAGCCTCCTCTTCTTGTGCCAGGCTGCTCCAACACTCTTCTTGTTGACATTCAAATTTCTTCAGAAGCACCTGCACATTTACACTTACTCAATCACTTGAACAATTTAGCCCAGGTCCGTTGGACCTTAGGTATTTCAACACAATATGCATCATTTCACTTTGGAAAATCTTTGTCATTTGGAATAAAAACTTTTTCAATTTTAATTTCTTCTTTTTCATCATTTACTGAAGTCATTTGTTTCTTAGTACTCCAAATTTGACCTTTAGGAGCACCTCGTTTGTAAAAATGTGACTCTTTTTGAACATTTTGATTTTGAACAACAGTTGGTTTCCAAAACTGTTTGGGTTTTGTCATATCAACGGATGTTTGCCAACTTTGCGTTGTTCTGAATCTGGGTGTGTGAGAATTCCAGGTCTGTCTTGAATCGAACCTATTCGGGTTTGATTTCCATGTTTGATTCGATTTCCAAGATTGATTCGAAGCAAACTTGTTTGTGTTGTACCTCCAAGTTTGTTTTGAATCAAATCTGGTTGACATTTGTTTCATATCCTCAGATTTCTTTTTTTCCACATTATCAGACTTCTTTTTTTCAACATCACCAGGTTTCAGATTTGGACACTTGCGTGCAAGATGTCCCATTTGATCACATTTAAAACATGTTCTCTTGGACACATCTTTGACCTGTTGTTGTTGCTTTTTCTTTTGAGCATAGAATTCTTCATTAGACTGTCGTCTAAATTGGATTTCTTTCTCTTCTTCCGAACTTGTTCCGTGAACAAAATTCATCTTTGTCTGATAATTTGGCGTTTCATTTTTATTTCGACTTTGTTTCTTCTTATATCCCAACCCAGCCTTCATGTTTTTCTTCTTGTAACCAGGTTTGTTATAAAAAAATTTCTGACACTTTCCAGCAAATTTTGAAATTTCAGACTTTTCAATCTCAACCATTTTGAAAACTTTGTCAATTTTGTCTGAAATCACATTCTGAATCGGGAATACAACATCTAAGAATAATTTGTCTGATCCAATCATGGTATAAACCAATCCTCTTGAATCATCATTCAGATTTTTCTCGGATTTTGAGTTTTTCAGATATCCATCATGAAAATTACCTTCATTTTCATCCAGTGATTCAGATTTACCTGTTTCAACCGACTCTTCTTTCAACACACTTTCAACGACCTTACCTACCACCTCTGAATCACTAGAATCATCAGATTTGGAATAGGTTACGTCAATGTTATCTGGCAATTGATCAACCATGTTGAAAGCTTTTTCGACCTTTTCATCATCACAAAATGCAAACTTTTCCGGTGGTGGAACTTGATGAAACTCTGAGCCAATGCCTTTTTTTGTTTTGCTCAGACTCACCATCACCCAGTTTTATGTTGAAAATTCTTTCAAGCACATATGATGACGCATGATAACTTTTTAACTTGTTGTTATCATGTTCTAAATCAGCAATCTGACGCTTTAGCTTAGCAACATCCTCAATGTAAGAGTATACAACTTGTTGCTTTATTTCATAATTTCTCTTAAACGTATTAGTTGTTTCAGAACAGTAATCCAATCTTGATTGAACAAATTTCATTTCACTTTTCACCTTTTCATATGACTCTTTAGTAATGTGATAAGCCAATTTTATTGAATCATATTCTTTTTTCATTTCTTGACAATCATTTTCTTTTTGAGAACATTCTTCTGTCATTTTCAAAACTTTTTCTTTTAAATTTCCATTTTCTTTTTCTAAATTTTTACATTTTTCTGAAAGTTTTTCGTCGTTATCTTTCAAAACTTTTTCATTTTCAAACAATTCTTTATATTTATTTTTAAAAACCTCTTTGATTTTTGTGAATTCAAGATCTCTTGTTCTGAACCTTTCGTCTTTTTCAGTACAAGCACTGCACATTTCCATGCATTTCTTGCACTGTTCAACATTTTCATTTAAGACTTCAGAATCAGAATTTACCTCAGTGATTGGCACCTCGGTGTTTGCTTCCGTCTGCTTTTGATCAGCATCACTCTTTTTCTCATTATCAGCATCAACACCATCATCAGCAGCAACCTTCAAAATCTCATCCTTTTCTTCAATCGAACTTTTAACCTTCTCCTCAGCTTTTTCAACCTGCTGTTCTTCAGTAACAACTTCTTTTTCAACAACCTTTTCTTCTACTTTCTCTTCCTCAGCAATCTTCACATTTTCAACTTTTACAACTTCGACTTTCACATCATCAGCTACCTTCTTCAACTCTTCAACCATACACTCAACATTCTTCTTCATTCTTTCCTCATCCCTCTTCCTTAGACTCGAAGTCATGACATCTCTTAAAAGTCTTTCAAATTTTTTCCCATAAGTTTTGTCTTTTCCAACATTTGTATAGTATTCGACAGATCGAGGAATTACTAAAAGAACATCATCAAAGATTATGTCCTTTTTGGGAACAACGGGTTCTCCATTTCTGTTGACATAGCACTCTCGTTTCTTGTCCCATCTCTTATTGCTGACAGCATCTTCATATTCTTCTTGCATATCGTCAATTCTATTCCAAGCAATGTTTATTTCTCTGTATGTTTTCTCTTTCAGAATCTCTTCTCTGGTTTTCTCTTTGATTTCAGCTATAACATTTTCTTCTTTGTTTTCCTTTTTAATTTCAGCAACAAATACAAAATGTTTGCTCTTTGATATACTTCTTCCAGGAGCTGTAACTCGATTATCAACACGATCTTCTTCTGGTAGAATCTGACTCCAATTATATCCTTCGTCATCATGGATTACAGCACATGCTCTTGACTTCTCTTTGGGATGATTTTCAATCATTTTCGGCTCTTCTTTACTACGGTGGTAGATCGCCTTTCGGTAGTAATCATCATTGAACGGATTTTCATTTCCACCAACTGCAGAATTGTTGCATTCTCTCTTGAAATGACCTTTTTGTTTACATTTGAAGCAGGTCACTTTGGATTTATCGAATCCCAGTTTCGTTGATGGACCACCTATTGACTGTTTCCCAGTAATCGCCATGTATCTCTGAGCTCTGCGGATGCAACTAGCTAAACACCAGCGAATATCAATGAGTTCCATCTCTTCTGGATCAATCTGGTCGTAGTCTTCTTAGGTCAATTCAGAATTTCCAATTTTGCCAGCTACTAGACCTTCATACGATTCCAGAACAGATGCAAGGAAGCTCATTTGCTGTTTAGCAGCATTGATGCTCATAGCCGGAGAATTTTTCAACTTGAGAGCAATGTTGCACAGTATCTCCTCTGATTCCTCAGAGTTAGCTTTTGAAGAAAATGAATGATAACCCGGATCGTAACTTGATGAGCTTTTCTGAGGTTCTTTTGTCATCTCACCACTGAATGCTGTCTTTGGTGCTTCACCAACTTTTACTGAAGGTAAATTACCTTTGTAATAGAGACCAACATTCTGTTGATGTGAAGAACTGCTCATCTTGTTTTGTTTCTGCAATTCAAGCTCATGAGTTTCAATCTTTTCAATTAACACATCGAGAGAAATTGATTCATACAAAGCATCATTTTTCAATATAAACACAAACGTTTGCCACTGATCAGCTCGTGGTAACGCTTCTATGATTTTGTTAATTATTTTTTCTCTCGTTTTCTCAATCTTAAATCTTTCAAGTTCGATTTTTAGATGACAAAAACGTTCAATCATTTGTCAAACTGATTCACCATTAAGACTATCAAAGAAATCAAATTCTTTCTTTAATAAGGCAATTTTATTCTTCTTGATTTGTTTACCCCCCCCCCCCCTCAGCTTTAACCCGTAAAGCTTCCCACACAGATTTTGATGTTCCGTCATGTTGTAGTAACGCAAACATGTCATTTCTGATTGACGATTGAATTAAGGCAATCATTCTCTATTCAGCTGCAAATTCTGATTTGTCTTCTTTGGATAAACCTTTTAGAGGGAGATCTTCTCCTTTATCATCAGTCGGCCTTTTATAACCAAATTCCAAACAGAACCAGCTCTCGTGTGCATAGGCTTTTGCCCAGTTAATGAAACGTTCTTTCCACCACGTATAGTCTTCAATACTTTCAAGAGTTGGTGGTTTTGAATGTGTGCCATAAAAATTATCATGTTTAATGTTTTCATTGATTGCTTTTGTTATGGTTTTTGGTGTTACAGTTGAAGTTTCGGACGATTCTGATGTTAATGCGTTGTAGAACGTGTTGTAAAATTCTTCAGCCATGATGAGAATTTCTTGAATTTCCTGGAGACAAAAACAATCAAACAAACAAAATCAGTTTAAACAATATCAAACAACTTGAAACAAAACTGACACTCGGTTGATGTGAAATGATCTTGATGCGAAAAGTCCACTTTCAAACAAAATAGAGATCTTCAAACGAAATTAAATCTCAAGCAAAATCACTTTGGTGCGGAATACCCTTTCAAGCGAAATAGCAGCTTTCAAACGAAATAGATGATTTCGTGTGAAATACTCAAATGAAATACCAATTTGAAGCGAAATAACTAATTTCGTGTGAACCTCTCAAACGAAATTCCAATCTGGTGCGAAATAAGGGTAATTTCGTGCGAAACAGTGATGACTATTTCATGCGAAATTATGATGACGTCAGCATGTCGGTCCAATTTTTGTCAAATTGATCAGGTTTTAGCTCGAATTTAGGTCCAATTTTCTCAAGGCTTTGTTAAAACACTGTTTCGCATGTAATGTGTGAAATTCAATCCATTTTAACCGTGAAAAGTTTATTAATTTGAAAAATAAAGTGTAGAAGTTAGAAATCTGATGAAATCAAGCTGAACTCTTCCTCCCGAGCTCTGATACCACTTGTAGGATCGTTGTGCAACCTGAATGAGTCGTTCAGAAGAGTCTATATCCGAATCTAAGGCGGAATTCAGAGAAACAGACTTGTATACAGCTTGATTCAATTTAAATGTCTCTATTATTGATATAACAGTGATTTACAACCTGGAGACAATTCGGCAGCACTTTGTTACCGAATCAGAAAAGTTTCAAATGACAACCTAGGTTCCACTATATATAGGCATGTAATTTCGCACGGAATAACCAAGGGTAATTTCGTGCGAAATAACCACTGGGTAATTTCGTACGAAATAGCCTTTGGCTATTTCATGCGAAATAGCTAAAACTCACACGAAACTCAGTTTCTAGCCTACCGAGCACTGGTTTATCCTATCTCGTTACATGACTTGATACAAGACGAAGTCAACAGACATAGTGCACTAACAGTGATGTAGGGCACTTTAAGCGGGATTGCCCAAAGAACAGCCAGGCACGTGGAAGGGTGTTCACAATCGGAGCTAGGGAAGCACGCCAGGATCCAAACGTGGTTACTGGTACATTCCCTATTAATCAACGATATGCTTCTGTGCTGTTTGATAATGGTGCCAATTATAGCTTCGTATCCCTAGAATATAAGAATGCACTTGGTTTAGTAGCAAGTAAGCTAGACGCCCCATACTCAATAGAACTGGCTAATGGGAAGTTAGTAGAGGCTAATGAAGTGATTAGAGGCCGTATTATAGAGCTTGGAGAGCGTGACTTTCCGATAGATCTTTTGCTAGTCGACTTGGGAAGTTTTGATGTCGTAGTTGGGATGGATTGGTTGTCTAGCAATCGTACTGAGATTGTATGCCATGAGAAGATCATTCGCATCCCGATGGCGAATGAAGAGACGATCATGATTCACGGAGAGAAGCATGATATGCCTCTGTGGATTATTAGTTGTTTGAAGGGACGAGAGTTTTTGCGTAAAGGATGCGTTGCCTTCTTAGCTCATGTTTTGGATAAGGAAGTCAAAGAGCCGAAGCTCGAAGATATCCCTGTGGTAAGGGAATATCCTGAAGTCTTCCCCAAAGACTTGCCAGGATTACCGCCTCAACGACAAGTTGAATTCCACATTGACTTGGTTCTAGGGGCCGCGCCTGTAGCCAAAGCACCTTATCGACTTGCGCCTTCAGAGGTGAAAGAATTATCAACGCAGCTTCAGGAGTTATTGGACAAGGGGTTCATAAGGCTGAGCTTCTCGCCTTGGGGAGCTCCAGTGCTGTTCGTCAAGAAGAAGGATGGTAGCTTTCGATTGTGTATCGACTACCGGGAGCTGAACAAGTTAACCATCAAGAATCGGTATCCCTTGCCGAGGATTGATGATTTATTCGACCAACTTCAAGGATCAAGTTACTATTCCAAGAATGATCTTCGATCAGGCTATCACCAATTGCGGATTCAAGAGGAAAGTATACCGAAGACTGCCTTCAGAACTCGTTATGGACATTATGAGTTTCTAGTGATGCCGTTTAGGTTGACCAATGCACCGGCAATGTTTATGGACTTGATGAATCGGGTTTGCAAGCCATATCTTGATAAATTCATGATCGTATTTATCGATGATATTTTGATTTATTCGCGGACTAAGGAAGATCACGCACAACACCACAGAGCCATCTTAGAGCTGCTAAAGAAGGAAAAGCTCTACGCTAAGTTCTCGAAGTGCGAGTTTTGGATACGCGAAGTATAGTTCCTCGGTCACGTGGTAAACGAAAATGGTATTCATGTGGATCCCACCAAGATCGAGGCAATCAAGAACTGGGAAACTCCTAAGACGCCGACCGAGATCCGACAGTTTTTGGGTTTAGCAGGGTATTATCGCAGGTTCATTGAGAATTTCTCCAAGATAGCTCAACCGTTGACCTCCCTTACTCAAAAGGACAAGAAGTATGAATGGGGAGATAAACAAGGAAAAGCCTTTCAACTGCTCAAGAATAAGCTAAGCGATGCACCTATATTATCCCTACCCGAAGGCACAGACGACTTCGTGGTATATTGTGACGCCTCGCGTCAGGGACTGGGTTGCGTGCTCATGCAACCCCAGAAGGTTATCGCTTATGCTTCACGCCAACTGAAGGTCCATGAGAAGAATTATACCACGCATGATTTGGAGCTGGGCGCAGTGGTATTTGCATTAAAGATTTGGCGACATTATCTGTATGGTACTCGATGTACTATTTTCATGGATCATAAAAGCCTCCAGCACATATTTGATCAGAAAGAGCTTAATATGAGACATCGACGATGGGTTGAGTTGTTAAACGATTATGATTGCGAAATCAAGTATCATCCTGGGAAGGCGAATGTGGTGGCAGACGTCTTAAGCCGAAAGGAAAGGATCAAGCCCATAAGGGTTAGGGCTTTAGAGATGATTATTCAGACGGATCTCACTTTGCGCATTCGTGCTACACAACGAGAAGCTCTTAAGAAGGAGAACATTAAGGCTGAATATCTCCGAGGAATGGAGAAGAAATTGAATCCTAATGAGGAAGGAACCTTGTATTTTATGGGACGTATTTGGGTTTCGCTTTATGGTGGTATTAGAGAGGTTATCTTCGATGAAGCTCACAAATCGAGGTACTCGATCCATCCAGGATCGGATAAGATGTACCAAGATCTGAAGGATTACTATTGGTGGCCAAGACTTAAGAGTGATGTTGCCATTTATGTGGGGAAGTGTCTAACTTGTGCCAAAGTAAAAGCCGAGAATCAGAAGCGTTTAGGTCTCTTGCAACAGCCAGAAATACCCATGTGGAAGTGGGAGCAGATTTCTATGGATTTCATAACAAAGTTACCCAGAACCCCTAGAGGACATGATACGATTTGGGTAATCGTAGACCGGTTGACAAAGTCTGCGCACTTCTTACCGATTCGAGAGAAGGATAGCACAGGGAAGCTAGCTGAGCTTTACCTCTGGGAGATAGTAGCACGTCATGGAGTGCCTATCTCGATAATATCAAACATAGATGGACGGTTTGTGTCAAGGATTTGGCAATCCTTTCAAGAAGCTTTTGGTTCTCAATTGAATCTGAGTACAACTTTTCACCCGCAGACTGAAGGACAGAGCGAGAGAACTATTTAGACGTTAGAAAATATGCTACGTGCTTGTGTAATGGATTTGGGTGGCAGTTGGGATACTCATCTGCCTCTGGTTGAGTTTTCCTATAACAACAGCTACCATACAAGCATCCAAGCTACACTGTTCGAAGCTCTCTATGGACGCAAATGCCGCTCACCGTTATGTTGGGCTGATGTTGGTGATAGACAGATGGTTGGCCCTGAACTGGTCCAGGAAACGACTGATAAGATCATGAAGATCCGAGAGCGCATCAAGGCGGCTCGTGATTGACAAAAGAGTTATGCGGACCAAAGGCGAAAACCCTTGGAATTTGAAGTGGGTGATATGGTTTTACTGAAAGTCTCACCTTGGAAAGGTGTAGCGCGTTTTGGGAAACATGGCAAGTTAAATCAACGTTATATTGGGCCATTCAGGATATTGGAAAGGGTTGGTACCGTAGCATACAAGTTGGAGCTACCAGAGGAACTAAACGGTGTTCATGATACATTTCATGTGTCAAACCTGAAGAAGAGTCCAACTCAATCGACAGTTATCATCCCTGCGGATGAAGTACATATATAAGACACACTCCATTTCACAGAAGAACCTATTGAGGTTACCGATTAGAAAGTTAACAAGACTCGGAGGAGTAGTGTTAAGCTCGTCAAGGTTCGTTGGAATGCACGTCACGGCCCAGAGTTCACTTGGGAGCGTGAAGACCGTATGAAAGCAAAGTACCCACATTTGTTCCCAAACTCCCCTGCATCTAATAGTGAAGCTTAAAATTTCGGGACGAAATTTTCTTAACAGGGTGAGAATGTGACAATTGTCAAAATTTCATGTATCCGTACACTAAACTGCATAGTTTAGCACCTTAACGAACCGGTAACCAACCGAACAACCGGATACTACCCGAAACACCAAATTTTTACAAGAAGCATTGTTTTATCATTTCCGAGCTAGTTATGGTCCCCGAACATCATAACACCTCTTATAACATCATAACAACTTATACACTAACTAAACCCCTTAGGTTTCAACTAACTAACTTAACCTTCCATTACCAACTAACTACACCCCCCCTCCATTTACGGTCACAAAGGGTGGCCCACCCTTTGATTTTCTTCACATATTTTAATTGATCTTGTATCTTGCTTTAGTGGACATAAGACCCAAGAGTTTATGGTGTGTTGGAGAATTATATAGTTAACCACAAGATCATTCCATTCTTATTTGTCACAACACACCAACACTTCAGTTTCTCCTCCTCTTCTTCCTACCTTCGGCCGAGAACAAGCAAGAGCACCACCACCATCTTCACTTCCTTTTCATCCATTTACAAGTCATACAAAGGTGTAAGGAACTTAACTAAGGAGCTAGGAGCCATTGTTGAGTGAAGGACCTCTCCCACAAGCTTTTAACCACCAAGATTAGCATTATCTTCATCTTGTGTTCATCCCTAGCCTTGTGCTAGTAGTAAGATCCTTCTAATCCCATTTTACATCTTGTTATGTTGGTTAAAAGATGATATATGTAACTAATCATGAAGAACACTAAAGATCAAGAACATAATCTTTAACATAAGACTAAAAATCATCATGAACTATGTTGTTTAAGTGTTTATATGTTTCTTGATTGTTGATTTTTATGTTAATGATGTTAAACATCATATGAAACTTGCTAGGTTGTGATTAAACACATGATCTAGTAAGTGAGAGGATGATTATGTGTTAAATCAAGATGATCATCCTTATGTGTAAGCATGAACTTGAAGTATGAAGTGTTTTCTTGAATGATGATGATCAAAGTGTAATATAAATCATGTAAGTGGATGATTTCAAAACTAGTTTTCTCAAGACACTAAGTTAAATTACAAGATTTACTTAAACATGGTTCTTAAAGAAACTAATCACATTTTTAGTGTTTAATCAAGTGTAGAAACATGTTAATGACAAGAAAAATTCAAGGAGAAATATTTTTAGAAAATCTTGTTACAAGTTGTAAAGATCTAAAATCTTCAAGAATGATGTTTTTAAACAAATAACCACACTTTAAAGGGTAACTAAGCTTACTTAACACCACACTAAGTTACTACAAATTTTTATAAATTTTCAAGTTCATGAAGTAGTGTAAATGGTATGATTTTGGCACTTGGTAAGTATTGTTTGAATTGGTGATGATTTTTAAAAGAAAATGATATGCTTTGAAAGCATGGAAACCTCCATTTTTAAGGGAAAACTATGGCAAAATTTTTCTAGAATTTAAACACTTAGAAAAATATTTTTAAACAAGTGTTTACAAGTGTATTTTAACCATGATTTTTCATACAAAGTTTGCCATAATTTTTGTTATAAGAATTACAAATATTGTAGGATGGTTTTAAATAAATAAAGGTGACTAAATATGTATTTAGGAAGATATATATATTTAGATGGTGATTACTTGTATATTATGTGTATTAGTTATATTATTTTAGGACTTGAAATAATATAACTCACCAGAATACCAAAAATTATAACACAAAATATTACCAAAAATTCCAAGGAAATAAACATATAATTTATACCCCAAAATTGAACAAAACGAACAAGGAATATAAATTACAAATATTCCGGAATTAAATTCGTAAGTATATTTTGATAAACGGTATTTTTGGGAAACCAAGAAAATGAAAATATAATTTTTATAATTATTACAAAGATATATCATATTTTTGACAAGAAGAAAATATATTATTTTTGAGTAAAGAAAAATATATATGTTTCTTGAACGATTAGAAAATATAATACTTTTGGAGAAAATATATATATTTCCTTAAACAAATTCAGAATATATTATTTTTGGGAGAAAATATATATTTCCTTAAACAAATTTTGAATATATATTTTTGGGGTGAAAAATGGATTTATAACTGTTTTCTAAGTTAATCTTAAAAATATGTTATTTTTGAGGTTTACATGAAAATATAAATATATTTTTTCCAAGAAGAAGTATAGATAAATTTCTGTAAATGATTTCTTAAAATATATATTTGAAGAACATATATATCTATATATATATATATATATATATATATATATATGATTTTTATTGAAAATAATATTCCGGAAAGTATGAATACAAAAATTGAGCATAAGGATACTTAATAATTACAATGAAAATACGTATTCTCATACGTATAAATACACACCGGAATACGCCACCAATACTTGGCAAAAATACACAAGTCTAAGAATACAAGTGCAAGTATACCCATCCTTGGGGAAAGATATACATGTATAAATACATAATGTGTCAAGTTAAAGTATATTATTTTAACTCATAATCCAATAATTAATTAATATTATTTAAGTTAAAATACTTATTATTTTAACAAATAATTATATACTTTGGGATACTATTAAGACACAAAGAAACATAACTCAAAGGTACTAAACAAGACTAAAGTCACGGCACGACCCATCCGTCTAATACACCTTAGCACGTTTGTAGGTAGTCGTGTGATCGAGTAGCAGCTTTGAGTTACACCGGATTCCGAGACGCAAGATTGTGAGTTCATGTCCCCCTTTTCTTTTAACTATTTTCAGTTTTATAACTTCGGGGGTGAAGTACATGTTACAAATTGTTTACAAACGTTTACATATGGTATGGTTAGCTAAGGAATGAACTGTTAGATCATGAGAACGCTTCAGACCATTAATCCTCGTATAAGGACCGAGGGACATGAGTGATAGATCTATTTGGGTGTTGCGAGCCCCACCCTTGGGACCGGGATTTGGCCCATGAGGTGACTATGTCTTCCAGCCGGAAGCCCGGTACAAAATCCGCTAGGTTTGAGCCTTCCTGTATCACTGCACACATATTAACGGCCTTGCAAACCGTTAATTGATCTGCTTCCTTGTTGCTTTCATACCGGGTTTACAAATACATACATACAATGATTACAAAGTTTATTACGAGCTCACATACAGAACACATGAACTCGCTCAACTTTTGTTGATGTTTTCAAACTACATGTAATTCAGGAAATTGAATATGGATCTGGCTAGCGTGCAAGGATTTTCAAGTTGTGTCTTCCAATAAAAGATATCATCCAGTGTCGAAGGGTTTGGATCGTGTATTTTATCTTGGATAAGATACATGGTTCAAAGCCTAGTTTTATTAGTGTCTTTTGTCATGTCCGTCATGGAACTTCAAACTTTGGTTGTTATGCATTTCAAACTTGAAGTCTGTGTTTTAAACAATGATGGTTGTATTATTTTGAAACTTAATTATGGATGAACATCATGGTTTTATCATATAGTTGTTTGTTATGGTTGAATGCAATGATATTAAGCAAGTCACACATAATCACGCTTCGGCAAAAGTCAGGGTGTGACAACTCTAATCTGTAGGCCACTTTTTCGATTCTTACGACGATCTTGAATGGTCCAACATATCTAGGTGCAGGTTTTCCTTTCTTTCCGAATCTAATCACACCTTTCCAAGGGAATACCTTGAGCAAGACGTGATCTCCTACTTGAAATTCTAAGGGCTTGCGTCGTCTATCCGCGTAACTCTTTTGACGGCTTCTAGCTGTCTGAAGGTTATCACGAACTTTCTTGACCTTATCTGTTGTCTCTAGAATGAGTTCAGGTCCAGTAAGCTGAGCTTCACCGATCTCATTCCAGCAGACTGGTGAACGACATTTTCGACTGTATAGAGCATCGAAATGAGCCATGTTGATGCTGGAGTGATAACAATTGTTGTAGGAGAATTCAATCAATGGTAGATACGAATCCCAACTACCACCAAAATCAATCACACAAGCTCTAAACATATCCTCCAGTGTCTGGATTGTTCTTTCAGATTGACCATCCGTTTGCGGATGATAAGCCGTGCTCAAATTAAGTTGGGTTCCCATTGCAGATTACAGGGTTCTCCAAAAGTGAGACGAAAATCAAGCATCTCTGTCAGATATAATGTTCAAAGGAACACCATGACGGGATACAATCTCATCCACATAGATTTTAGCAAGTTTGTCAGCAGATAGATCCTCACGGATTGGCAAGAAATGTGCTGACTTTGTAATACGATCAATAACTACCCAAATGGCGTCATGACCTCTATTAGTGCGTGGCAGCTTGGTAACGAGATCCATAGCAATGTTTTCCCATTTCCAAACTGGAATCTCTGGTTGCTCCAATAATCCAGAGGGATGTTGATGTTCAGCCTTAACTTTGAGACAAGTAAGGCATTTGGACACGTACAAGGCAATGTCTTTCTTCATACACAGCCACCAATACTGGGTTCGAAGATCCTTATACATTTTGTCTGCACCTGGATGAATAGAATAATGAGACTTGTGAGCTTCATCCATTGACACGGTGTGAAGATTGTCTTGACTTGGGACCCAAAAACAGTCCATGAAGTAATATAACCCATTGTCCTTCAGTTCAAGATCAGGCTTAATGTGATATGGTAATTCCTTACCCATCAAATCTTGTGTAACACAAGTATGTTGAGCCTAAGATTGAACCTGAACATAATGAAGCTTAACGCGTTCCTTACGACTCAATGCATCAGCCACGACATTCGCCTTACCAGGATGGTAGCGAATTTTGCAATCGTAGTCGTTTAGAAGTTCAACCCATCGTCGTTGCCTCATGTTTAGTTCTTTCTGATTGAAAATGTGCTGGAGACTTTTGTGATTAGTGAACACTACACACTTTGTACCGTACAGGTAGTGTCTCCAGATTTTGCGAGCAAAAACTACTGCACCTAACTCAAGATCATGAGTCGTGTACTTCTTCTCGTGTACCTTTAACTATCTCGATGTGTAGGCTATGACTTTGTTTCTTTGCATGAGAACACAGCCAAGACCCAAGTTGGATGCATCACAATATACGACAAAATCATCGTTGCTTTCAGGTTAAGATAGGTGCATCAAAGAGTTTTTGTTTCAAGGTTTGAAAAGCTTCTTCCTATTTGGATCCCCATTCAAAAGGTTTATTCTTTTGAGTTAAAGCAGTGAGTGGAACCACAATCTTGGAGAAGTTTTCAATGAAACGGCGGTAATAACCCGTGAGACCAAGAAATGAACGAACTTCGGTAGGAGTAGTAGGCGTATCCCAATCCTTAATTGCACTGATTTTGGCAGGATCATGAATACCTTGTTCGTTAACAATATCTACCAAAAATTGAACTTCCTTAAGCCAAAATTCACACTTGGAGAATTTGGCAAAAAGTTGTTCTTTCTTTAGGAGTTCCATAGTAAGACGGAGATGATGTTCATGATCGGCCCGTGTCTTAGAATAGATCAAAATATCATCAATGAAAACGATGATGAACTTGTCCAAATAAGGCTTACACACTATTCATCAAGTCCATAAAAAAAACAGGAGCATTAGTCAAACCGAAGGGCATAACAATAAACTCATAGTGACCATATCTTGTACGAAAAGCTGTCTTGGGAATATCTTCCTCGAGTACACGAAGCTGATGATACCCAGAACGTAGATCAATCTTTGAAAAGCATGTAGCACCTTGTAACTGATTAAAGAGATCATCAATGCAAGGTAGGGGATATCGATTCTTGATGGTGAGTTTATTGAGCTCACGATAATCGATACACATCCTGAAAGATCCATCTTACTTTTTAACGAATAAAACGGGAGCACCCCATGGTGAAAAACTCGGACGAATAAATCCCTTGCCAGAAAGCTCCTGAAGCTGTTTAGATAATTCCTGCATCTCAGACGGTGCAAGACGATACGGAGATTTAGCAATAGGATTAGCACCAGGTACAAGATCAATACAAAACTCAACTTGGCGTGCTGGGGGTAAACCAGGTAATGCTTCAGAAAATACCTCAGGATAATCTAGAACAACAGAGATATCTTGAATAGTCTTACCTTTGCCTTTCTCCTCTACGACACATGCCAAAAAGGCCACGTAGTTCTTTCGTAAGTACTTTTGAGCTTGAGTACACGTCATGAGTTTGAGACTACTAGCAGGTTTCTCACCACGAACCTCTAAGATCTCACTAGTCGAAAGCGGTACACGAACAATCTTCTCAAAACAAATTACCTCAGCCTGGTACTTGGCTAACCAATCCATTCCCACTATAACATCAAAGCTTCCAAGTTGCATCGGTGTAAGGTCAATAGGAAAAAAAAATGGTTATTAAGGTTCAATTGGCAATTTCGTAGAACATAATCGAGTACAATGGGTTCACCACTAGCAACTTCTATTGTCAAGGGCTTTCGTAGTTTTGTTCTAGTCGTGGAAATCAAAGGCTCATAAGTAAATGACACAAAACTCTTATCGACACCCGAATAAAAAAGAACAGAAGCATGTTGGTTGTTAACAAAGAATGTATCATTCACCACCTCGTTGTCTGCACGTGCCTCATTTGCATTCATGTTGAAGACTTGTCCATGAGTCTGCGCCTGATTTGCAATAGCCAACCTTGGACATTGGTTTCTGTAATGGGTCAGATCCCCACAATTGTAGCAAGAACCAGGCGGGTAGTGAGGTCGTGCAGCTTGTGCTGGTTGTTGAGCAGGCTGTTGTGCAGGGTTTTGAGCTGCTTGGTTATGTGTAGGAGCAAAACGACATGTGTTGGCGAGATGACCAGATTTCCCACAGTTGGTACAAAAACGGCACTGAACCTGCGGTTGATGGTGACTATTACATCTGTTGCACAAAGGTGCATTGCCAGCATATTGTTTCTTGGCAGGTGGTTGTGCGGGCTGATTAGGAGCAGCTTGGTTTGCATGTGCCGTAACAACGAAATTCTTGGAAGCCTTATGCTTCCTAGACTTCCTCGAAGACTCAGCTTTCTTACCCTTTGGTTTCTCACTCTTGTCGGACTGTTTCTGTTTCTTGTCACCATTCCTGTGGAGTTTACCTTTCCTGATTTGTGACTCAGTCAAGGTCGCAGCCAACTCGATGGTCTGGCGAACAGTGGTAGGGTTGCTACCAGTAACAATATCTTGCACAAAGTGTAACACCTCGAAAATTTACGTCCAATAATGTATCGACACGTGTCATAAGCCTTAAACGTGTAAAAGATTCCCTTAGAGGGACTAAAGTTGACAAACAGAGAAAGTATGTGAATAAAAGGGTTCAAAGTGTCAACCATGGATAAATATACTTTACAATAACCCTACATGGTGTTTATACCCTTAAACGAATAAATCATGGATCATACGAAACTAATTATGGAAGAAAGTGAGAGATTACAAACTACAGGGGTTAAAAGTGTCAACATGTTTAATATATATACCTCTGAGTGACCTTTTAGCAAACCCGAAGCTTTGTAACGATAAATTATGCTCACTAGAATGTGTTATAAAAATTTCACAAAGTTTCATTATCGTATGAGAAAGTTATGATAAAATTCGTATACGAGGGGTTAAAAGCGTCAACGTTGAAATTTATGACTTTTCGGGTGATCACAAAGTTAACCAAGGACTTGCCAATGTTTAAACATGTCATGGAGCCCTTAAAAGCAAGGTTAGAGGGCCAAAAGTGCAAGAAAAACACTTAAAACCACGTTAGAAAGGACCAGGGGCTGAATTGCAAATTATAAAACTTGTTTGGCCTGTTCTGCACTTTTAGGCGCCCCGCGAGAGACCTTACGCGGCCCGCGAACAAGCTGCCAGCGCAGAAAAATGCACACAGCTTCCAGTCAGACCTGTTAACCGACTTTAAAACTTGTTTTTGCATACCAGAGGCTGCCCCAATGGTATTTCATGCATAGGGGGCACTTGTCTTGTTCTGGAAACAATTGTAGACCTCCTTGGCATGATCTTAGATGATCAAAGTTGGTATATAAAGAGCTCCAAGTTGCAACTCTTGTGCACATTCACTTGGGAACCCTCATAACTCAACTTCTAGAGTTTGCTGGAGCTCAAGGACATTTCTTAGCAGTCACTAATCGTGCATAGGACTATTGTAAGGTTCCATAACCCTTCCTAATTCAGTTTAGCTTAGTTATTTAGCTTAAAGTCAAACTGTCGTAATTAGAGTTTAACTTCGTGATTAATCAATAATTGTCTAGTCAAATCTCGAATTGAAAGTACCTATGAGTTGGTAATTATGTGGGTAATAAACCCTTAAAAGGGCACCCTCTGATTCCCACTTTAACTAGGTCAATTGTCGGGTCAAAGCTAATCTTAAAAAGTCAATAGAAAGCTTATTTTCAAATTAATGCATAATTAGCAATGTAGAAGTCATGCAACCTGTTTTATCACTAATATAACTTGGTAATCAATATAAGAACATGTCTAAACATGTTCAACCCGACAATTTTCAGTAGAGACCCGGTTCGGAACCGAAAGTCGCATAATTTGACTTTTGCTTTGACTTTCAGTTCTGACCCATTTAAGCATGTTTTAGAAATGCCTTAGAGCTTTATTTGGACCAGGTTTCTTGTTAGTATAACCCTCTGTGATTATACAACTTGGTTCAATAGTTATCCGATTCATATGCATGTTCCCGTTAATTGCTTATATGTTGACTATTATATCCATATGACCTTAAAACGTGATTTCTGAAAATGTAAAAGAGTAGAAACCTTAGTTACTGATTTATAAACTTGCACCTAAAATTTGACATCAGTTTGAGGTCTAGATTAAGAGTTATGCTCAATAGCGTAATTAGATTGCTTTTTGTTAATTAAACGGCATAATTAGCATATAGCCTAGTTTAACCCACTTTTTGATATCAAACTTTTTACCCACTGATATAATATAATATTTTGGAATTTTTGAATATTTTTAATTAATTTTAGGCTGAGCATAACATAGGGTTGTAGCTTTAATTCGGTTATTGCCGGTTTTGCCCTTTTGGGCTATAAAATGAGTTTTTCAAATCTTTTTTACCCGAAACCTTTTGCTACTGATTTTGTATGATGAATAAATTATTTTAAACCTTCTGGAATAATAAAAATATCAGCTTTCTATATAGAACCCGGAAATGGCTCCAAATCGCCTTTTTAAGCGTTTTTAACGCATAGTATGTATTAAAACTATTTTAAACATATAAGGTTTGATGCCTACTGATATTTCCAGTAAATTTTTATAAATTAACAGTAAGCAAAAGTTTTAAACTCAGATTTCCAGTTTTGACCTTTTAAGCCTATGTGAAATTACCAAAATGCCCCTAAGGTGCATAGTTTGGTTTTAAATGATAAATTTTACATATATATAGTACCCTACTGTTATAACTTCCTAAATTAAGTATTTTTACTGATTATATTAGACCTGTAACTCAGATTATTATTTAAACTCTTTTATAACCTTTTAAATGACCAAAATACCCCTACGGGGCGTAAATTGAGTATAAATCCGTTTTGGGCATAATGGAAGATATCTTACTGATGTCACAACATACTTAAGTCATATTAACTTAGGAAACCTTTATATGGCTCTCATGGTTACCCGTTACGCATCTTGCGCGTTCGGTTCGGTTTATGTAACTAGTTTGCATGAATTGACCGAAACGGGTCGAACCTTATCTTTTTATTCTCAAAATCCAGAATGTGTTTAGTTTACCCATATTATACAAGTCTTCAAACTTTTCGGGTCTAAATCACATTCTATTCCGGTCTTCGCTTATTCGTGCGTTTGAACCGTATCTTTCTTTAAAACTAACCGGTCTAAGTTTAAGCTTAATTAAGGACCCGTTAGAAATCTAATAGGTTATTATAAACCTTTGTTCCAGAATAGGAGACCCAGTAAAAGCTACACGCACTTTCCAATTGTGATTTATACTTGCAAAGGTAAATACTTTTAACTTATTTTCCCTATACGGGCTTGGGGTATGGTATATAAAATACCGCTTGGTCGGGCATTGAATCTTTAATCGAATAGATGTTAATTCATTGAGGTGTCCCGTTTGGAAATGTTTTGTTTACTTAAAGCCTTTGGGGGGTTAATGACCATGTCCCGGATATCCTTGGCATCATCTTACGAGATGGCCACGACCTGAGCACGGGGTGTAAGCGTACACCCGTCAGTGCATAAATAAATTATGTGGTGTGTCTATTAATCTTTAACCCGGTTTACGGATCAGGCTACTGAATGCATAAGGAACATGTAATTCTTTTACAAGATTATATTCAAATATTTATCCCAAGTTATAAAAGATATTTTGTGCCACGTGCATTCAAATCAATTTTATTAAACTTTTCAAAATGAGTCAGTTAATTGCATTTACCAGTGTAAACTGACGTATTTTCCCAAAAAGGTTAAGTGCAGGTACTACTCGAACTAGGCTGGCTTTCTCCTAGCGTCCACAACAAGTCTCGCAAGCTTGGATGTCATAAAACTGCTGAACAATGTTTCCTTTTTATTTTGATCCGCCTGTGGATCTGTTTCAACTATTTGTGATACTTAATATTGCAATTTATTAAAGTTGAAATGAATCCATCTTTTGCTTCCGCTGTGCATTTAAATTTGTGTTGTTTGACTATGATGATATCAACTACGTCACGATACTCCCCACCGGGCCCACCGGTAATACGTGGAAATATCGGGGTGTGACAGGTTGGTATCAGAGCCAACACTGAGTGAAATAAACACTAGCCTTTTGTGTTTAATCTCAGTTACACAATTGCACATTCCACAAATTTTCGAGTCTAGACAAAGAACATAGGACAAGTTCTGATTTTGTTTTATTTTGTCTTTTATATCATTCCTTGTTGTTATCTTTGTTTATGTTGACAGGTCTAAATATGCCGCCAAGATTCCTTCGAAGAAAAGGAAAGTCACCTGTAGCAGGCCACGACCAGGAGGCCGGGCCTTCTCAAAGGCGAACCTCACCTGTCCCTATTAGCACCAGTCCACAGGGAGACTGGAGGGCGCATCTGCAGCCAGCGAGGCGGTCTGTCTCGTTAGCTTCGTCACCTTCTTACCTTCACTCCTTTGGACCCATTCCGAAAACGAACCCGATAACCCACAGCCTTCGTTTATCCCTCTCCAGCGGTCCAACTCACGCCATTCCTTTGATAACCCGTCCCATATCTTCCGTAGCCGGTTCAACCCGGCAAACTACCTCGAGGAACCGGTGGGTGTTAACCCATTGGGACCTGAAGATCACTTTTCTGGAGATCACGCCATGGATATGGATGAGGATACCGACCCTACCGAACCACCGTCTGGAACCCCAAATCATCCCATAGAAATTTCTAATGGGTCATCTTTTCACGGATCACCTTACCGTGGTCCAGATAGCTACCAAGCAAGGTTCGACCAGTTTGAGTGGTATTTCACACCCTCTCACCATTCATCGCCTTACCAGCAGCAGCAACAGGATCCTTCCGGGGATTCACGTTTCGTGGCAGTTACCCCGCCACCACCACCACCTCAGCAGCAGCCTCCTGAGCCGCCGAGGCGAAGGAGAACAAACGCACGGATGTCCGTGCAAGGAAGAGGAGTGCATATTAGCACCCCTCAACCGTCGAGTGGCAGCCACTACCCGCCGCTACACGAAAACCAGCAAATGGGGGGTCCTTCAAACCCCAACCCGGAAGTGAACTCTGCACATGTCATGCCACCACCATTGGGCTTTGATAACCCAATTCCCACGTACACTGGCCCAGCAGCGTATAATCCCTTTGAGCAGCCGGCTCACACCAGCTTCAATTATGTTGAGATCGACCCATACCTGGCGGCATGGAACTACAATGCTCTTAACCCCGAAGGGCCCTACGGGACTCCCTGGGGAGTTGGATACCCAGCTTATGGATACCAACATCAACCGCCTATTCGACCTACACATCAGCCGCAGCCGCAGGTACCACGGTTTTCCCCGCCAGAACATGAGGAAATTCTCCAAAGATTGGACCAAGTTGAGCCGGAAGTTCACAGAGATCGCAGGGAACGACAAGGTTTCTTTAAGGGATTGGCAGGTTTGATAAAAGGAAAAAGCAAGAAGGACCATTGAATCCTTTAAATTATTGGTTATATTTCCTTGTTTCCAGTTGAGCCCCTGCGTGGGCCTGTCTTTCTGTTTTAACCCCTGCGTGGGTATGTTTTTGTTTGTTAGCCCATGCGTGGGCAAGTCTTTTCTTTGACCCCTGCGTGGGTATGTTTGTTTGTTTAAGCCCCTGCGTGGGCATGCTGTTTCGGTAGAAGTCCCGTTAGGGCAGACTCGTATTTTTTAAATTATGTGATGGAATGGTTAGTTTAATTTTTCATTTTATTAATTATATGCATAAACATAAAATATGAAATAAATAAAATAACATTCCTACAAAAAGACCTACCAGTATAATAAAATGGCAAAATCTAAAAGGACAAGCCTAGCCATGTGTCATTTTAAGACAGGGCCAAGATGGTAGTTCCCCAATTAGATTTAGATCCTTATCAACATCTCAATTTAGGATTGTTCTGCGTTAAATGTTAAATAAGAATCTTAAAAGGTAAAACCTAGCTTGTATGTCATTATAAGACCTGGCCAATATGGTAAAACTTGTTTTAAAAGATTCAAATCCCTATTAACATCTGCAAATATGTTAACATTCTTGGCTAATGTGATCCGCAAAATCACACATGTCACCTTTGTGTTGAATTATCCCAATTCCTTATTATTATTTAAACATCCGTTTGTGATGTAATGCCTACGGGCTATTGTCACATAAGGCAAAAGACCGTGGTAGCCTACAACTCCCTGTCAAGAAAAGGTAATGAACATGGATTCAAACCTTAATGCCTCGATTCCATAAAATCTAGGCTTATAAATTAAACTTGTCTACGTGACTAGGCCTTTGTGCCATTACTAACTTATAAACTAGGATTACGATAAAGATCCTGAATAATTATATATTTAACAAATTAACTAATATGGCTATTAAAAACCATGGTTAATAAATTGTCAAAACCAATAAAACTGTATAAGCTTCTATGTAAACCTTGCCCTTATTTGATTTTATGTAGCAATTAAAGCTACATGGGTAGGTCAGAAGAAGTAAACAGTCATCCGGTGGAAAACCATGAAAATACTAAGATACATGTGACCAGTGCGGAGCTGCAAGCACTAGTAGATAATGCTGTTACAAAATCTATAGAGCGGCAGTATAATGAATCTAGCGGGACTCGAAGTAGGACCCTATCCACACCACATTCCAAACTTAAGATTCATTCGGAGGCTCATAGCAAGCCATCCTCTAAGAAAGATGAGCCAAAGAAAGATGATGATCGACATTCATCTAATCAACACAGTGTTCCATCTAAAAGGATAGTGTTTGATGATAAACCACGTACCAAGTCCTGTACCTATAAGTACTTCGTCTCATGCAAACCCAGAGACTTTACTGGGGAGAAAGGAGCAGTTGACTGCATGACATGGTTGGATGAAATGGATACCGTGGTTGATATCAGCAGGTGCGCTGATAAGGATGTGGTAAAGTTTGTGTCTCAGTCGTTCAAAGGTGAGGCACTAGCCTGGTGGAGATCTTTGATCCAAGCTACAGGGAAAATCCCATTGTACAATCTGTCATGGGATCAGTTTATGACGTTGATTAAAGAAAACTACTGCCCTCAGCATGAGGTAGAAAAGATTTAATCTGATTTCTTATACTTGGTTATGAAGAACCTGGATTGCCAAGCCTACCTTACCAGCTTCAATACAATGTCAAGGTTGGTTCCTTATCTTGTGACGCCTGAACCCAAGAGGATAGCTCGTTTCATCGAGGGTTTAGCCCCAGAAATCAAGGCCAGTGTGAAGGCCTCTAGACCAGCTACCTTTCGGTCTGCAGCTGATATATCATTGTCCCTTACTTTGGACACGGTCAGACAGAGATCGCTGAGGAACGCCGATACCGAAAAAAGGAAGCGTGAGGATGAAAACTCACGACGTTCAGACAAGAGGCATAAAGGAAACAATGACCACAAAAAGAGTTCTGGATCCAAGAGAGATGGTCATCAGTCGGGTGATAAACCCAAGTGTAAGGTTTGTAAGAAGCACCATTTTGGGAGGTGCAGACTCGAGTCGAAATCCCAGTCACAGCCAAGGGCATGTGGGATTTGCAAGTCTTCTGAGCACAAGACCTTAGACTGTAAGAAAATCAAGGATGCTACGTACTATAGCTGCAATGAAAAAGGGAATATCAGGTCCAACTGCCCAAAACTCGCAAAGAGGACTGAGGATGGGAAAAAGACCAATGCTAGGGTCTTTAGGATGGATGCAAAGGAAGCTGTTCAGGACGACAATGTGATCACATGTACCTTCCTCATAAATGATGTTTATGCGAGAGTGCTATTTGATTCAGGAGCTGATAAATCATTTGTAGATAATAAGTTTTGTAAGTTACTGAATTTACCTGTTAAAATCCTAAGTATGAAATATGAGGTGGAATTAGCAGATGGCACCTTAGAAACCGCCTCAAGCGTATTAGATGGATGTTTCATATCCATTAGGAACCACTCCTTTCCACTATCCTTGCTTCCTTTGAAGTTAGCCGGTTTCGACATCGTTTTAGACATGGACTGGTTATCTCATAACTAGGCCCAGATCGTTTGCAACAAGAAGCAAGTGGTGATCATGACTCCATCTGGTGAACCACTTACCATTCAGGGAGATACCCAGTATGGACTGTCTAAGCAAGTGTCTATGCTCAAGGCCTCTAAGTGTTTGAAGAAAGGTTGTGTCATCTACATGGCACAAGTGACTATTGATGAGCCAAAGCCTAGGATTGAGGATATCCCCGTCATTTCTGAATACCCGGAAGTTTTCCCTGAAGAACTACCTGGCTTACCACCAGATAGGCAAGTAGAATTCAGAATTGACATCATCCCTGGAGCAGCACCAGTAGCAAGGGCGCCTTATAGGTTGGCACCAACAGAGATGAAGGAATTGAGGACACAACTAGATGAACTGCTAGCCAAAGGTTTCATTAGACCTAGTTCGTCTCCATGGGGAGCGCCAATCCTGTTTGTCAAGAAGAAGGATGGATCGATGCGTCTGTGCATCGATTACCGTGAGCTTAATAAGGTCACTATCAAGAATAGGTATCCTTTGCCCAGAATCGACGATCTGTTCGATCAATTACAAGGGGCAAGCTACTTCTCTAAGATCGATTTGAGGTCAGGCTATCATCAATTGAAAGTTAAAGATGAAGATGTACACAAGACCGCATTTAGGACTCGTTATGGTCATTACGAGTTCCTAGTGATGCCTTTTGGGCTCACTAATGCACCTGTCGCATTCATGGATCTCATGAATCGCGTCTGCAAGCCTTACTTGGATAAATGTGTCATCGTTTTCATCGACGACATTCTCATCTACTCGAAGAACCAAGCTGATCATGAGAAACATCTACGCCAAATTTTCGAAGTGTGAATTTTGGCTTCGAGAAGTCCAATTCCTTGGACATGTGGTTAGTGAGCGTGGTATCCAAGTGGATCCCGCTAAGGTGGAAGCTGTTATGAATTGGCAAGAGCCAAAGACGCCCACTGAGATTCGCAGCTTTCTAGGGCTAGCAGGATACTACAGGCGATTTATTGAAAACTTCTCAAGAATTGCAGCACCCCTGTCTTTACTCACCCGCAAGAATAGCAAGTTTGACTGGGGGCCTAAGCACCAAGAATCTTTCGACATTTTGAAGCAGAAGTTGAGCAGCGCTCCTGTATTGACGTTGCCTGATGGGATTGATGAATTTGTAGTATATTGTGATGCATCGCACACCGGAATGGGCTATGTGCTTATGCAGAAAGGCAAAGTCGTTGCCTATGCTTCACGACAGTTAAAAGTGCACGAAAAGAATTATACCACCCATGACTTGGAGTTGGGTGCCATTGTATTTGCACTAAAACTGTGGAGACATTACTTGTATGGAACCAAGTGTGTGATCTATTCATATCACAAGAGCCTCCAACACTTGTTTAATCAGAAGGATTTAAATATGAGGCAACGACGATGGATGGAAACTTTAAATGATTATGATTGTGAGATAAGATACCATCCTGGTAAGGCGAATGTAGTCTCCGACGCCTTAAGCAGAAAGGAATGAGTGAAGCCTATAAGGATCAATGCCAAGAGCATTGAGATAAAGAATAGTTTGAATGAAAGGTTGTTAGCTGCACAGAAGGAAGCTGTGTTGGAAGCTAACTACCCTGACGAAAAGCTAGGAGTAACTGAAGAGCAGTTATCCTATGACAAGGACGGAATCCTAAGGTTAAATGGACGAATATGGGTTCCAGTATATGGAGGACTTCGGGATGTTATCCTCCAGGAAGCCCACAGTTCCAAATACTCCGTCCATCCTGGAGCTGATAAGATGTACCAGGATCTAAAGGCAAACTATTGGTGGATAGGCTTGAAAAAGTCTATAGCTACCTATGTAGCCAAATGTTTGACGTGCGCGCAAGTCAAAGCTGAACATCAGAAGCCGTCAGGTTTGCTACAACAACCTGAACTTCCCACCTGGAAATGGGAAATGGTGACAATGGATTTTATCACCAAACTGCCAAAAACAAAGAAAGGAAATGATACTATTTGGGTGATAGTAGATAGACTGACTAAGTCAGCACATTTCCTACCCATTAAGGAGACTTATAGCTCCGACATGTTAGCCCAATTGTATGTAGATAAGATTGTATCTCTGCATGGCATACCAGTGTCTATTATCTCTGACAGGGATACTAGATACACTTCACATTTTTGGAAAAGATTCCAACAATCTTTGGGTACGCGCTTAAACTTTAGTACGGCTTACCATCCTCAGACGGACGGGCAGAGTGAGCGTACCATCCAAACTTTGGAAGACATGCTTCATGCATGTGTAATTGACTTAGGTGGTAGTTGGGATAACCACCTGCCATTGATTGAGTTTTCATACAATAATAGCTATCACTCTAGTATCCAAGCTGCACCATTTGAAGCATTATATGGTAGAAAGTGCAGAACGCCCGTTTGTTGGGCAGAAGTTGGAGATGTCCAACTAACAGGACCTGATATAGTCCTGGAGACGACAGATAAGATTGTTCAGATACGAGATCGTCTCAAAGCTGCCAGAGATAGGCAGAAAAGCTACGCAGACTTAAGGCGTAAACCTCTAAAGTTTGAGGTTGGTGATAAAGTCTTGCTTAAAGTATCACCCTAGAAGGGGGTGATGCGGTTTGGTAAGAAAGGTAAGTTAAGCCCAAGGTATATAGGACCATTTGAGATCATCGAATGTGTAGGATCAGTGGCTTATAAGTTAAACTTACCGGAAGAGCTCAGTGGTATTCATAATGTATTCCACATCTGCAATCTGAAGAAATGTCTAGCTGATGAATCGCTAGTCATACCGCATACGGATGTGCACATCGACGAGAGCTTAAAGTTTGTTGAAAAACCTTTGTCGATTGAGGATCGACGGGTCAAGAAGCTTCGGAGGAAGCATGTACCAATTGTAAAGGTTAAATGGGATGCCTGTAGAGGTCCCGAGTATACGTGGGAGGTAGAGTCCACAATGAAAGAAAAGTACCCTCATTTGTTTCTGTAAATCTCGAGGTTGAGATTTCTTTTAAGGGGGTGAGGATGTAACACCTCGAAAATTTACGTCCAATAATGTATCGACACGTGTCATAAGCCTTAAACGTGTAAAAGAATCCCTTAGAGGGACAAAAGTTGACAAACATAGAAAGTATGTGAATAAAAGTGTTCAAAGTGTCAACCATGGATAAATATATGTTACAATAACCCTACATGGTGTTTATACCCTTAAACGAATAAATCATGGATCATACGAAACTAATTATGGAAGAAAGTGAGAGATTACAAACTACAGGGGTTAAAAGTGTCAACATGTTTAATATATATACCTCTGAGTGACCTTTTAGCAAACCCGAAGCTTTGTAAGGATAAATTATGCTCACTAGAATGTGTGATAAAAATTTCACAAAGTTTCGTTATCGTATGAGAAAGTTATGATAAAATTCGTATACGAGGGGTTAAAAGCGTCACCGTTGAAATTTATGACTTTTCGGGTGATCAAAAAGTTAACCAAGGACTTGCCAATGTTTAAACATGTCAAGGAGCCCTTAAAAGCAAGGTTAGAGGGCCAAAAGTGCAAGAAAAACACTTAAAACCACGTTAGAAAGGACCAGGGGCTGAATTGCAAATTATAAAACTTGTTTGGCATGTTCTGCACTTTTAGGCACCCCGCGAGAGACCTTACGCGGCCCGCGAACAAGCTGCCAGCGCAGAAAAATGCGCACAGCTGCAAGTCAGACCTGTTAACCGACTTTAAAACTTGTTTTTGCATACCAGAGGCTGCCCCAATGGTATTTCATGCATAGGGGGCACTTGTCTTGATCTGGAAACAATTGTAGACCTCCTTGGCATGATCTTAGATGATCAAAGTGGGTATATAAAGAGCTCCAAGTTGCAACTCTTGTGCACATTCACTTGGGAACCCTCACAACTCAACTTCTGGAGTTTGCTGGAGCTCAAGGACATTTCTTAGCAGTCACTAATCATGCATAGGACTATTGTAAGCTTCCATAACCCTTCCTAATTCAGTTTAGCTTAGTTATTTAGCTTAAAGTCAAACCGTCGTAATTAGAGTTTGACTTCATGATTAATCAATAATTGTCCAGTCAAATCTCGAATTGAAAGTACCTATGAGTTGGTAATTATGTGGGTAATAAACCCTTAAAAGGGCACCCTCTGATTCCCACTTTAACTAGGTCAATTGTCGGGTCAAAGCTAATCTTAAAAAGTCAACAGAAAGCTTATTTTCAAATTAATGCATAATTAGCAACGTAGAAGCCATGCAACCTATTTTATCACTAATATAACTTGGTAATCAATATAAGAACATGTCTAAACATGTTCAACCCGACAATTTTAAGTAGAGACCCGGTTCGGAACCGAAAGTCGCATAATTTGACATTTGCTTTGACTTTCAGTTCTGACCCATTTAAGCATGTTTTAGAAATGCCTTAGAGCTTTATTTGGACCAGGTTTCTTGTTAGTATAACCCTTTGTGATTATACAACTTGGTTCAATAGTTATCCGATTCATATGCATGTTCCCGTTAATTGCTTATATGTTGACTATTATGCCCATATGACCTTAAAACGTGATTTCTGAAAATGTAAAAGAGTAGAAACCTTAGTTACTGATTTATAAACTTGCACCTAAAATTTGACATCAGTTTGAGGTCTAGATTAAGAGTTATGCTCAATAGCGTAATTAGAAAGCTTTTTGTTAATTAAACGGTATAATTAGCATATAGCCTAGTTTAACCCATTTTTTGGTATCAAACTTTTTACCCACTGATATAATATAATATTTTGGAATTTTTGAAGATTTTTAATTAATTTTAGGCTGAGCATAACATAGGGTTGTAGCTTTAATTCGGTTATTGCCGGTTTTGCCCTTTTGGGCTATAAAATGAGTTTTTCAAATCTTTTTTACCCCAAACCTTTTGCTACTGATTTTGTATGATGAATAAATTATTTTAAACCTTCTGGAATAATAAAAATATCAGCTTTCTATATAGAACCCGGAAATGGCTCCAAATCGCCTTTTTAAGCGTTTTTAACGCATAGTATGTATTAAAACTATTTTAAACATATACGGTTTGATGCCTACTGATATTTCCAGTAAATTTTTATAAATTAACAGTAAGCAAAATTTTTAAACTCAGATTTCCAGTTTTGACCTTTTAAGCCTATGTGAAATTACCAAAATGCCCCTAAGGTGCATAGTTTGGTTTTAAATGATAAATTTTACATATATATAGTACCTGTCACACCCCGACCACGTAGGACAACCAAACGTGGCGGAAACGTCGGGGAGTGTTGTAACAGAATTAATTGTTTCAAATCCATGGCAATTGAAGTTTCGTTTTATTAATTAAACATGAAAGTTTACATTGTTTTAAACAAGAACCAAAGAGTACATAACATAAATTAACTAGTTCTTGTCTCGTTTTAAGTCACTAAGGCACAGGTCCGCCTGAGTATGTCTTGATAAGTCCTATGCATCATCTCCTGAAAACACATGTGAAAATAGGTACGTCAGCATAAAAATGCCTGTGAGATACATAGGTTTTGTGAAAATAGGATTCATGACTTATGTTTGAGAAAATGTTTAGTCTTGAACCTTGTAATTTGCTTTGTCTTGTAAATCGTTTGAAAAACAATAAGTTCAGATGATATGTATAAATAAGAGAATAATGTATGGTTAAATGAATAACCATGTAAAATGAGTTTGTATAAGATAAGTTGTTTGTAAATCAATGTCTTGTGAAAAGTATGTTATTTGTATAAAATGTTATATGTCTCAAATTGTAATGAATCAAATAACGCTACAATATGTGATACCATACAAACACTTATATATAGGAAGTACCAGCGGCGTATCCACCGTGCTTGTATCATATTACATACGCCTCGTTACTTAAATCACTTACTCAAACCAAACCATCAAGATGAAATGTTGAACAATTGTAGAAATGTTTATGTATAGTCAAATGTCTATTGTCAAATGTAAATCATGTCAACAGATACAACTGGTCCACACGGTTCAATAGTTACAAACGGTTCATATAATCAAAGGGTTACGACGGTTCACATAGTCAAATGGTTACAATGGTTCAAAATGTAGTATAATGTGTTCATATGCTGGATGAGCATATGCAACAGAAATGTAATGTAAAACAATGTACTAAGTATGCACGTAATGGAAATACATAGCATAAGTGTAATGTAAAACAATGTACTACGTATGCACACAATGGGCGTACATAGCATGAAATGTATTGTAAAGTGATGTACTAAGTATGCTAAGTTAACATACAAAGCAGAAAAGTCATGTAAATCAATGTGCTAGCATGCTATCAGTCAACATACATAGCAGAAATGTAATGTAAATCATGTACTAATAGTGTACTAATGAACATAACAAGTATATGATGTGAAAACAGGAAAACACGAAAGTAACAAGTAGGCACATGTGTTTCACCCCAAAACAGTTTGGAAAACAGTAAAAGAGGGGTCTATGTACTCACTTGAGATTGCTCAGAAGTCCTAAGATAACCACCAAGCAATGCTAGAGATTACGGAATCAAACGTCACCTAATATAGGTAACTATGTTAATAAACCGGACCTATATCGGAGGATCGGATAGAATGAGGGCTCGTAAACCAAATGAGTATGGGAACTCATGTAGTATGGTTTAACAAAGCAACCTAACATAAGTGCTTACGACCCATTACGACCCGTTTAGGTAGCTTATGCTACTTTAACGCGTCGTTCGCGTGAAACGCGTTTGGACCGCCTAACTAGTCCTATGACAAGTAACATATGCCTTAACATGTCTAATATTGTTGTCAAATCAGTTTAGATGTCAAAAGTTATGTTACATATGTTTAAAATGAATTTTGGCATCAAAGGGGTATTTTGGTAATTTACCTAAGGCATATAAACTACCTATCATACAACTACTTAAACGAAGCGACCATAAGGTATAACCTCGGAAGGTTATTCCCTATATACTATGGTCACCTAATGTGTTTGGTCAGATCCTAATGATCGACCAAATGGGTCGGGTTCGAAGGTATAAGCGATTTATTAGATCGCTTACCCTTACGACCCTAGACAACGTGGTAATCAGTAGGCATAGTCACAAGGGACTATAACCATCGTGATTACTATCACGTTGCGAAGTTTAAACGAACTTCGCATTGACCATAAACTGGTCAATGCAGAAAGTCAAACAAAGTTTGACTTTCGGACTCGAAAGCAATAAAAGAACGAAGGAACACTTACAAAGGGTCCTCGAATGCTAATCTAGATCAAAATAGCTCAGGTATGAAACAAAGGTTTCAACTTAGAGCACATTAGATCAGATTCTTGTGAGAAATGAGTGAAAATGTGATGGGTATTTATAGATTTTGGTTCACCGTTAGGATCGTTTCTTGGAGAAGAGGGAATGATCTAGCCCGTACACTTGTCGGAATGTTGTGGTAACTGATTTTGGCCACCATAAGAGATTAACATGTGGCACTTGGCCTTTGGGGAGTGTTTAAGGGCAGTTAACAGCTGAGAAAAACGTTTTGCTGCATCTGGCCCCTGCTTGCGCACCGCAACACTCACATTGTTGAGGTGCGCAAGGACCAGTTTGGCAGATTTACAGTTTTGGTCCCTGCTGTGTTATAAGGTCATTTCCGACGCGTTTAAGGCCTGTTAACCCCATTTCAAAGATCTAAAATGAAGTTAAAGTATAGGGAACTTAAAATGTGCTCAAAAATATCTCGGATGTCGGTTCGTTTAGCCGTACGGTTGCGATGTTCGGTTAATTACGACGAAATGCGCATAAGCGCGAAAAACGATCCAAATTGCGTGACGAATGGATTTTTCTTATGCCAAACACTAAAATAAAGTATTTTAGTGCTTACATAAATTTTTGGATGTCCGGATGTATTCAGAACGTAAGTTATGCGCGAAAATGCAAACTTGTGCACTTTTTGACACTTTTAGTCCCTGAATGACCCAAAAGTTTATTTTAGCATACCGAACACCTCAAAGCCTATTTCTAAGCTATGTAAAGGATATTTATGGTATGTTTAACTTATGGTCATGTTCCGGAATGTCTGTTACAGTTCGAATTGGCATACTTTCGCAGTTTGTCAAGTTTAGTCCCTGTAAGCGATTTAACTTGATTTTGCCATACCAAAGCCTTCAAAACTTATTTCTAAGTTATGTAAAGGTTATTTAAGGTATGTTAAGCCTATTTCACTATTCTGGAGTGTTCGTTGCATTAAACTGGTTGTATTTACGCATCAGTGCGCGTATAACCTTCCAGAAAGCGATTTAAAGCTTGAAATCGAACAAGAATTGATATGTGCAAAAGATACACATATTTATACAGATCCCAAGTATGAAATATAATATTTCATTGGCTTGGCATTTGTTTGATGGTCGCAGTGACCCAGGTGTCACAGTACCCTACTGTTATAACTTATTAAATTAAGTATTTTTACTGTTTATATCAGACCTGTAACTCAGATTACTATTTAAACTCTTTTATAACCTTTTAAATGACCAAAATACCCCTACGGGGCGTAAATTGAGTTTAAATCCGTTTTGGGCATAATGGAAGATATCTTACTGATGTCACAACATACTTAAGGCATATTAACTTAGGAAACCTGTATATGGCTCTCATGGTTACCCGTTACGCATCTTGCGCGTTCGGTTCGGTTTATGTAACTAGTTTGCATGAATTGACCGAAACGGGTCGAACCTTATCTTTTTAATCTCAAAATCCAGAATGTGTTTAGTTTACCCATATTATACAAGTCTTCAAACTTGTCGGGTCTAAATCACATTCTATTCCGGTCTTCGCTTATTCGTGCGTTTGAACCGTATCTTCCTTTAAAACTAACCGGTCTAAGTTTAAGCTTAATTAAGGACCCGTTAGAAATCTAATAGGTTATTATAAACCTTTGTTCCAGAATAGGAGACCCAGTAAAAGCTACACGCACTTGCCAATTGTGATTTATACTTGCAAAGGTAAATACTTCTAACTTATTTTCCCTATACGGGCTTGGGGTATGGTATATAAAATACCGCTTGGTCGGGCATTGAATCTTTAATCGAATAGAGGTTAATTCATTGAGGTGTCCCGTTTGGAAATGTTTTGTTTGCTTAAAGCCTTTGGGGGGTTAATGACCATGTCCCGGATATCCTTGGCATCATCTTACGAGATGGCCACGACCTGAGCACGGGGTGTAGGCGTACACCCGTCAGTGCATAAATAAATTATGTGGTGTGTCTATTAATCTTTAACCCAGTCTATGGATCGGGCTACTGAACGCATAAGGAACATGTAATTCTTTTACAAGATTATATTCAAATAATTATCCCAAGTTATAAAAGATATTTTGTGCCACGTGCATTCAAATCAATTTTATTAAACTTTTCAAAATGAGTCAGTTAATTGTATTTACCAGTGTAAACTGACGTATTTTCCCAAAAAGGTTAAGTGCATGTACTACTCGAACTAGGCTTGCTTTCTCCTAGCGTCCACAATAAGTCTCGCAAGCTTGGATGTCATAAAACTGCTGAACAATATTTCCTTTTTATTTTGATCCGCCTGTGGATCTGTTTCAACTATTTGTGATACTTAATATTGCAATTTATTAAAGTTGAAATGAATCCATCTTTTGCTTCCGCTGTGCATTTAAATTTGTGTTGTTTGACTATGATGATATCAACTACTTCACGATACTCCCCACCGGGCCCACCGGTAATACGTGGAAATATCGGGGTGTGACACAGGGTCAGGCAGACCATCAACATACCTTTCAATGGCTTTATCCAGCGGGGTAACCATTGTGGGACATAGTAAACTCAACTCCTCATATCTGTCGGTATAAGCACGGTATTCACCACTGTCTTGTTTCAGATCATCAAATTCCCTTTCTAAAGCCCTGAGTTCATGACAAGGACAGAATTCCCTCATCATTAGAGCCCTAAGCTCCTCCCAGGTTTGACCCAAAGCAACATTAGCACCACGATCTCTCATTACTCCATTCCACCAAGTAAGATCCCTCTTTTGAAATACCCTAGAAGCAAACTCGAATTTACGATTATCAGGACACTGAACATGGAGAAAAGTACTCTCAATACTCTCGAACCACTGTTGGAGCCCAATTGCTCCTTCAGAACCACTAAACTTGAGCGGTTCAGCCGATCTAAATTTTTTAAAGTTGCACGGAGCAGGTGCATTATTGTTATTGTTGTTGGCTTGGTTTACTTGAGTGATGATATTTGGGAGTATAGCAGCCATTTGCTGCGCTATGATAGCCGCCAGTTCGGCGTTAGGTTGTTGTGCGTCTCATCGAGGAGGCATTCTAAAAGAGGAAAACATGAGAGAAAACGAGTGAGATGATATTGGATAAGAACGTAATGTTACAAATATCGACAAAAAGTAAGGATGGTGGCATTCGTTTGTTACCATAGAACAAACAAACGACACACAGTGACTAATCAAAGTAAATGGGTCATAATAATGTATCGCGAAGACATGCTTTAGCCTATAAGTGGACACTCACCCCAAGAGTTCCCAGGTAAGAGTGACTGGTCCGATTATGTGGATTTGTACGAACACTCTAGCCTAGACAGAAAACTCGAGGTACATGCACCCACCCTTCCAGATTGCATGTGTTCACATTATTTTGAACCAAACTTTGACGAGATTTTGAAAACTTGGAAGGCATTAAGCCAAAAGAAACATTCAAGAATGGATGATTGATTTCAAAACCGTTTTGGAAATTTGTGTTCTTGTTTTGGTAATCACCTAAGAATAGGTGACGTTTATTGTTTTTAAAATCTAAACACAAGATAACTTGTGTTGGGGTCCTTGAAAGGTTATAGTCTAGGTCAAACATTACTAATAACCTAATTCCCTATAACCATGAGCTCTGATACCAACTCTTCTGTCACACCTCGACCGCGTAAAACAACAAACCGTGGCGAAAACATCGGGGAGTGGAGCGACATAATTATTGTTTCACAACCATGGTATTTAAAGTTTGGTTTTATTAGAATTAAAGTGTTTGCATTGTCTTGAAAATTAAAGAAAACATAACATAAGATAAACTATTCTTGCATCTTTTAAGTCACTAAGGCCCGAATCCGCCTAAGTGTATCCTGATCAACCTTATGCATTTGCTCCTTAAACACATGTGAAAATAGGTACGTCAGCATAAAAATGCCTGTGAGATACATAAGTTTTGTTGATAAAGGATTCATGACTTGTAGTTAAAATAAGTGTTTAACAAAAAGTAATCATGAACCTTATAAAATGTTTTCTTTTATAAATCATACGAAAATCGATATGAAAATCAGATGATATAAAAGAATAATGTGTGGTTAAATAATCAACCAAGTAAAAATGAATTTGTGTAAAATGTGTCATTTGTAAAACAATGTCATGTCTTTGTATAAAATATATCATGTCTTGTTCGAAGTGGTTTAAATAACGCTACGATATGTAATATCATAAAAGCACTTATATATAGGAAGTACCAGCGGCGTATCTGCCATGCTTTTATCATATTACACACGCCTCGTTACTTAAATCACTTACCAGTAATCACCAAAATTTATTGTCAAACCAATGTCAAATGTTCATGTATAAACATTGTATAATGTCAAGTATGAACCATGCCTTGTATAATCAAATGTCTTGTATGGTGAATAAAAAGTATTTACTCAAACCACACGTATATGTCAATGTATAATCAAATGTCATGGGAAAACAAATGTCATGTACAAAACAAATTCTTTGAATAAACCATAATTTAAAACAAGAGTTATGTTTTGCAAAATCAATGCTTTATTGATACAAACATCTATGCAGTAATGTTTATCGCATACATTCAAGCCTTGCGACTGTCGGACAAACCCTTAACAAGTTAAAGGTTTATCAATTATGTATATCGGATTCTGTCATTCCCTACTTCCAAACAAACCTAGGAAGCCGAAAACAGGAGTTGTCAAGTCCTATGGTACCACTACATACTACCGAGCGGCGTGATCAATGTTAATGAACGTATTTTTTGTCCCGTTAAACATACCAAATGTCATACCAAATGTAAGCATGTTATGTAAAAAAACAAGTACTAAGTATGCTAAGTAAACATACGAAGCAGAAATGTTTATGAAATCAATGTGCTAGCATGCTCAGTAAACATACATAGCAGAAATGTAATGTAAATCAATGTGTCTATATGCTGAGTAAACATATGAAACAAAGTCTCTTATGAAATCAATGTGCTAGCATGCTCAGTCAACATACATAGCAAAACATAATTGGAATCATGTACCATATGTGTACTAGATGAACATAGCTAGTATATGTCATGAAAAGCATGAAAAGCACAAAAGTAACAAGTAGGCACATGTGTATCACCCCAAAATATTTGAAAGCGGTAAAAGATAGGTATTGGAACTCATATAGGTAACTATGTTAATAAACCGGACCTAAATCGGAAGATCGGATAGAATGAGGCCTCGTAAACCAAATGAGTATTGGAACTCATATGATATGGTTTAACAAAGCCTACATTCTAAATTGGAACCTATCCTAAGTGCTTATGACCCGTTATGACCCGTTTAGGTAGCTTACACTACTTTAATGCGTCATTTGCGCAAAAGCGCAAACGAGTAGCCTAACTAGTCCTATGACAAGTATTATATGCCCTAACATGTTTAAATATGTTGCATAATCAGTTTAAGTGACAAAATTTAGGTTACATATGCTTAAAATGAAATTATGCGCAAAAAAGGGCATTTTGGTCATTTACCTAAGGCATATAAACTACCTATCATACAACTAATAAATCTAAGTGACCATAAGGTATAACCTCGGAAGGTTATTCCCTATACAACTTTGGTCATAAAACATGTTTGGTCGGATCCTAATGATCGACCAAATGGGCCAGGTTCGAAAGTCTAAGCGGTTGTTTAGACCGCTTGACTTATGACCCTAATTAAGCACTAAACTAAAAGTGACGAGTTAAGCACGATAAAACATGTTTAACTAAGTTAGAAAATAGTTTTGATATCAAAACAAAGTGTTTTGATACCCGAAAATAGTTTCATCGCAAAATGCGCATAATCGGCATTTTGACCGAAACTATGACTCGTCACTACGCCTAATAAACGTGGTAATCAGTAGGTACTACAAGGGACTATAACCATCGTGATTACGCTCACGTTGCAAAGTTCAAACGAACTTTGTCTTGACCAATTCACGGTCAAAGCTGAAAGTCAAACACTGTTTGACTTTCTTGCTTGAAAAACATAACCAAGCATGAAAGAAACTTACAAAGGGTCCAAGCTTGGAAGAATTGAACTAAAAATACTCAGGTAGGTGGCCTTCAATTAGTGAATGCCTCCACTTAGAGCAGATTAGATCAAATGAGCATGGAACAATGTTGAAAAGCTTAGGTATTTATAGAAATCCTTGACCCATTAAGATCATTCCACATGTAATTGAGTTGTTCAAAGCTCAATCTTAACCATACACATGTTATAATCTGATTAGGCTACTTGGGGAACACTTAAACCAGCTCAAGGTATTGAAAATCTAGGATTAAAACCAAGGGGAACAGGCTGTTTTGAAGATTCAAAGAATCTACCCAGCTCTATCTGTCGCAGGCCGTGAAGACAGAGGTCACAGGCTTCGCGCCCAGCGAGCCACTTCAGACAGAAAGTTTCAACTTTTGGCTGAACAGGCCCCTGTACCTCAAAACTTGATTTTCGACGTGTTTAAGCCCCGTTAACCCAATTTCAAGGCTCTACAAGGATGTTAAAGTATAGGGAGCATGAAATATGCTTGAAAATATCATGGACGTCGGTTCGTTTGGTCGTACAATCACGTTGTTCGGTTAATTACGACGAAACTCGAACGGACGCGAAAAACGATCCAAATTACGCGACGAATGGTATTTTAGCATACCAATCACTAAAATAAAATATTTTAATGATTACAAAATTTTTGGATGTCCGGATATGTTCAGAACGTAAGACATGCGCGTAAATACAAACTTATGCACTTTTTGACGCTTTTAGTCCCTGTCGATCAAATAAGTATGTTTTCTCACACTGAACCCATCAAAGCTTATTTCTAAGCTATGTTAAGGATATTTATGGTATGTTTAGCTTATGATTAAGTTCCGGAATGTACGTTGCCATACGAAACGGCAGAGTTTTGCAGTTTGACGCAAATGGTCCCTATGATCGTATAAACTTGTTTTTGCCATACCAAACCCTTCAAAACTTATTTCTAAGTTATGTAGAGGTTATTTAAGGTATGTTAAGCTTATGTTGATATTACATAGTGTATATCACGTTTAACTGGTTACGTTTACACATCAGCTTGCGTATAACTTCCTAGAAAACGATTTAGAGTTTAAAATCGAACAAAAATCAAAACGTGCAAAATGTCAAACATAAATAAACGAATATTGGGGTCAAAACACAATGTTTTATTGATAATCGAAATGTTCAGAGTTATACAATGATTACACAAGCACAGATGTCACACTTGTCACTTGAGTTGTTAGAACATATTCCTTCGGATGACCGTCCGGACCATGGTCATTCGGACCACATGTCATTCGGACGGATGAAGACATTGAGGTGGCTAACTGTCAAGGTGATCCAAGATCAATCCATCCGGATGAATGGACCAATTCCTTTTGGACGGATGAACAAAATGCCTAAAATAAGGCATTTTTTATCGCAATGATGAGGAGAGTCTCCAGAAAAAATTATGTGAACGAAATTTTTTTCAGGTTTTTAACGACCAATCTGGGTTGTTCGGGGACACCGTCTAGGGCTTCAGTGAACATATTTGATGATGCGATCACGGATAGTGGAAATTAGTGGGGTAGTCATGATACTGGTGTAGAATGTTTATCATTCAGGTTATCTGACTATTTATGGGCTAAAACGTAAAATCCGCATTGATGAAAAACTGACGTTTTTTTTTGGAAAATTGTCATATTTTCAGCATAGACAAGTTTTTCAAAGATAAAAAGAGGACTGAATTTCTCAGGTTGAGGGGAAATTCAGTGATAGAGACGTCAGAATTCGCAAAAAATGAGGGGGAATAAAAATTTCAATGTCATATGTTGAAATTCTAGCATTATTGAAATTCGTGACGCTACAGCAGTATTCGGGTGGTTTCGACTTCAGATTGTCAGGGAGAATGTGAATCTGATCGTGGGTGAAAGCTTCCGAGATCAAGATGATCCGAGGTGTTGATATTTGATCGTGGACAAAAGCATCGGAGATCTGAGAGTGATCGTGGATGATAGCTTTTGAGATCAAGATTATTCGAGGAAATGATTCTTATTGTGGACGAATGCTTCAGAGATCGGATTACATTACCAGATGATTTGTTTTCAATGAATATTTGCTGATTGTTGAGAATACCGTTTACACGGATCAATCATTTTTATGGTTCGTTAAAGTGATCGCGGTAAAACGGGATATCAGATCTTCAGGGGGAGTCACGGATTTGAAGTTAACCAGTGTGGTATTTGAAGTTTCTATCAATTGCCGGTTGAGTTTTTGTACATTCTTAGATCGAGCAAGCGGAATGCGAGATCATGGTGCTGAAATGATATATCAAAAACTGAGCTCAGATGCGGTTAAAGCTGAAACAGAGAATGTTGCATTGACTAGTTTCAAGTTGGTGATTGTTCATGAAGGTTGCAGTCTGCAAATCAGAGGAGGTTGGTAATTGTGCTAACAAAGACCTGAAGATTCATTTCAGGGGGAATTCACCATCAACAAAGCAAATCCGAATCATCAATCGAGGAGGAATCTATTGAAGATTTCAAGATGCCTGATTGAAGTTGCAGAATAGTTGAAGATTGCAGAATATTCAAACACGGCTCAAGGTTCTCAAAGTGTTAGAGACGATTCGACAGTGACAACCGAGGGGGAATCTGTTAGTGCATATTTCGTCCGTCTGCCACTGTACGAATAGTTAGATATAGCGTGTGTTGAATATTGTATAGAATAGAGAAAGTTGGACACGGTATTGATAATGTCAAGGTCCATCCGGACGGATGGACAATAGAATAGTCCAAACCCCATCCGGTCGAATAGGTGTTTTAATGTAAAAGTCCATCCGAACGGATGGCCATCCGGACGGATGGACATAGGCTAATTCGAAGCGGATAGGCTGTTGCCTATAAATAGTGATGTGGGGTTCCCATTTGGACAAGCTCTGGGGTCCATGAGGGGAAATGCGGTCCAACTGGTCTCACGGTGCTGTAACTTGTCAAGATTTGAATAGAGACCATATTATAAGTGACTGCTCGGTGTCGTATCTATCTTCTACTAATTTCTTAATAATAATAATAAACGCACCGAACATGTCGTATCGGGACCGAGGCTCCATCAAACTCGCCGGTTCCAGGAATATCATATTGTATCTGGCATGCAACTTACAAGCAATAGTTTTTTCTTCATGTAAGTCTACAATCCAATTTGCATAATCATGGTTTTCTTTCAAATTGTTCCTGTAGTTCTCCATGATCTTTTGATTGTAAGAGAAGATTTCTTGGAGTTTGAACGGAACAACAGCAGACTTCTTCGTTTCAAAAAGGCAGATCTTTGTGTTATCCTAGTTTGGCTTTGGTGGTAATTTTTCAAGATTTTTTTTCTTGCATCAATATAAACCATGCATTCTTTTGACACAATTTTGTCTTTCCACCTTATTATTGAACTTCTTGTAGCCCATTCGACTTGTATTAATTATTGCCTCATTTTAAGGATATTTGTTGCCTCTTCTGGCGTTGGCTGTCTTTTACTGCCAAGCTTCCCATTTGGAGGAGTGATTTTCATGGTTGGGTTTACTAACATCTTCTTTACCTTGGCCACATCGCCAAGTAAATTTTATGCATCCCAGTTTTGAAACACATAGAAGTTCTTCACAGTATAAGGGGCATTCTTCTTAAGACTCTATATTTTCTTATTTTGAAGCATCGACTACAAATTGATGCTTGAGCTGTGGAATCTTGGAGAGCTTTTGTGATTCTTGAAACATGTGTTGTTTATAGTTTCTGATCTCCTTCATCTTCCTATCCATAATATATTTAGCTTTTCTGTAGGTCATCTTCCCTTGATTCTCTGTAAATTCCTTGATAGCTTCCTCTTCCATCTTCTTTGTTTTTTCTTTATAGTTCAACTTTTCATCTATTTTCAGTAGTGGTAGGTTTTGAAGTTAAGCAATGAATCTTGGGGAATGAGGAGGCTCTTCAGTAAATGGCCCTGTGAAAATTGTTGTAATCACAACTTCTGTTGTTGTTGCTGGATCATCTTCTGGATCATCTTGCAAGAACAGCTTCCTTTTCTTTGAATGTTAGGCAGTTTTTTCTTTAGGAACTTCTATTTTGCTAGTAACTACTGGTTTTGGTGAAACTACTGGCTTTTTACCAGATAGTTTACAAGTAGTTTTGAGAACAGCTGGTTTAGCCCAAGACTATGTCTTCAATGATGATCTGGTAGTTTGTGGAGTAGAAGGTGATTGGGAACTAGTAGTTTTGCCTGGTCCAGCTGTTTGAGTCTGCACTCCTGCTTTTTGACCTGGACCAACTGTTTGTCGTTTAGGACCAGTTGTTTATCCTTTAGCAACTTCTGGTTGATCTTGAGGAGCTTGTCTTCTTTTGGTTTCCAGATTTTCAATATTTTTAGCCTTTTGGATCATAGTTGGTGGCCTCATGTCAATCTTTATAGTTTTAATGATTCTTTGATCTTGCCTTGTAGCTCTTTTGTTTGCCTTTTGTTATTCTATTTGGTATTTAAATATCTCTGATCTTGTTTGAACTTCTTGATTCTTTCTTCATGATCCACATCTCCAATATTAACTGCTTTATGTTTTTCAATCATAGCTCTGGCTTTAGCTTCATCAATTCTTTTCTTTCCTCTTATCTCACATGCTTCAATCATGTAAGGTTTGTCATCCTTCTTCTTCTCCCCCTTTTTGGCATTAGCACTTTCTTGCCTTTGCATGAAATGATGTAACCAGGGTCTGGGGGCAGATGTTCCAAAAAAATTGGCATTAGAGGTCTTCAAATAATACTTGAACATAGGTTTTAGGATGTCTTTAAAGGCATTTTTGAGCTCCCCTACAGGCAATGATGAGGTGGCTAAAACCTCACCAACAGTTTGGCTTTGTGTGGCTAGTGGTTGTTAAGGAAGAGAGCTAAGTATTTGGATGAGCTCCTTTTGTGAGGAGGCCAACTTTTGGGTGTATTATGGTTTAAGCTAGACTTTAGCTTGGGATATTTTCGTGTCCAACTCCTTCAGTTTGGATACTGCACCACTCAATTGTTCCATCAATTCATAAAACTACTGGTTTTGGGCATCATCCAAAGTAATGGACTCATCAAACCATCAAGTTTGGTCAAAGGAGAGTGTTAATCGTTCTGGAGGTTTTTAAAATAACTATGTAAGACCTCATGCTTAGAATCGATTTTTTGATAATCGAAATACGTCACCCCTAGATTTCAAAATCAAAGATCACATTTTGGTAATCAGCAACGAAACTTCTTAAGAGAAAATGAGTTTCCAAGATTTGATAGAAAATTTGGACCACATCATGGTCAAAGTTCTGGAAATCAAAACATTGGAAATCGTGGTTTTGGAAGTTCTTGGTTTAATAACCGACCCTCTACTTCGTATAATCCACGATTTATGGGAAATCATTTAAATTATTCCAGAAATGGAAATTTATGACATGATAATGGAGATGGTTATTTCAATGATTTTCATTTGTCAATGAAAACGGACGACCCAAGACCCTCACGGCTTTGGTTCCCATGACTGATTTTCTGTCCGTGGGTGTAGGAACAACTAAAAAGGGCTATCTATATTTTTTATATCGATAGTTGAGGTCCTTGGCATATGATATGGAATAAAGAGCTAGCAGATTCGTGGTGGTTATGTTAACTTTGTTGGAGAAAAAAGAGGTTATATCACGGGTGAAGGAATTGTGACGAATGGAAAAATAACATTATACAAAGTGAATTATGTCGCCGAGCTGAAGCATAATTTGATGTCCGTGTCTCGAGTCTATGACAACAGATACACTATGTTGTTTATCAATAAAGCATGCTTCATTTTGAAACTGGGCTTTGTTATTCCAGAAGATTAGGTTGTGATGTGAGCCCCTCAGGTGAATGATACTTATGTAATGGACATGCGTCCAATTGTAAGGTTAGGAATTGTTCCGTCTTGTTTGTTATCGAAGGCGACTGAAGATGATTCTCACCTGTGGCATCGTCGAATGGGCCATGTGCATCTTAGAAAAATGAATCACTTGGTTAAAAATAACTTAGTTCTAAGTGTCCCATTAAGAAGTTTCACCATGCATAACAAATGTATTTCTTGCGAAAAGGGTAAAATCATACGAAAGCAGTATATAAACCTAAAAACAAAAATTCAATTAAAAACCACTTGAATTGCTGCACATGGATCTTTTTGGTCTAATCTCATGTTGCTAGCATTGGTGGGATTTTTTATTGTCTTGTTGTCACAGATTATTTTTCATGTTATTCATGGGTATTTTTCCTAGTGTCAAAAGCTCAAATTTCTGGGATTTTGAGGGATTTGTTCCGTCAAACATAGAAAACGAGATAGAATTTAAAAACTACAAAGTTGATGAATTATTTCATGAGATGGGAATAGTTCATCAGTTCAGCGCTCTGTATGTTCCTCAACTAAATGGAGTTGCAGAATGGAAGAATAGTACCTGATAGAAGCTGCCCAGATTATTTTGTTCAAATCAAAATTGCAAATCATATTTTCGGGCAAAGCAGTTAACACGTCTTGCTATGTGCTAAATTGTGTTTTAATTGCTAAAACACATAACAAAATGTGTTATGAACTTCTATCGGGTAATAAAGCAAATTTACAAGGTTTTCAACCTTTTGGGATACACCTAAATTTGGTGAGATTAGAGAAGAAGGCTTCTTTGTCATGTACGTTATGGAATCACCAACTAAGTGCGTATATAACATTATGAAATAGATGGTGGAAAATGATTATGATATAACTCCGTTAAGTTTTGTTCCGCCATCATCTGAGTTCGGTCCCAAAGCTGGTTATTAATGTGAAAAATTTTTAATCGTTCAATTTTCCTATTTTGACATTTGAAAACTCATAGTTGGTGTATACATCTAAGGTCTCCTAATCCACCCTCGATCATGGATCTCGCTCAAACACGAACACGCGGTGTGTGGAATCCACCATGTGACAACTACTGTAGAGATCTGGACAAGAAAAGTAGAAGAAGATGATCTGAGAATACACAGAGTATTCTCAGAGATATGACGTCACACACAGTAGCTGCCTCCAACACACACACACACACACACACACACATAATGATTAGGGTTTTCTTGCAAAGGAAACTTTCCATAAAAAATCGCCATCTTGTCATCATTCCATTAAGGTATTTATACAAGACACATTCGGACACACATGTTTGGAAAACATTACAAGGCCCAAAGCCCAAAATCAACTAAACTCAGACTAAGAATACCCAAACTCAATTCCGAACAAAACAGATGTCATAAACTCGGATTTAGGGGAACTACATACCCCTAGATCCAGACTACAGGGACTAATTATAAACTCGGATTAGGGAACAAACCGAATCTGGACCCTCATAAACTCGGATATACATAGATAAATTCGAACAGACATAATGTTTATAACAAGTTACATTAGAGACCTTTGATGATGGAAATCTAGCACTTATCACACAAGTGCATTTACAGACTCCCCCTTGATGAGTGCGGAATCTTCAATGCCAAACTTGTAATATTTTCTTCAGCTAAGCTTCGAGTATTCGCTGCCTACATAGATCTAGTTCTTCAAACAGAATTGTACAACCTTGATGTATTGGTGAGCCGATGGCTGATCTTCTTCGAGGTAGTGCAACGGTAGACGTCTTAGTTTCTTCAAGTCTTCCATTTTGAAATTTACTAACTAGACCGGATCTAGAATCAAAACAATCTCTTCGGTCACTTTCTTCTGAGTGATGACCGCTTCTCCAGTTTTCCCATCAACATACCAATATCTGATTCCCCGAATTTTATCAAGATTAAACTTGCACATCGGGATCTTCCGCAAACATCTGGCCGGTTTGTAAACCATCTTCAAAACCTGTTTACCCGTAAATATTTCTTTGGTCTTGATAGCCTGACCAGCTACATGCTTAAATATCTTCCACCTGCCGTTGTGGCATTCGGCTTCTAAAACAGGAATTAAGACTCTGATGCTATCAACATTAGTGTTATTCAGGTCTAGCTACGCCAGATGATGAAGATCGCGAGCTGGTAGGGTCCGCAGGTACTTAACCCTTGGTTTGAAGTATTGTACTCCGTCCGTACACTTAACCATAACCAGATTATGTTGTTCGTCAAAGTACTAACTCCTAATTTGACCTGAGTACTCCCCTTTTGTATTCACATAAGCCTTCTTTTGAGTTGTATCGGAAGGAAGAGGCTTGAGCCATTTTCACAGCGCCTAACAAACCTCTTCGGGAACTTTTTTAGGATTAAGAACGTCCTCGGAAGCAGCATTCCCAAAAACATAATTTCTGAGATCATCGATATTTACATCAATGGATTCTACACTTGGAATAGTTCTCTATCATGTATAAAATCCTATCACCCTTGCCCATCTCAACAAATTTAAACTTTTCAACAATTTCATTGTCTGATTTCCAGTCTTCAAAAATCCCCTGCACTTCATCATCCTTATAAAGATCATCGTTGTTCAAGAAGTGTTCATCAGCGGTATCCCCATCATCGGAATTAGAGGAAGAGCTAGATTCAGCTTCAAACTGACCCTTTCCTTTACATGCTCTGGCTCCACTTGCAGACTCCCCATCAACCTAAGCGCCTGTTGATACATAAGGTCTGATGCCTACGTCATTGAGTCGTGTCAAGTTTGTAATAGGATAAATGTTAGATTTTCAGTTTTTTGAGTTGTAACTACTTTCGTACGGAAGTACTTGATCCGCACGAAGGACTCCATTCGTACGAAGGTAGAACTTGTTAGTTCGAATGAATGAGTGTTTGTTTAGTTCATACGAAGGTATGTTAGGTCTGTACGAATGTAGAGAGTCTCATCCGCACGGAGGTAGGTTGTGTGATGTCTATAAATAGCCTTGCGGACTGAGAGCTTAGTAACGATTTTGTGAACTTGACGTCGAAGCCCTGTCCAGGTGTGTTAGTAAATTATTTGTAAGTATTGAAGAAAAATATGATCAATCTGATCATATGCTAAAGATAAAGTCAAAAAGATCAACAAAAGAAAGATACAAGATAACAGGACAAGAGAAGAAAGAAAGACACCTCTTCAACAAATATTAGAATCTGATCAGAAGTAAAAAAAAAAAAAAGACGATCAGAATAAGCTAACCTGATGAATCTGTCGATAAATCTGATGTTTATCATCAGAATCTGGTAACTTATGATCATCAGAAATTCTGATGATCACTTCAACAGATTTCTAGTAAGAAGGCCATCAGAAATTCTGATGAGCCAACTTGTCTAAAAGATAAGGCTCTGCTGCATTTGTGAAGTAGCAAGTTGACCTTGATGGATTCAATGAATATGCCAAAAAGCTACTTTATGTAGAGCAAGTGCATGAATAAACAAATGTTTATTCATGACAAAGACTCTCTATAAATAGAGATGTCACCACTGAAGGAAAATGAGTTATGTGTAACACCCATCCCATTTAATTTAAATTTTTATATAAAATACGCATTTTTAAAACCAAAATGCATCATTCCCGTACTTAGTTATAATAAAAATTTACATGGTTATGTTATTCTAGATGACAAACTAACTGATTAAAAACATTTAAACATCAAGTTTAGTGTTTACAAAATAAACATCTTCTAAAACAATATTAGATTAGCGCGGAAGCTTCAAAACTTTGTGTTCAGTTCTTGGATTCTTGCTTGATCGGCATCCGGAGTGAGACGAACATAACCTAATGTCAAAACCACATTAAATGTTACTTTTGACAACAATAAAATGTATATAATCAAGTTCTAGTACCAAACAATGAAAACAAAAATAAAAATTCAGGTTTTGATCTGTCGCGCCACGCGACAGATTCTTTTCAACCATTCGCGGGCCATGAGAGCGCCCGCGTGTCACGCCAGATTTTAAGTCTCCCTTCGCTTGCCGCGGGGGAGACGATTTTCCAACGAGAGCAGACTGAAAATCTGCATTTTATGCCCAACAACAATTTTTAACAAAATTGAACTTCTAAAGCTCATAACTTTTATTTTACATGTCCGTTTTAGTCGATTCTTTTTCCTACGCGTCCGTAATAAAAATACGGATATAATCATTTAAATTTCACACAACGAAACCTGATTTATAAACAAATTGTTCACAAATTCATGTTTCAATTATTCGACCCATATGCTATGTAACATATTTTTTCATCATTCAAACTTTTTCGACTTCTAGACTTAATTACCCATTCCCCGGGCTTGTAAACTTTGGCGTATCAACGCCATTACGTGGTTTTACGCGCACACTAGAATTTCATGCGCATATTCCCACATTTCAAGCATGCCGCTTGTTGCAAATATTTCAAGTGATTTCTATCCGTTAGTCCCGATATCACGGGTTCGTATAAATCAATTTGGTGTATCCAATTCCTTGGTAAATCACCTCTTATCACTAGCATATGATGTGACTTTCAAATCTCTACATAGCTTGTTGTTTTAAAACATAGTTTTGACCCGTTTAGTTGTCAAATGAAAACCTTCACTTTGATGTCAACTAAGATTTATTTCAACGTCTATTTTGACCATATTCTATGATATGCCACATGGTTCTAACCGCTCATTTCAATTCGTATCGTTTATATCAATTATGCCTTAACCAATCATTTTAAGCCCGTTTAAGTTGCCGAGTGAACTTCGTCACTTCAGTGGCTTACTATAAACTTCGTCACTTCAATGGCTTACTATACATATACTAACTTATTCAAATTGACCCGTTTGATCTATCGAGTGAATTTCGTCACTTCAATGATACATCAAACATCCTTATCATACTACGGCATCATTTACAAAGCATACTAACATTCTTTGTACTAAGTATCGGAACTAGTAGTTATGTACCTTTAAAGCACTCCTTTCAGCCGCGTATCCCCACCGGCTTGTCCACTTGACGATCCGGATTCCTTGCCTAAAGAGTTCAATTCACAACCGCTTTTAGAACTCTTTTTATAAGTTTTAATGCATAATTTGCCACATAAGTCAAACACGCGTTTTGACGTGTGCGTATATATACATAATTTTGCAATGAAATTACACACGATTTGGTTTTAAATTTATAAAAGTGATTATTACTTTTACATCAAAACACACACGAAAGAGGCAAGTGTACCCCGTCATATATGTAGTAAAGTATCGGTAAGAACCAAGTATCGATCCAAGGAAATGGGCGGAGAAATTATACTAGACCTTTGTCACTAAACTACCGGTAAAAACATGAGTTGTATGATTTTTAATAAACTAAAGTAAGCATAAACAAATACTTATAAAACATAGTAGAAAATAGATAAATAGCCTTGCTTAATACACAACCAAAGTATGTCAACTAAGTCGGTTTTGGCACTAGAAGCATTCGGTCAATTTTCCATTTTAAGACAATTAGTATCCCTTTCGGGAATCCTAACATGACAATCATTCGGAAAGCTAAAACGATAAACACACTTTAACCACCTAAAATTGTTCTTTAACGTGCAATCGATAAATGTCTATGAAAATCTCTTAAAAATAAGTTAGTCATCCGTTAGGAGTTTTCTAACCGCACTTAATCAAGGAAAGCGACACCGATAAACACAATGCAACCACCGAGACAAGCATAAACTAGATTAAATCACAACCGAGTTCATTTTAAAAATCTTGCACATAAATTCACCAAGATAGCAATTTTGGCCTAAACTACTAACTAAGTTAACAAATCATGGCAAGAATTTATAACGACACCATTTAACCCGTTAAGGTCCTTACGTGACGGCAAGCTTTCTTGATTGACAATAATTACATTTTATTAAACCACTAACCATTTCTAGTATCATGGTGCACACATTTTAACCAAACTAAACTAGTTAACCAAGTTTAAAGTTTACTAATACAAGATTAATTAAGCTTCATTTTTCAACTATCTTAACTAACCAAATACCAATCATCCAACACAATTACTTATAATCAAGAAATCAATATCAATAACAAGGTTGCAAATTAATCATCACAGATAATCATAGAAAATACTTCCAAGTGTCATTACAAACAAAGATTAACATACTAATGGCTATAATCAAGCAAGGGATTGTTGTGTTTTTGCCCAAAGGCTACAATAATACATAAACATTAATCTAAATGCTTGAAAGATTAACAAAATCATGGAAAGATTAGAAAACCAAACCATAAACAAGCATAAGATTAAGAATCTGGAAGATAACGAAGCTAATCATCATGTTAGTGCATTACGTCTATTGACTTCGTCTTGTATCATGTAATAGGATAGGATAGAATTATCAGTGCTCAAGGTGCGAGAAACTAAGTTTAGAGGGTTTTCATGTAGGTTCGCTTGAAAGTGCCATGGGACAAGTTCAAGCGAAACCTGATTAGTTGAGTTCGCTTGAACCTGTCCTGGTTCATTTCAAGCGAAACCCTCAATAGTATAAATAGGGCACTTGTTGATTCATTTGGTACGCGACTTCTGAATCTGTAACGAGGTGCTGCCAAAATCTGTTCAGGTTGTAATTAGTGTTATATTCAATATAAGTGACAGATTTAATAGTATCAAGCTGTTTCCACGTCCGTTTCACTGATTCCGCCTTTGAATCGGATTACAAGCTCTTCTGAACGACTCGTTTGGGTCCAACAACGATCCTACAAGTGGTATCAGAGCTCAGGAAGAAGAGTTTAGCTTGATATCATCTATTTTCTGACTTCTACACCTGCTTTTTCAATCTGAACAAGTTTTAACGGTCAAAATTGGATCAAATTTTCACAGATTGTGTAAAACTACATATTGACAAACCCTAGAAAGTTTCACTGCAAAATTCGAAGTAAAAATGACAAAGTTGGACCAAAAACTAGGTTTCGCTTGAACGAACACTTTGGGTTTCGCTTGAAAATAGCTGCTGAGTTCGCTTGAGAGTGCTTTTTGGTCTAAGTTCGCTTGAAAAACATTGATGGTTTCGCTTCAAATCGGCATTCGCTTGAAATCAGACCTGATCTCGCTTTATTTAGTGCTTTCATTTGAAAGTTCATTAGGTTTCGCTTGAAGTGCTATCCAGCTTGAAGTGTCAGTTTTGCCTTTCGCTTGAAAGTAGATTTTTAGTGTCAACTTGGGATTTTGCTTCAACTTGTTGTTTCGCTTGAAGTCTCAGTTCGCTTGAAAGTGAAAATTCCGAGTCAAGATCATTTCACACCAATCGAGTGTCAGTCTGTTTCAGAATATTTGATATTGTGTGTATTGATTGTGTTTGTTTGATTATCTGTTCAGGATTACATCATGGCTGAAGAATTCTACAACACGTTTTTCAACGCATTCACATCCGAATCGTCCGAGATTACCACAGTTACACCAAAAACCATCACGATAGCTATTAATGAGAACATCAAGCATGATAACTTCTACGGAACACACTCAAAGCCACCAACTCTGGAAAGCATTGAGGATTATACATGGTGGAAAGAACGGTTCATTAACTGGGCGAAAGCGTACGCGCATGAAAGTTGGTTTTTTTTAGAGTTTGGATATGAAAGACCGAAGGATGATAAAGGTGAAGAGATTCCATTCAAGAGATTACCTAAAGACGACAAAGTAGAATATGCAGCCAAACAGAGGATGATTGCTTTGATTCACACGGCAATTAGAAATGATATTTTTACACTGCTTAATCATGACGGGTCGTCAAAATCTGTTTGGAAAGCTTTACAAGCTAAAGCTGAGGGGGGTAAACAGATTAAAAAGAACAAAATTGTGTTGCTTAAAAAAGAATTTGATCTATTTGATAACATTAAAGGAGAGTCGGTAAGGCAAATGATAGAGAGATTCTGTCATTTAAAAATTGAACTTGAACGTTTCAAAATTGAGAAAACAAGAGAGGAAATTATAGACAAAGTAATTGAAGCGTTACCATGAGCTGATCAGTGGCAGACGTTTGTTTTTATCTTAAAAAATGATGCTTTGTATGATGAAATTTCTCTTGATGCATTGTTTGAAAAGATAGAGAGTCATGATCTAGAGCTACAAAAGCAAAGCAAGATGACTGGTTCTTCACATCAACAGAATGTTGGTCTATACTACAAAGGCAGTGTACCTTCGGAGAAAGATGTTGGTTCACCAAAGACAGCATTCAGTGGAGAGAAAATGAAAGAACCTCAAACAACTTCATCAAGTTATCATTTTGGATATCATTCATCTTCAAAATCAACTTCTGATGAAACTGAGGAGATTCTATGCAACATCGCTCTCAAACTGAAGAATTCTCCTGCAATGAGCATCAATGCAGCTAAGCAGCAAATGAGTTTTCTTGCTTCTGTTCTGGAATCGTATGAGGGTCTTGTAGCTGTTAAAATTGGAAACTCAGAGTTAACCAAAGAAGACTACGACCAGATTGATCCAGAAGAGATGGAACTCATTGACATACGTTGGTGCTTAGAAAGTTGCATCCGAAGAGCGCAGAGGTATATGGAGATTACTGGGAAACAATCTCTTGGAGGTGCATCAACAAAGCTTGGATTCGACAAATCCAAAGTGACTTGCTTCAAATGTAAGCAGAAAGGTCATTTCAAGAGAGAATGCACTAATTCTGCAGTTGGTGGAAATGAACATCCGTTCAATGATGATTACTACCGAAAGGCAATCTACCATCGAAGCAGAGAAGAGCCAAAGATGATTGAAGATAAACCCAAATAGAGAGCTTGTTTTGTAATTCAAGATGATGAAGGTTTTGATTGGTCCAAGATATGTCCAGAAGAAGATCGTTTAGAGAATGTTCGAAAAACGGCTCATGGCAAAGCTATAACAGAGGAAAGAAAATTTGTTTTTGTTGCTGAGATTCAAGATGAAAACAAAGACAAAGATACAGCTGAGATCAAAGTGAAAACAAGAGAAGAGATTCTGAAAGAAAAGACTTACAAAGAAAGATACATTGTGTTGAACAGAATGGATGAAATGCAAGAAGAGTATGAGAGTGCAGTGAGCAACAGAAGATGGGATAAAAAGAGAGAGTGTTACTTCAACAGAGAAGGAGAACCAGTTGTTCCAAAGAAAGACATAATTTTTGACGATGTTCTTCTCATAATTCCTTTGAGGTCCGAATACAATAGAAATGTGATGAAAGATGACACATATGCTAAAAGGCATGAAAAGGAGATCAGATATGCCATGACATCGTGTCTAAGAAAAAGGGATGAAGAGAGAATGAAGAAAAATGTTGAAGAAATGGTAAACAATCTGAAGAAGGTTGCTGAAGAGGTTAAAGCAGAAGCTGTTGAAGTTGAGGTTGCGAAGGAAATCAAAAGTGAAGAAGTTGAGTTGAATGAAGAGGTTAAGAAAGCTGTTATTGAAGAACAGCAGATTGGAAAAGAGGTGAGGAAAGAAGAAGAAGAAGTAAAGAATGAGAATTTGGAAGCTGGTAATGTTGGTGATGAAGTCGGTGTTGAAGAAAAGCAAGATGATGCTGATCAGAGGCAAACTGAGGCAACTGCATCAAACACCGAAGTGCCAATCACTGAGGTACCTTCTGATTCTGAAATCCTAAAAACGATTGATCAGTGCAAGAAATGCATGGAACCATGCAGAGCTTGTACTGAAAAAGATAAGCAATTCAAAACAAGAGATCTGGAATTCACTAAAATTGAAAATACTTTTAAAGAAAAATGCAAAGAAATGCTAGAAAAAGAAAAAGTTTTAAAAGAAAATGATGAAAAACTTTCAGAAAAATGTAAAAAATTAGAAACAGAAAATGAAGTTTTGAAAGAAAATGTTTCTAAAATGACAGAAGAATGTTCACAAAAAGAAATTGCTTGTCAAGAAATGAAGAAAGAATATGACTCAATGAAATTAGCATATCATATTACGAAAGAGTCATACGAAAAAGTGAAAGATGAAATGAAATATGCTCAATCAAGAATGAATTATCTTTCTGAAACAACTAAAGAACTTAAATGAATGTATTCCATAAAACAAGATGTTGTTAATTCCTATATTGAGGATGTTGCTAAGTTAAAGCGGCAGATTGCTGATTTAGAACAGGATAACAACAAGTTAAAAAGTTATCACGTGTCATCATATGTGCTTGAACGAATTTTCAATATAAAACCGGGAGATGGTGAGTCTGAGCAAAACAAGAAAGGCATTGGCTCAGAGTTTCATCAAGTTCCACCACCGGAAAAGTTTGCATTTTATGATGAAGAAAAGATGGAAAAAGCTTTCAACATGGTAGACCAATTGCCAGACAACATTGACATAACCTATTCCAAATCTGATGATTCTCATGATTCAGAGGTGGTAGGTAAAGTCGTTGAAAGTGTGTTGAAAGAAGAGTCGGTTGATACAGGTAAATCTGAATCACAGGATGAAGATGAAGGAAATCTTCATGATAGTTATCTGAAAAACACAAAATCCGAGAAAAGTTTGAATGATAATTCAAAAGGATTGGATCGGACAAACTGTTCTTAGATGTTGTATTCCCGATTCAGAATGTGATTTCAGAAAAGGTTGATAAAGTTTTCAAAATGGTTGAGATTGAGAAGTCTGAGATTTCAAAGTTTGTTGGTAAGAGTCATAAAGGTTCGTATAACAAACCTGGTTATAAGAAGAAAAACATGAAGGCTGGGTTGGGTTATAAGAAGAAACAGAATCGAAACAAAAATGAAACGCCAAATTATCAGGCAAATATGAGTTTTGTTCAAGGAAATAGTTTACCAGAAGAAAAAGAACTCAAATTGAGACAGTCTAATGATGAGTTCTTTGCTAAAAAGAAAAAACAACAACCACAGGTCAAAGATGTGTCCATGAGAATATGTTTCAAATGTGATCAAAAAGGACATCTTGCACGCAAGTGTCCAAATCTAAAACCTGTGGATGTTGACATAAAGAAGATTGATGCTGAGAAACAAAAATCTGAGAATGTGAGACAAAGGTCAACCAGATTTGACTCAAAACAAACTTGGAGGTACAACACAAACAAGTTTGCTTCGAATCAAATTTGGAAACCAAAGCAGACTAGGTCTGATTCAAGACAAACACAGATTTTTCACGCACCTAAATTGAGAACAACGCAAAGTTGTCAAAAATCTGTTGATATAACAAAACCCCAAGAGTTTTGGAAACCAAAAGTTGTTGTTCAAAAACAAAATGTTCAAAAAGATTCACAATTTTACAAACGTGGTACTCCTAAAGGTCAAAAATGGAGTGTAAAGAAACAGGTGACTCTTGAAAAAGATGAAAAAGTTGAGGTAAAAGTTGAAAAGATTTTTGTGAAAAATGACAAAGAGTTTCCAGTATTGAGTAAAAATTATTGTGTTGAAATGCCTAAGGTTCAACAGACCTGGGCTAAATTGTTCAAGTAATTGAGTTTATTACATGTGCAGGTGCTCAACAAAATTAAAGATTGTGAGATTGGAAAATGGAGCAGTCTGGCACAACAAGAGGAGGAGGCTGCTGCTGGACCCTGGTTTGGTTGAACAGGGAGTTTATTTGTTTTTCTGTACATAAATAAACAATATTTCAAAAACCCTAAAAAATTGAAAATTTTGGAAAACCAAAAATATGTCTGTTTTTAATTTTTGTTAAAAAATAGAAAATTAAAAAAAATATGTGTTGATTGAATACGCCGAAACCCTCACGGCTGAACAAACATGATTATTTTCACAAGATTGAAAAATGGTTTTCAAACTGTAAATATCAATGTGTTGTAAATCATGGGGGTACATTATATTTTCTGCAAATCAGAGCACTTTTAGCAGAAAATGGATGGCGAGACAAAGCTATTAGTATTGGTTGTCAAATTTTCTTTAAATGGTTTTGCATTTTAGGGGGAGAAAAATTGTCAGAAAATACAAAAACATTTGAAAATTTGAAAAAGTCAAAAACATGATAAAATTCAAAAATTGAGTTTTTGCGTAAAAAGAGGAAATGATAGTACATCAGTAGACAGTTACAGTATGCTAAAGAAATGTAATGATTTTATAGCGTTAAGCAGTCTCACTGATGATATGCTGATAGGTTTTTATACATTTAGTAAACTTTTTCGGGATATAAACCTAAATTCAAACTTGCTTATTTCGTGGGGAACACTACTTGGATATATAGGTAACCCCTGAAATCTTGTTTGAAGGACCCCTCTTTCTGAGATACTAGGTCTTTATACTTAGTGATATCTGGGGTATTATCCCGGGACTTCTGATTTTGCGGAAGCAATGGCCTAGTCCCCGGAGAATACTTTCTGCATTGCTTGAAAAATAGCTTCACCCTCAGCAAATTGATGAAACAATAAAATTGATAATCATTGCTGTTGTAATACAAAAGATCCTCTAAAGGGGACACACCAAAAGTCGAGCCGTCATCTCTCTGCTGAACGGAAGTTGTGACACCTGTGTCACTGCGACCAGCAAACAAATACCAAATCAATGAAATATTGTATTTCATACTTTGGACTTGTATAAATATGTGTATCTTTTGCACATATCAACTCTTGTTCGATTTCAAGCTCTAAATCGCTTTCTGGAAGGTTATACGCGCTCTAATGCGTAAATATAACCTGTTTAATGCAACAAACACTCCGGAATAGTGACATAGGCTTAACATACCTTAAATAACCCCTACATAACTTAGAAATAAGTTTTGGAAGGTTTGGTATGCCGAAATCAAGTTAAATCGCTTACAGGGACTAAATTTGACAAACTGTGAAAGTATGCCAATTTGAACTGTAACAGACATTCCGGAACATGACCATAAGTTAAACATACCATAAATATCCTTCACATAGCTTAGAAATAGGCTTTTGAGGGGTTCGGTGTGCTAAAATAAACTTTTGGGTCATTCAGGGACTAAAAGTGTCAAAAAGTGCATAAGTTTGCATTTTCGCGCATAACTTACGTTCTGAATACCTTCGGACATCCAAAAATTTATGTAAGCACTAAAATATTTATTTTAGTGTTTGGCATAAGAAAAATCCATTCGTCGCGTCATTTGGATCGTTTTTCGCGCTTATGCGCATTCCGTCGTAATTAAGCGAACATCGCGATCGTACGACCAAACGAACAGACATCCTAGATATTTTTGAGCATGTTTTGAGTTCCCTATACTTTAACTTCATTTTAGAGCCTTGAAATGAGGTTAACGGGGTTCAAACGCATCGAAAATAGCTTAAACGGGCTGCAGGGACCATTTCTGCCATTTTTGAAACTTTGCTGAAACTGGTAGGCAGTGGCGTAGCGCGAGCACCTCATGCCTAGGCAGTGGCGCTATGCGAGCACCTCATCTAGACAGAAACATTGCATTTGGTCCATTTTCACTTGTGCGCATGGTTTTGGGCAATACCGTGGGCTCAAATGGTTTTGTAAAACCACTATCTTGAGGTGTATGGCCAAGATCAAAGCACGGTTTCCAAGGAACGATCTTAACGGCTCTACGAATCCTATAAATACCCAACCCACCCCATTGCAAAACCCACTAGAATCTTGATTTGAGAAGCTCTAAGTTGAAACCTTTGTTTCATACCTGAGCTACTTGGATCGAGGTTAGCATTCGGGGACCCTTCGTAAGTATTCTTTCGTTCTTTTATTGCTTTACGAGTCTGAAAGTCAAACTTTGTTTGACTTTCTGTGTTGACCAGTTAATGGTCAATGCGAAGTTCGTTTGAACTTCGCAACGTGATTGTAATCACGATGGTTATAGTCCCTTGGGACTATGCCTACTGATTACCACGTTGTCTAGGGTCGTAAGGATAAGCGATCTAATAAATCGCTTATACCTTCGAACCCGACCCATTTGGTCGATCATTAGGATCCGACCAAATACATTAGGTGACCATAGTATATAGGGAATAACCTTCCGAGGTTATACCTTATGGTCGTTTCGTTAAGTAGTTGTATGATAGGTAGTTTATATGCCTTAGGTAAATTACCAGAATACCCTTTTCATGTATAATTGGTAATTAAGCATATGTAACCTAAACTTTGTCACATAACTGATTATGTAACATGTTTAGGCATATAACACTTGTCATAGGACTAGTTAGACGTTCCGAACGCGTTTCACGCGAACGACGCGTTAAAGTAGCATAAGCTACCTAAACGGGTCGTAATGGGTCGTAAGCACTTATGTTAGGTTTCATTTAGTATATAGGCTTTGTTAAACCATATTACACGAGTCTCCATACTCGTTTGGTTTACGAACCCTCATTCTATCCGATCCTCCGATTTAGATCCGGTTTATTAACATAGTTACCTATATTAGGTGCCGTTTGATATCCGTGATCTCTAGCATTGTTTGGTTGTCACTCAAGGACTACTGAGCATTCTCAAGTGAGTACATAGACCCCTCTTTTACTGTTTTCCAAACATTTTGGGGTGAAACACATGTGCCTACTTGTTACTTTCATGCTTTCACATCATATACCTGCTATGTTCATTAGTACATTTATAGTACATGATTTCATTACATTTTATGCTATGTATGCCCATTGTGTGCATACTTAGTACATTGTCTTACATTACATGCTATGTATGCCCATTGTGTGCGTACTTAGTACATTGTCTTACATTACATGCTATGTATGCCCATTGTGTGTGTACTTAATACATTGTTTCACATTACATGCTATGTATGCCCATTGTGTGCGTACTTAGTACATTGTTATACATTACACTTTATGCTATGTATGTCTTTTGTTGCATACATAATACATTTGTTATTCATCACATGTTTACATTTTGGATACACATTACATGATTTACATTAAACATGAACATTTTAGTTTGGTTTGAGTAAGTGATTAAGTAACGAGGCGTGTGTAATATGATACAAGCATGGTGGATACGCCGCTGGTACTTCCTATATATAAGTGTTTGTATGGTATTACATATCGTAGCGTTATTTGAATCATTTCAGTTTGAGACATATAACATTTTATACAAATAACATACTTTTCACAAGACATTGATTTACAAACAACTTATCTTATACAAACTCATTTTACATGGTTATTCATTTAACCATACATTATTCTCTTATTTATACATATCATCTGATCTTATCGTTTTTCAAATGATTTACAAGACAAAGCAAATTACAAGGTTCATGACTAAACATTTTCTCAAACACAAGTCATGAATTCTGTTTTCACAAAACCTATGTATCTCACAGGCATTTTTATGCTGACGTACCTATTTTCACATGTGTTTTTCAGGAGATGATGCATAGGACTTATCAAGACATACTTAGGCGGACTTGTGCCTTAGTGACTTAAAACAAGACAAGAACTAGTTAATTTATGTTATGTACTCTTTGTTTCTTGTTTAAAACAATGTAAACTCTCATGTTTGATTAATAAAACGAAACTTCAATTGCCATGGATTTGAAACAATAAATTCTGTTACAACACTCCCCGACGTTTCCGCCACGTTTGGTTGTTCCACGTGGTCGGGGTGTGACAGAAGTTCTGACCTGAGCTCTCACGGTTTCGTACTATAATTTATTCCCCTTACAAATATCATCTAGGTATACTCACCTGTAAGACTGAATATTGGGATCTGGATACGGGAGTATATTCAAGAGGTCGGATACATGAATGGGTTTAAGTTCTTAATACACCTAATTCGTATCCTGAATCAGTTGAAATTTGTGTGAAAATTTAAGTGGACAAGTATATCGACAATCTAAGTGAATTGTTTAATTCTTAATGTGTAACTAAGCTCAACGGTACTTGTGACTTGTCAAAAACTGATATGATCCTCTGACACATACTCAAACAAAAATATTGTCTGTAAATATGTTTGTACATATTTCGTTATTGCTTTATATTTTCAGAAAATACAAAAAGATTTTTTATTCTGCTTTATTTTCGACAAACCAATGTCTGAGATGCTGAGTTTCAAAATCTAAGTAAGTTGATTGTGTTTCTAAAAATAAAACAAGTTCATTAATTTGAAACTTGAATTAAATTCTAAAATCAAAAACAGTTTGTGATATTTCCAAGGTCATTAATTTGGACTTGGAAGATTAACTGTGAGGGAGTTGGATTCTTTAATGCTGCTAAATCTTTTAGTTTGTTGATAGGGGGAGCAGTTAAAGAGTTTAAAAGTGCCAGTTTACGATTTCTGGGTAATTCAATTTGAAAGCATTTTATTTATAGATGTTTGAGTGATTGCAGATAGTCCAGATTACGATCCCGAGAGCAGAGTCTAAGGGGGAGTCTGAAGACAAGCTTGAAGCAAGGAGAAGCTTGTAGATGGATAGCTAGGTGTAGATTCTAAAGCACGGAAGCTTGACGAAAGGGGGAGCCTGAAGCTGATAGAAGAAGAGAAAGATTGAAGGATGCTTATAATGTTACAATTTGGACGAGAAGGCAGAATGATCAAGACCGAAGATGTGTTATGCTGAAGAATAGACACTGAAGACTTCGTCAATATCCGAGGGGGAGTCTGTTAGTGCATTACGTCTATTGACTTCTTCTTGTATCATGTAATAGGATAGGATAGAATTATCAGTGCTCAAGGTGCGAGAAACTAAGTTTAGAGGGTTTTCATGTAGGTTCGCTTGAAAGTGCCATGGGACAAGTTCAAGCGAAACCTGATTAGTTGAGTTTGCTTGAACCTGTCCTGGTTCATTTCAAGCGAAACCCTCAATAGTATAAATAGGGCACTTGTTGATTCATTTGGTACGCGACTTCTGAATCTGTAACGAGGTGCTGCCAAAATCTGTTCAGGTTGTAATTAGTGTTATATTCAATATAAGTGACATATTTAATAGTATCAAGCTGTTTCCATGTCCATTTCACTGATTCCGGCTTTGAATCGGATTACAAGCTCTTCTGAACGACTCGTTTGGGTCCAACAACGATCCTACACATCACAATGTGGCTTGAATCCGGGTGAAATCAGAAGCCTCCGGAGCCTAAAAATCGCCAGAATCGCTTCCAAAATGTCCAGAGTCACGAGCAGAATGTTTCTGCAGGTTTTTATATAATTTCGGTCTCGCACGGTCGTACACCCAGTCGCACGACCGTTCACTTTATGCATTATTGGAGGTATGGTGCACCATACTGCATGACGTCATCAGATCTTGACCAGTCGTAGTTATCGCACGACCATTCTTCGCACGTCACGATTGTTCACTTCCGGGATGTTGCATGGACAACTGCACTGGTGGTGCAGTTCCGGGGTTTGGCTGATCATCGAATCCGCACGGGGTGCAACCAACCGCACGCCCGTGCATTACCGGGATATGCTTGCACGCTAAGTCGCACCCTCGTTCATTGCCGGGCTGGGCTGGTTTGTCGGAAACGCACGGTCGTTCACTATGTGGCACGACCGTTCCATTCGCCCAGGTCAGAATTCCCATGTTCGAAGCTTTGTCGTTTCGTCCGGAAAGTCCTCGTTTTCACTATCATCTTGTCTGGTATGCTGTTTTAGGCCTGTAAACAAAAGTATACATGATTAAGTATCCGAATGACGGTTTTACGGCCGAAAACGCATAAAATGGGGATAAAATGGGGGACTAAATATGTGTAAATTAGCGAATATCAAATCTCCCCGCACTTGAACCTTGCTTGTCCTCAAGCAAGCTAAACTAAAATGCAATAAAAGATAGAATCAAACGAGAACGAAAACTTACACACTATTTATTGAAATAACTACAAACGGTTAGCCGGTTTTTCGAAAGACAACATCAAATGAATCAAACCCAAACAAGCATATGCAAATATGGTGATAACCAAAAAGCCGTGACTCACTTTCAATTGACTTAACATGTTAATCTTCACACAACTCACAATGTTCACACACACTTGGTTTTATTTATGAAACATACATAAAATGTGTATGTGCAAACACTCAATGCCTCGTCAATGAAATGTGTAATATCATAAGCTTGTCATAAGATCTCGTCTCCACCAACTAACATGCGAAAAAGTGTAAATCAAGAGGTCTTTACGGGGTATAACGTTAGGCTTGGGCGAAGGGTATGGAAATGGATATTTAAAGTGGCGAAATGGTTAAAACACGGTAGCTACATTTAACAAGCGCATTACAACAAAACTATACATACAAACGCCTTAAAAAGGCGACTTATGCGACAACGAGCTCATAAATAAGATTTCATCATTTTATCATTCAAAATTGCTCGAATTTTGTCTACTTCACCCTATTTTAGGGTGTTTTATTTTCTGTTTTTTTTATAAACTAAAAACTAATGGATTTATACAATGAATAATAAACTATAACAAGCGCTAGTTAAACGATTATTTTGACCGAGTTTCAACACTAAAAGGTTTAAAACATAAAAAGGCTAAATTTGGCTAAGTGGGCGATTATGTTGGGTAAACAAAGGTGAACGGGAAGGCTCGACATGGTTAATCTTAAAGGTAATGTAAGGTTTACGGGAAACACAACACAAAGAACAAGGTTAACAACAAAGGGGTAATCTAAGTGCCTTTATCACTTCTACACAATTCCGCAAGTTCATGGTCTTAACAAGCATACTAGTGACAAGTTCTAAATTACACATGACATCCGGCTCACTCCTACATCCAAAATGAACAAATATATAACAATTTCAAGGCTCAAACATGCTCACGTAACGGAAGGAATGGGTAAAAGTGTGAAAACTATCATGCAAGTCTTTCTTTGTTTGTCACGCTTTCCGGTTTTCTTTTCAAATTTTATTTTGCTTGTCGAGTTTTTATCAAGTCCGAAGCTTTCTAAAACACAACTAACCGGTTTATTTACTAAAATATATACAGAATACGGATATTTTTGAATGATTTTTCTGAATATATTTTTAGAGGACAAACAAAGTTAACCCCCTCCCCACACTTGAACTTCGCATTGTCCCCAATGCGAAACCCGAAATATAGAGAAAAAGGATAATAGTACTCCCCTCAACATGATTTCTGATGAAACGAGACTTCCAAGCTGTATCTGTCATGTGCTCCAGTCAAAGACTTGATAGCCAAAATCTGCATGTACGTCACAAGGTACAACAAAACAGAACAGAAATAAAATAAACACAAATAAACCATAATGTACATAAATAGAAGTACTAAAAATCCAAACAAAGACATGACAAACAAAGTAAAGTGTCTGAAAATAAAGAGTACATAACCGAGGGTGTTTGACATAACAACCAAAATGAACACCCGAAATAAACAAAGTACGGAAATAATAAAACCACAAATGATCAACTCCACCAACTCCTACTCATCGTCACCAGCATCATCTCTCGTGAAGGACGGGCCCGCATCTCCATAACCAGGTGGGTTCCAGGGTGGGAACTGTGGAGGATGCTGAAAGTAGTCGGGATAGGCATGATGCATCTCCCCGAACAGGTATGAGAACCCAGCACTCACCCCCTGGTACAAGTTGTCCTGGTTCGCCCTGATCTGATCCTGAGTAGCCCTGATCTGGTCCTAACTAGCCCTGATCTGGTCCTGACTAGTCCTAATCTGGTCAATATAAATCCCATGCTGCTCCTGGTTAACCTGCATTTGTTGGAACTGCTGGTAAAACTCAGGGTAAGAGGGAATGCCCTCAGGCCAATCCTGGTGGTGGTATCCATGATGCTGCGGTGAATGTGGTGGTGTCTGTGGCTGGTGCTGCTCGTGCTGCTCCTGATCACGCATCTCCTCATCCTCGTCTTCCTCCTCAGCTGGGGGCAACGGGTCCAAGACCTCGTTGTTTAGACCCCTCAATCTATCCCCGTGATCCAACTCAGCAATCAACCCCATCGCCTTCAATGACCGAATATCAACATATACCCCTTCGGTCACCAGAGTGAGACTCTCAAGTACCTCATCAGTCATCAAGCCCAAATTGTAGGCAATTTATGTCACATACTGACCGCCGTGAATCTGACTGTTGGGTGTCCTCCCTGAGCACTTCACAAAATATTATGCCATCCTTGCGGCTAGGTTGATGTGTACTCTCTCAACCAGTGCATAAAGAAATATCAGGTCCGGTGTTGGACAGTTCCCTAAACTGTCCATGCGCTCGCAAATTGTGTGGCTGAATATATGATGCATCACTCGATGCAAAGGGTCTTTCAATCGTGAAGCTTTAGACATTCTCGGGTCGTAAGGGCCACCAATTGCATTTTCAGCCCAAAACGTGGCCCGTGCTTCATCAGTTGGAAAGGTAAACTGCTCCGTGAAGAATTCGGAATCCATGTCTTCTCTTGTGTAAATTCCGAGCCTCCTACCCAACCTACCCACCGACCAACGGTGCCATTGTCCACCCAACCTGAAAGTTATCCGCTCCTTGTAGCGGAATTTTGGTCTTTTATGAGCAAGTGGTTTTTCGTAGGCATATGTGGAGAAGAACTCTATTGTTAGCTCAAGATAGATGGGGCGGTTGATATCGATAAGACGCGAAAGTGGGATAGTGAGCATGTGTTCAAGTCGCTCACGCTAATTTAGATCCCTCATTACATCCCAATCCAGCCTCCGGGGGACGCCGAATTGCCCTCGCCTTCTCCATAAGGCGTCATGTCTCGGGATACAAAGAGCTTCTCTCTCATCATCGGGGTTAAACTGCAAGAAGGGATGATCCATCTGCAAGAGGATTGTCGTTAGAATGATGGGAACCGGAAAATTTTCACTCAAAAATAGCAGAACACATCGTTATGAAGATTCTGTCTTTCTGATCTGGGCCTGTCGCACGGACGTGCGACGAGACGCACGGTCGTGCGTCGCCGAGAACGAACAATGGTGGCCAACATATGTCGGATCTGCACGGCATGCGATCAACGGCACCACCGTGCATCTCCGAGCCAACAGCAATCAATCGTGAACAGCAGGCAAGGCACGACCGTTCCATAGGAGGAACGTCCGTGCAACTCGTTTATCTGCAGATTTCGAACCCCGACTCTAAACAGTCTGATTTTTCAAAAATCAACAAGTTTTTATACAAACAGGGGGCAGAGAATCAACCGGGTGTTCACGAGATATCAGATTCTTGCAAGGGCTAGGGTTTCGCTTGTATTTATGAAGGGAACCCTAAATACCTTGAAGAATCGGAAAAATCTAACCTAGAAAGCGAAGAAACAGAAAATCTACAAGAAGGAACGTACCGTGCGAAGAAGTGTGTGAAACCGTGCGAAGAAACCGTGCGATTTGAGGTGAAATCGCTCTGGAACGGCCGTCTGCAGTTAGGGTTCGCGAATGAGGGGAATGGCAGCAGATGGGGGTTTTTATAGTGTGCAAAATACAAAACTGCCCTTGCCTCACGCACAGTCGTTCGACCTATCGCACGGTCGTGCGTGACCGACATCGCTCAAATCCTGCACGCTGTTCTCGGAGATGCACCGGGGGTGCGACTCGCCGTGCAAGCCAGCCCGCAAACGCACGGTCGTGCGACACATGGCACGGTCGTGCAACAGCTGCAGATCAGTTTTTTCTGCATAAGCTAATTCCAGCAACTGTTTTGGCCATTTTTCGCCATTTTTTCAACACGCAAACTGTTTAATCAATATCGCAACATAGAACCTTCGCCCAGCACGTCTAAAAATTGTACAAACTAACGGAAACTAACAAACGCATCTAAATTACGCTAAAACTAGAAAAACACATAAAAAGACGATATTACCCTAAAGAGTCAAAGACTCTCTTGCTACATTTTTAGTCCGCGAGTCAGTAGCGTAGACTCTCTCCTCCCCATACTTATGATGTGTGCGGGGTTTGGAGCTCGATGACCTCCACCGCCGACTCAATCGGCCCGGCAACGTACAACCTCAACCGATGTCCATTTACTTTGAATGTAACGCCATCTGCGTTCTCTATTGCAACAGTACCATACGGAAATACCTCCTTAACTGTGTATGGTCCTGTCCAACTTGAATGAAGCTTCCCTGGAAATAAGCGCAGTCGTGAATTGTAAAGAAGTACAAGATCACCCGCTTGGAATTCTTTGTGGTCCTTCAAGCGTTTGTCGTGAAATTTCTTCGTGCGCTCTTTGTAGAGAACAGAGCTCTAATAAGCTTGTTGTCGCAGTTCCTCCAATTCATGAATCTGGAGAAACCGGGCTTCACCTCCGGTTTTCAAGTCCAGATTCGCGGTTTTTAAATCCCACATAGCTTTATGCTCCAACTCTACCGGTAAATGGCATGTTTTTCTGTATACCAACCTAAAGGGAGTGGTCCCAATAGGGGTCTTATAAGCTGTACGGAATGCCCACAATGCTTCATCGAGTTTATCCGACCACTCCTTGCGGTTTGCACCAACAGACCGCTCAAGGATGCGCTTTAACCCACGGTTAGTGACTTCCACATGTCCCTTTGTCACTAATGAGCGCCTTCGGAGCGCCAAATCGGGCGAACAAACTTTTTAAGAATCTCACAACCACCCTGGCGTCGTTTGTGGGTAAGGCCTGTGCCTCCGCCCACTTTGATACATAGTCAACTGCGACCAGGATGTACTTGTTACCTCGTGAGGGGGGAAACGGTCCCATGAAGTCTATCCCCCAAATGTCAAAGACTTCACAAACTTGTATCCAGTTCTGGGGCATTTCGTCGCGTGCCGATATATTCGTCGCCCTCTGACAGGCATCGCACGCTTTTACCCAACTCTGCGCGTCACGAAAAATAGTCGGCCAATAAAACCCGGAATCCAACACCTTCTTTGCGGTGAAATTGGCTCCATGGTGGCCTCCAGTAGGTCCCTCGTGACAATGGCGCAGAATACCGGTCGCCTCCTTCCCTGATACACATCTTCTGATCACCTGATCAACACCCACCTTAAATAAGAAAGGGTCGTCCCAAATGTAGTGCTTGACATCCGAAAATAATTTCCTCTTTTGTTGGTGAGTCAACCCTTTTATCAGAATCCCGCAAGCAAGGTAGTTCGCAAGGTCGGCGAACCAAGGTGACTCATCGCATATCTCAACACCCATCAAAGACTAGTGTGGGAAATTGTCATTGATTGAATCCCAACGCGTGTCCTTGATGTCTCCATGCTCCAACCGAGATAGATGGTCAGCCGCTACATTCAACGCACCCTTTTTATCTTGAATTTCAATATCAAACTCTTGTAGCAACAAGATCCATCTGATTAGACGCGGTTTAGCGTCCTGTTTACTGAAGAGATATCTAATGGCTGTGTGATCAGTGTACACAACGGTTTTCGAAAGCACCAAATACGATCTAAATTTGTCAAATGCAAAACAACCGCCAAGAGCTCTTTTTCAGTCGTGGTGTAGTTCTCCAGAGCGTCGTGAAGAGTCTTGCTCACATAATAGATCGGGTGAAAGTGATTTTCTTTCTTTTGTCCTAAAACGGCCCCTATAGCGTAATCACTCGCGTCGCACATAATTTCAAACGGCAGACTCCAGTCCGGTACAACTAAAATAGGGGCCTCAATCAACTTTTGCTTGAGAAGGTCAAAGGCTCTCAAGCAATCATCTCCAAATATGAACGGAGCGTCTTTCTCCAACAGACGGGACATGGGTCTAGCAATTTTTGAAAAGTCCTTTATGAATCGCCGATCGAACCCCGCATGCCCAAGAAAGCTCCGTATCGCTCTCACAGAGGTGGGAGGCGGAAGTCGTGAAATAACGTCAACTTTAGCTGGATCGACTTCCATACCCGCACGAGAAATCTTATGTCCCAGAACTATGCCCTCCTTCACCATGAAGTGGCATTTCTCCCAGTTCAGGACCAGATTCGTCTCCTCGCACCTTTTCAACATCCTTTTCAAATTTTCCAAACAATGATCGAAGGAATCCCCAAATACCGAAAAGTCATCCATGAAAACCTCCATGGAATCCTCGATCATATCATGAAAAATTGCAACCATACACCTCTGGAAGGTCGCCGGTGCATTACACAACCCAAAAGGCATCCGCCGGTAGGCGAATGTGTCGAAGGGGCAGGTAAAGGTAGTCTTTTCCTGATCCTCAGGAGCGATAGGAATTTAAAAGTACCCAGAGAACCCGTCCAAGAAGCAGTAATACAACTTCCCCGACAGACGTTCCAACATCTGGTCGATGAATGGAAGCGGGAAGTGATCCTTACGAGTAGCATCGTTGAGTTTGCGGTAATCAATGCAAACTCCCCACCCAGTGACGGTACGGGTAGGAATTAGCTCATTCCTATAATTTGAAACTACAGTCATACCACCTTTCTTAGGTACAACCTGCACTGGACTTACCCACACAGAGTCAGAAATAGGATAAATCAACCCGGCATCCAACAACTTAATCACTTCTTTCTTCACCACGTCTTGCATATTCGGATTTAAACGCCTCTGATGCTGTGCACAGGGTTTGTACTCGTCTTCCATCAGAATCTTGTGAGTACAAAAAGAAGGATTGATGCCTTTGATATCCATGATTTTCCACGCAATGGCTCTCTTATGAAGTCTCAGAACCTCAAGAAGCTGTTTCTTCTCATCCTTTTCCAATGATGCCGAAATTATGACCGGTAAGCGATGCTCCTCGTCCAGAAATGCATACTCGAGATGTGGTGGGAGTTCTTTCAACTCCAAAGACGGTGGATCTTCAACCAACGGTTTTGCTCTCTCTTCTTCTACATGACCAATTTCTAGAAATCTCTCCGGACTCTGGGAACCATCATCACCAATCTGATAGACTGGCTGCTCGAAATCGTGGCCCTCCTGCGTAATGTCAATCAGGTCCCCACACGAAAGACGTGTGTCTGAATCAATCTCGTCAATAGTGCCTTGAAAATGAGAGCGACAATGTCGACATAGTAAAGCATGTCATCGTGACTTTGCGGATGCTGCATTGATCTTTTGATATCAAATGTCACGTGCTCGTCATTTACTCAGAGCGTGATTTGGCCAGCTGCCACATCAACAATCGTCCTCGCTGTATTGAGGAACGGGCGTCCAAGTATTAAAGGCACTCTTGAATCTTCGTCCTTGTCAAGAATAACAAAATCCACGGGGAAAACAAATTTATCGATTTTTACAAGCATGTTTTCCACAAATCCACGCGGATACTTTATTGAGCAGTCTGCCAACCGAATGCTCATTCTAGTGGGTGACGGCTCACCCAGATCCAGCTTAGTAAAAACCTTATATGGCATATGGTTGATACTCGCTCCCAAGTCAACCAATGCATGGCTAACAGACATGTTTCTAATGAAACACGGGAGCGTAAAACTACCCGGATCTCCCATTTTCGTGGGCAGACGGCTTTGCAGAACGGCGGAACAAGTTTCATTCATCACCACACATGATATATCCTCGAGCGTCTGTTTATTTGAGAGGATATCCTTTAGGAATTTCGCGTACTTTGGCATCTGGGCCAAGGCTTCAACAAATGGTATATTAATGTGTAGTTGCTTAAACAACTCAAGGAACTTACCGTATTGCTCTTCGTTCTTTTGTTTCTTTAGCCTGCCTGGATAAGGTACTGGTGGAGTGTAATCTTTGACCGGCTCCTGGACTTGTGCTGTACTTGCTGGGCGTAGCCTGGCTTGCACCTCCTCCGGTGTGTCAGTCGGGACCGCTTCAGTGATCGGTGATGAGTCCGATATGACGGGTCCGGTAGTTTTTCCACTCCTGGTCATGATCGCATTCACATTCCCGTGCCCGCGCGGGTTTGTCTCAGTATTGCCCGGAAGACCACCTGGGGGTCTTTCAGACATCATCTTTGCCAGCTGACCAACCTGATTCTCGATATTTTGAATCGAGGCTTTGTGACTCCTCATTTCTCCCTCGTGGGAAAGAAAACGATCCTCGCTCTGTTGGTAGCGTTTTTTAGCCAACTGATTCGCGCTCGAGGAGCTAGTAAGAAGCTGAGCCATCATATCCTCCAGCTTGGAACTAGACTGAGGGGCCTGCTGCTGGGAACTACTCCCAGTGCCCTGATTCTGATACGAATATGGACGCTGTTGGTAAGGTTGGTTGTATTGCTGGAACTGCTGACCCTGACCCTGCTGCGATGCTGGAGCGTGCTGAGTGAACCCCAATGGGTTTTGATTACCTGTATTCGCTCGCCACCCAAAATTTGGGTGATTTCTCCAACCGGGATTATAGGTGTTGCTGTAGGGATTGTTCTGCGGTCTCACCTGATTACTCACAAAATCTATTTCTTCGTGGCCCTCATACACGACTCCCTGAAAGCACGCACCAGGCTCATGTGACACTCCACACTGGTCACATCCCGAACCAGCTTGTTCGATCATCTGGGACTTATCGAGTTTTGCTGCAAGAGCCAAGATTTGTGCAGTAATGGCCGTGTAGTCATCCACCGCGTGTACCCTTGCGCGAGATGCTGATGATGATGATGATGATGATACTCGGCCTCTATCTCCTTCCCGACGCGAGCTGGATTTCAACGCAGGTTTTTCTATGATATCATACGTTTCAGTCGGCGTCTGAGTTCCAAGATCGCCTCCTGCGTTCATGTCTAATCTCTCCAGTGTGTGATAACTGAGCCCCTTATAGAACGTCAAAACCAGCTGTCTCTTGGAGAAGCCATGATGTGGAACATCTATCAACAAATCTTTAAATATCTCCCAGGTCGTGTGCAACGACTCTCCCTCGTCCTGGCGAAAGGAAACAATCCGGTTCCATAGCTTGTTTGTTTTCTCAGGTGGAAAATATTTCTGCATAAACTGCTCCGCCAACTGATTCCAGGTCCTGATGGACCCGGCTGGAAGTGACATAAGCCAAGCTCTAGCTTTGTCACGCAATGAGAAAGGAAACAATCTCAACCGAATTGCATCCTCCGAAACACCTGTAATCCTAAATGTCGAACAAATAGCAAGAAAAGCAGCGATATGCCTCCCGGGATCCTCATGCTCACGCCCGTCAAACTGTACTGAATTCTGCACCATATTAATAATACTAGATCTAATTTCAAAGGTAGGTGCATCAATAGTAGGCTGAAGGATACTCGGCTCCAGGCCTGCCCTTCCGGGCTGATTTGTCTCATTCAAAGGTCGCTCACCGTCCACCATGGTTCTGTCTCCTGCTGCCCCTGAGCCCTCGGCTTCAATGGGTACCCCCGGCTCCGGCTCGCCTCCTGCGAGCAGTAGCCCAACCGCACGAGATCTCGCACGAAGACGTCTCCTTAGATCACGCTCGGGCTCGTCTGACGGTTCAACAACTTCTGGAGCGGGGGTCGAGAACATCAACCTGAAAACGAAAAATTGACACAATGAATATTTTATTAATATAATAATGTTGCTGTTTTTTTTTCGCTGAAAAGAAACAGAATATTATTTAAAATGGGCTGAAAATTTTATAAAAAATCTTGAAGAAACACTGGATAATCGACCGGAATCGAGTTATCTAGGGGGTTTGGATCTGCATAAAAGGGGGGTTTGTTCTCTCTCGTTCAATTCGGTGTAATAGACCTTCTTCTCCGATAAACTCTGCAAAACAAAACACCGTTAGCCTCGTCAAGGGGAGAAGAGGGGTTCTCTCCTTGACCCGACTCCGGCGTGAGAATAAGTATCTGTTTATGAAGAAGAAAGGATATTGACGAAGTGTGTGTAACTTGAAGTTCATACCTGAATTATCCTCGTATTTATAACCGAGAGTTTGGGCGGGAAAACTTGTTGGTGAAATGTTGACGGAAGATGCTAACCCCGTAAGCGGTTACATTTCCTTCTGTTAAGCTTCTCGATCCGACGTGAGTCCACGCAGATCGCTGTTTAGATCCACGGCTGGGGGTTTGCCACGTGGAAAGTGATTAAGTGGAGATTTCTCTCCAATTACATACTATCATTGTGATCTCAGGGATGCCTGAGGTAATTACACGTGTCCAGACGGTTATAACCATCCTAGTGGTGCACGATTGAATTCTTCTAGAAGATTACTGCTGTAATCTGCTGTGACTCTTTACCGTGTGGCACCGGTTACGTAAATAATATCCAAGTCTGGATATTATTAAGCGGAAGTGTTAGGCTTAAGATTTTCATCCTTTCCTTATGGAGGTAGGCGCAAGGATTTATGATTCCCTGTTGGCGCGCAAATGTTGTTTGCTATCTGACTTCTTAAGCCTTCTTTGTAGGACCAGTGCGCGACCGTGCAAGGTCAAAAGGAGCTGAAGACAAGGTTTATGGTATGGTCCCAAGTATTCATTATGAGGTTTTTGGGACCTTACCCCTTCAAGTCCCCCCAGTCTAGTGTTGCTCTTATGCAAATAAGTGGAGCACTGGACTTATGAGAGAGGAAAGTGTCTTTGGCGCGAAAGTAGAGAATCTTCTGTGAGAAGATTTACTTTGCTTATTATGAAGATTTTGAAAATCTTTGACTTTAGGTAGGGGAAATTGTGATTTTTACCCTTTGTAATCATGACCTGACGTGTGGTGACGTCAGTTTGTAATAAAAAATCGGTATTTGCGATATTTTTCCTTCTTACCTTGGGATACGTAGTTGCGCTTGTCAGGCCTCATTTATGAGGATGTGACACTTGTTCCTGTAGCGCCGTTTGGTAAAGATATCTGACAGGTGATCATGCCTTTCCCCTTTCCCAGAGTTAACTCACCTATATATACATTTGATGGATCCTTTGAACCTCTTGTTTAATTTGGCAAAAGGAAGATGAAGCGTTCCATCCGTGCTCGTCTTCTGTTGGATATTCTTAGAGTTTATGAGGCCGCTGAGGGCCTTATGCTTCTTTCTAGTTCACCACCCTTGGTAACTATTGGAGCAAAGGATCCGTTCGACCCTGTTTCTCCGGCGGTTGCTGGCTCTGACTGTGAAGCTTCCCAGCAAAAAGGTGTCGTTGATGGTGGTGTCGCTGTGCTAGCTGCTGATGATTTGATGGCCCGTTTTCCGATGATTCGGAAAGGAGTATGCCAGTTGGTGTATCAACGTCGGAAGAATCGCTGGTTTAATCAGGTGCCAACTGTTGATGATGGCCCTGCTGCTGGTTAGGTTTAGTTTGGAAACAGTGTTTCCCCTTTTTTGATGTTTTTGTAAATATGCTGGTCTTGGTACTGGAAAATTTTTTGAAGATCATTGCCATGATCTTTGTTATGAAGTGTTTATGCTACACTTGATAATATATATATTTTTTGATGTACTGTTGTTCTTCTAAGCTTTGGTTGTTTTGTGTGTTTGGATTACAATATGTTGCATGTGTTTAATTGTTTTGAACAGGTAGAGCGAATGAGAAATGGTATTGTGCTCATGTGTGAACGTTTGTCTAGCGTATGCGCTTGTGTTGCGCCTTTTTCAGACTGTTCATGAGGTGTACAATGTTTACCATATTGTTTTCGCGTGAACCGAAAGAATTCATGCAATTTGTAACAAACAGTAACATGTATGAGGATGATGTCTGCATTAATAAAGCGCGAGGCTAATAATACAAATGTAATAAGAAATACATTGCCTGTATATATTCATTTTGGGAATGATTTGGCTTATATGTAACACCTGCACAGCTGCTGCGCGTTCCAGGTGCGGGGAACCAGAGTCCCATCAATTCTCTTCAGGGTGTATGCCCATTTTCCTAGGACCTCATTGATGATGTATGGTCCTTCCCATTTTGGTGCTAATTTGCCTGGTTTTTCTGCGTTGGACGCTTCATTGTCGCGCAAGACGAAATCACCAGGAACAAAGGTACACACGCGTTGTAATATTTTTCGAGTTTGGATTTGTATCTTGCCTCTGCGATGGCAGCGTTCTCGCGCCTTTCTTCAAGAAGGTCTAGATCCAATCTTCGTTCTTGCTCATTGTTTTGTTTTTCCATGGCGATCATGCGCGGTGATGGTATGCCAATTTCGGCTGGGATTACTGCTTCGGACCCATAGACCAGGCTGAATGGAGTTTCTCCCGTGCTAGTCTTTGGCATTGTACGATGGGCCCATAAGATGCTGGGGAGTTCGTCAACCCATCCTCTGCGCGCTGTGCTCAGTCGCGCCTTAATGCCGTCGACTATCTGTTTGTTGACGCTTTCGACTTGGCCGTTTGCTTGTGGGTGCGCCACAGAGGCAAAGTTGTGTTCAATTTTCATTTCCTTGAACCATTTCTGGAGATCTTCCGAGGCAAAGTTAGTGCCGTTGTCGGAGATGATGTGCAATGGTAATCCAAATCTGCAAATAATATGTTCCCATATAAATTTGCGAATTACCATTGCTGTTGTTGAGGCTAACGCCTTGGCTTCAACCCATTTTGTGAAATAGTCGACTGCTATGATTATGAATTTTACCGCGCCAGGCGCGTCAGGAAATGGGCCAACGAGATCGATGCCCCATTGTTGGAAAGGCCAAGCGGACGTAACTGGGACGAGCGGATTTTTTGGTCAGAGCGTTTTTGGCGCGTGGCGCTGACACACTGTGCATTTCCGTAGTAGCTCTACTGCGTCTACGTGCATTCCTGGCCAATAATAGCCTGCGCTCATTATTTTTGCCACTACCATGCGCTGTCCGGCGTGTATTCCACATAATCCTTCGTGGATTTCCCTGACCAAGTACTGTGCGTCTGTTTTGTCGACGCATCGCAGTAGCGGTCCCATGAATGACTTCCGGTATAGAATCCCATCCGCCATTTGATAGTTTATTGCCTTGTTCTGAATTTTTCTAGCTTCTGCTTTTCCCTCCGGGAGTTTCCCGTGTTGTAAGTATAAGATGATCGGAGACATCCAGGACGGACTGCCGATTTCTATAACATTTACTTGTTTGAGAGGGACAGAAGGATTGGACAATACCTCGATGCGCACCTCTTTTGCTAAGTGTTTGAAGCTGGTGGCGGCCAACTTGCTCAGCGCATCCGCATGTTTGTTTTCACTCCTGTTTATATGATTGACTTTGAACGTTTGGAATTGGCTGATCAACATTCGTGCTTGTTCTAAATACAACGCTATAGCCTCTCCTCTTGCATCGTAGTGCCCATTAACTTGTTCAGCCACTAACTTTGAATCAACGTTAGCTTCGAGGTTTCTTGCCCCTATTTTGAGTGCTAAGCGAAGGCCTGCTAGGAACGCTTCATATTCTGCTTCGTTGTTCGTGCTTCGGAAATCCAGGCGTATGGCGTATGTAAGCTCATGATCGTCTGGGCTGACCAATCGGAGACCTGCGCCTGCTCTGTCGTCATTGGAAGCTCCATCTGTGTGCAGAGTCCAGACCCTATCGTCGAAAACAGGGACAGGGTTCTGGATTGCCTCGCATTCTTGGATTTTATCGATGGGAACCTCTGTGGCAAAATCTGCTAGGACTTGCCCCTTGATCGCTGGTCGCGGTCTGTACAGGATATTGTATCCTCCTAGCTCAATAGCCCACTTGGCCAATCTTCCCGCAACGTCGGGTTTGGATAGAATTTGACCTAAGTGGTAATTAGTGAGAACTGTGATGACATGGCCTGAGAAATACCGACGTAGGCGCCTTGATGCATGTACTAGCGCTAACACCAGTTTTTCTATCATTTAGTAACGCGTCTCTGGGCCATTGAGCATCTTGCTTATATAGTATATTGGAGTCTGAATGTTTTCGCGTTCTACCATTAATACTGCACCTACCGCTACTTCCGCAGCAGATAAATATAAGATCAGTGGTTCTTTTTCTCGTGGTGCTGTTAATGTCGGCAACTGAATTAAGCATTCCTTCATTTGCTTAAAGGCTGCTTCTGCTTCTGGTGTCCACTGGAAGTGGGTTTTCTTGGCGCAGTTTCGTAAGGTGCTAATGAATGGATAAGACTTTGCCGCATGATTTGCCAAGAATCTGTTCAAGGCTGCTAGGCGTCCGGCGAGTCTTTGCATCTCTTTTATTGTCGCAGGTGATGGCATTAGCTGGATGGCTTGCACCTTTTCCGGATTTACTTTGAACCCATCTCTTGTTACTATGAAACCGAAAAATTTCCCTTCCTCCATTCCGAAGGAGCACTTTGTTGGGTTGAGCTTTAAGTTTACGCTGCGCAGCGAATCGAATGTGCGCTGGATGTTTGCGAGCATGGTATCTTCCTCGTGGCTCATGATGACGAGGTCATCCATGTATACTTCGACTGTTTTGCCGATGTTGCCTCTGAAGACTGTATCCATTAGGCGCTGGTAAGTTGCGCCTGCGTTACGTAACCCGAAGGGCATTTTTGTGTAACAGAAAATGCCCTTGTCTGTGCAGAATGCTGTCTTGTCCTCGTCTTCTACTTTCATCTGGACCTGATGGTAACCCTTGTAACAGTCAAGAAAACACTTCCATCGAAATGATGCTAGAGAGTCGACTTTTTTGTCTATCTTAGGAAGCGCGTAGGAATCCTTTGGGCATACTTTATTCAGGTCTTTGAAGTCGACGCACATTCTCTATCCGCCACTGTGTTTTTGTACCATTACTGGGTTGGCAACCCATGTATGGTATTAAACCTCGCGCATGATTCCGGCATTAAGTAACTCTGTTACTTGCTCGTCCATGGCCTTTTGCTTTCTCTTCGCTAAAGTTGTGCCTCCCCTGCGCAACAGGCTCTGCTGAGGGTCGGATGTTCAGACAATGTTGAGCTATGTCGCGTGGGACCCCAGTCATGTCTGCCGGCACCAGGCGAATATGTCTTTATTGTTGGTCAGCAATTCTTTTAATTGTATTCGTGTTGCTGGAGAAATGGCGAGTCCTAGCAGGATGGTTTGTTCTGGGTACTCGTTATTCAGAACCCATTTCTCCGGCTCGATCGATGTTGAGGGTTTGGCCACCTTTGTTGGTGGTTCGTCATCTACGTACATGACTTCCTTGCTTGAGTACAGAATTGCTATTCCGGTTTCTGTTGGAAATCCGCATGCAGCATGTGGAATGGAAGTGATCATGCCGAATTCCCTTTGCGACCTTCTTCCGACCAAAACATCATGGCGTGATGTTGCCGGCATGACCATAAAGTTTACTGTGACTGTGCGCGAATGTTCGCCATCGGATAGAGCCACGGGAAATGCTATTTGCCCTAATGGGAATACAGCTTCATTGCAAAATCCGGTAAGAGGAAAATCAGCTGGTTCTAGTCATGCTTTATCTTCTGGGTCAAGTTGTTTGAAGCATTTCTCGTATATGATATCCATCGAGCTTCCTGGATCTATAAACATATAGCCCGTTCGATAATGGCCGAAGATGCCAGTAATAATTACCGGTCGCTCTTTTGGGGGCCTCCCGGTACAACAGGGAACACGACTTGCTGTTCTCGCCAATACTGATCATGGTATCGTTTGTTTGGCCTTCGTGAAGGGCCTCCTGGTACCATGTTTATTTGCTTTGATTTAGTTTTCTGATAGTTAGTATCTCTTGATTGTTGACGTATTTCAACATAGCTGTTAGATTGGATGTCCCACTGACAAGGTATCTGTGGGTCCAATACTATAGTGTTAATTTCACCACCAGATCTGATGTTCGGGGACTCAGATCTGGTAATTTGTGTGAAAATTGTGTTTAAGGCAACCTGGCATCTGTCGAACCAGTATTCTGGGGCTCTCTCTATGAGCTGATCTGAGGAACTCTTTTCGTCTGAGTGGCTATTGCTTTTGTTGATTCATACGATTCCGTCGATCTGGGTATTTTGGGTTGTAGAACCTTCGAACTCAGATTGAGGACCTGATGGGTGAGATGATGAATTCCCTGCCATGTGGAAACAGAGAAATGAAAGAAACTAAATCGGAACGAGATTAAACTGAAAAAACAGAGGAATCGGTGGGCGCCAATGAAGAAACACTGGATAATCGACCGGAATCGAGTTATCTAGGGGGTTTGGATCTGCATAAAAGGGGGGTTTGTTCTCTCTCGTTCGATTCGGTGTAACAGACCTTCTTCTCCGGTAAACTCTGCAAAACAAAACACCGTTAGCCTCCTCAAGGGGAGAAGAGGGGTTCTCTCCTTGACCCGACTCCGGCGTGAGAATAAGTATCTGTTTATGAAGAAGAAAGGATATTGACGAAGTGTGTGTAACTTGAAGTTCATACCTGAATTATCCTCATATTTATAACCGAGAGTTTGGGCGGGAAAACTTGTTGGTGAAATGTTGACGGAAGATGCTAACCCCGTAAGCGGTTACATTTCCTTCCGTTAAGCTTCTCGATCCGACGTGAGTGCACACGGATCGCTGTTTAGATCCACGGCTGGGGGTTTGCCACGTGGAAAATGATTAAGTGGAGATTTCTCTCCAATTACATGCTATCATTGTGATCTCAGGGATGCCTGAGGTAATGACACGTGTCCAAACGGTTATAACCGTCCTAGTGGTGCACGATTGAATTCTTCTAGAAGATTACTGCTGTAATCTGCTGTGACTCTTTACCATGTGGCACCGGTTACATAAATAATATCCAAGTCTGGATATTATTAAGCGGAAGTGTTAGGCTTAAGATTTTCATCCTTTGCTTATGGAGGTAGGCGCAAGGATTTATGATTCCCTGTTGGCGCACAAATGTTGTTTGCTATCTGACTTCTTAAGCCTTCTTTGTAGGACCAGTGCGCGACCGCGCAAGGTCAAAAGGAGCTGAAGACAAGGTTTATGGTATGGTCCCAAGTATTCATTATGAGGTTTTTGGGACCTTACCCCTTCAAATCCGAAAATGGGCCCGAAATTTTATAAAAATCAACACAATAAAAATAATCGAATCGGCTAGCATAAAAATGATTTTTAGGAGCCAAAAACTCAAAGAATAAATAAATAATAAATCCAGATTAAATAAATAAATGGAACAAAAATTTACAAGTGTACAAAATATTCACGAAAACGAATAAATCGAATTAAAAGCAAGAAATATTAACAAATAAATAAACAAATAAAGAATCAAGAAAGTATACACAAATATTAACAAGTATATACACCGATAAAACAATGACTCGGGTCATTCCTAAAGCTCGCCAAATCCCCGGCAACGGCGCCAAAAACTTGACGTGTGCGTATATATACATAATTTTGCAATGAAATTACACACGATTCGGTTTTAAATTTATAAAAGTGATTATTACTTTTACATCAAAACACACACGAAAGAGGCAAGTGTACCCCGTCATATATGTAGTAAAGTATCGGTAAGAACCAAGTATTGATCCAAGGAAATGGGCGGAGAAATAATACTAGACCTTTGTCACTAAACTACCGGTAAAAACATGAGTTATATGATTTTTAATAAACTAAAGTAAGCATAAACAAATACTTATAAAACATAGTAGAAAATAGATAAATAGCCTTGCTTAATACACAACCAAAGTATGTCAACTAAGTCGGTTTTGGCACTAGAAGCATTCGGTCAATTTTCCATTTTAAGACAATTAGTATCCCTTTCGGGAATCCTAACATGACAATCATTCTGAAAGCTAAAACGATAAACACACTTTAACCACCTAAAATTGTTCTTTAACGTGCAATCGATAAATGTCTATGAAAATCTCTTAAAAATAAGTTAGTCATCCGTTAGGAGTTTTCTAACCGCACTTAATCAAGGAAAGCGACACCGATAAACACAATGCAACCACCGAGACAAGCATAAACTAGATTAAATCACAACCGAGTTCAGTTTACAAATCTTGCTCATAAATTCACCAAGATAGCAATTTTGGCCTAAACTACTAACTAAGTTAACAAATCATGGCAAGAATTTATAACGACACCATTTAACCCGTTAAGGTCCTTACGTGACGGCAAGCTTTCTTGATTAACAATAATTACATTTTATTAAACCACTAACCATTTCTAGTATCATGGTGCACACATTTTAACCAAGCTAAGCTAGTTAACCAAGTTTAAAGTTTACTAATGCAAGATTAATTAAGCTTCATTTTTCAACTATCTTAACTAACCAAATACCAATCATCCAACACAATTACTTATAATCAAGAAATCAATATCAATAACAAGGTTGCAAATTAATCATCAAAGATAATCATAGAAAATACTTCCAAGTGTCATTACAAACAAAGATTAACATACTAATGGCTATAATCAAGCAAGGGATTGTTGTGTTTTTGCCCAAAGGCTACAATAATACATAAACATTAATCTAAATGCTTGAAAGATTAACAAAATCATGGAAAAATTAGAAAACCAAACCATAAACAAGCATAAGATTAAGAATCTGGAAGATAACGAAGCTAATCGGCACAATGTGGCTTGAATCCGGGTGAAAGCAGAAGCCTCCGGAGCCTGAAAATCGCCAGAATCGCTTCCAAAATGTCCAGAGTCACGAGCAGAATGTTTCTGCAGGTTTTTATATAATTTCGGTCTCGCACGGTCGTGCATCCTGTCGCACGACCGTTCACTTTATGCATTATTAGAGGTATGGTGCACCATACTGCATGACGTCATCAGATCTTGACCAGTCGTAGGTATCGCACGACCGTTCTTCGCACGGCACGATCGTTCACTTCCGGGATGTTGCACGGACAACTGCACTGGTGGTGCAGTTCCGGGGTTTGGCTGATCATCGAATCCGCACGGGGTGCAACCAACCGCACGCCCGTGCATTACCGGGATATGCTTGCACGCTAAGTCGCACCCTCGTTCATTGCCGGGCTGGTTTGTCAGAAACGCACGGTCGTTCACTATGTGGCACGACCGTTCCATTCGCCCAGGTCAGAATTCCAACAGAATGTTCGCAGCTTTGTCGTTTCATCCGGAAAGTACTCGTTTTCACTATCATCTTGTCTGGTATGCTGTTTTAGGCCTGTAAACAAAAGTATACATGATTAAGTATCCGAATGACGGTTTTACGGCCGAAAACGCATAAAATGGGGATAAAATGGGGGACTAAAATATGTGTAAATTAGCGAATATCAAATCTCCCCACACTTGAACCTTGCTTGTCCTCAAGCAAGCTAAACTAAACTGCAATAAAAGATAGAATCAAACGAGAACGAAAATTTACACACTATTTATTGAAATAACTACAAACGGTTAGCCGGTTTTTCGAAAGACAACATCAAATGAATCAAACTCACCCGGAAGTTGTTGGAACTCTCTAATGGCAGCTATTCCCGACTTGTTTCTTTGTGGAGTATAATACTCTTTTAGGAACTGTTGTTTCAATTCTTTCCATGTGTGAATGCTTGCATAAGGCAAGGAGATGAACCATTCACGTGCTGAGTCTTTTAGGGAGAACTGAAATAGGACCAACTTAACTTGATCTGATGTGAACCCATGTCCACCTATCATACCACAAACCGCTTCAAGTTCCGCAATATGAGCATACGGTTCTTCATTACACTTTCCATGAAAATTAGGCAACATGTTCAAGATATGCGGTTTTGCCTCAAAAAATCGATCACTATTAAGAACGAGCATGACAATAGGTGATGAGTGTTCCATAATTTGTGGATGGAAGTGACTCTCTACCCCCTAACATTAGGATCCGGAAATCTCAGATCTCTTTGCCTTTGACATGGTACAGCAGGTGCTCGATTCACTCGTGGTGGGGTTTGATATCTGTTACCCCCACGTGGTTGTCTTTACTGAAACCCTTGGTAATCTCGGTTCGCCACCAAATTTAATTGGCCTCCTTGCATTCCCGCATATCCTACACGATCATCCCATTCTTCATCATACTCCGTACCATAATCCAATCTACCCTCTTCCCATTCATCCACTCTACCCGATTCATTCTCTGTTCAAACTTATTACCTGCCGGGTGAGGTTCACGGTTAGGTCTATAAACAACCCAAATCGGCTCCAGATGTTGTTGGTTTCCTAATGGGTTACCCATGTGTGGGTATTCTAAATCTCCACCTCTCACTTGAAAGTCACCTTGTGGAGGTGCTTGTCTAGCATTTAGGTTTTATGGTGGTGGATGATTTGGGGATTGAGGTTGATTTTGTGAGTTTTGATTTTGGAGTGGTGGTGGTGGCATATCAGGAGGTCTTGTTGTGGTGGTTGCTGATTCAAGGTCGGTTGATTTTTTTGGAGGATTCATTGCTAAAACCGGTGCTTTTCCTTTTAAAGCTGAACGAAGAAGTAAGTTCCGCCTGGCGGTCTTTTTATTTTGAGGTCGAAAAGAAGTGGTGATGACTTTCCTGAAAACTTGGTATGCATGCAACTAGAAATCACTTGCACACAAGTAAACAAGAAACTACTTATAATACCGAACGAAACAAAAATAAACAAAAAGAAATATTTTTGGGTTTTTTAAATTTTTTAAAGAAACAAGAAAACAACTCATTCTAAACTAACATTAAGCGCACGAATTCCCCGGCAACGACGCCATCTTGATGACTGTCGTTAGGGTCAATCAAAAACCTAAATAAACTATGTAGATATTGTAAGTAGGGTATCGTATCCATGGGGAATTTGTGGTTAATGTTCAGTTTTAACTATGATCTAATATATTCTAAATTTGGAGCTTTTAATGATTGTTTGAAAGAACACGAAAATTGTTGAGAAAAGTGTTATCAATAAGAGAAAAAGTAACCTCCATCCGGAATCCCAATTACCCGTTTTTAACACAAACACCTATTTATTGATTCAAAACACCACATAGACATGGCATTGGATTAATGATTTTGATTAATTGTTAGGGATAGTTTTTAAGATTCACCATTCAACCTAACAACCTGCTTGATTATACCAGTTACCCACCAATTTATTAATCCGCTAACGATGCAAGTATATCGTCAATATGCTTAATAAATGACAAACAATTAAAAAATAATAAATGTTGCACAAAATTAACACAAGTGGTCAAGCTTTACCAGTTTAAAAGAATCAGAAACAAAGTACTCATATCAAAACAAACAATTTTTCATTCGAGAGGAAGTCACAGCGAGTTTAGCCGCTCATGGTCGTCATCACAGATTCAATCTTCATCAGGGACGAATTAGACATGAGAAACAGCTTGAACGGATGAGGTTTATGGTCAAAATCGCGGGAATTCACCTTCAAATTCGTCTGGAACGGCTGGAAACTGAATGGTTACCCTATAAAGCAATTTACGTTGGTTTGATAATTTTCCCGTAATTGGACTCTCATGTGCGTCGCAGGAGAATCTTGGCAATCCTTCGTGTGGCGCCTGGAATACCCAGGATAACTTTTTTCGCTGCAAGTCCCATGTTGACCCGTCAAACCCATTTTTCAGCTCGGTTTCTCTTTTTACCCTATTTACCACATGTTATGCCAAAAACACCAAACATGTAATAAGTATATAAACCAATATGAATTAACGTGTTAACACACTTAAAATCAACGCAAACTACTACTAATACACCGTGTTTTGACCAAATATCAATCTCATATCTATGTTTATACTCTTTTTAGAGTTTTTAGGTAAAACAAGGGTTTGCAGCTCAAAGATCGAATTTTTACGTGTTTCGGTAACTAAAACCGTGAATCTAGTTGCATAAGGGTTAAACAAATGTTTTGGACGCAAAGAATTGTGATTTGGGATAACAACGAAGCTAGTTGGGTTGAGGAAGATGAAGAATCAGTAACACTAATTAACAGTGTCGGTGACACACTTCACTAAGATGAGTTGGGGGCATTAATAACAGCACAGACTCGGGAGTCATAGTACATGATTGGTGACACGTAGCTCGGCAACACTCAAGACGGTAGTTAGGGGAAACATTGACAAGTTAGGCAAGTTTTGTTCAGCGATAGTGCCAATGATACTAGACCGATGACAGAGCCGATGACAATGTCGGCGACATCGTGCCCAGCAACACTGTACTGGTGACACTCCTGTGAATGAGGTTGTTAATTGATGAGTTCGAGTGTTAACTTTCATGCATATCCGGTGACGGTTGTTTAGTGTGAAAATATTTACGCCACAAAATAACTACAAAGTGGTGAGTTCTAAACCTTGGCTGCAATCTACTTTTGGGGTTGTTGTGCATACATGATAACAAATGTTAAGTAAGGAAATGTTTACGAAAACCCTAGTGTAAGTAACGTTTTTGAAATAATCTAGAGTATGATTGAAAGTACATTTTGAATAGAACGAAAGTATGGTTAACATTGAGAAGTATGTTAACGATGGACGATTCGAATGCTTAACATTGAGAAGTATGTAAACAAAGGACGGTTCGAATGGTTAACATTGAGAAGTATGTTAATGAGGAACGATTTTCAAATTGGGTATGTTAACGTAAAGTTTTGATAGAAACTTTTAAAAGAATGATGAATGTTTTAAAATAATACATTAATAGAAATGGTATGCTTTTTAAAGAAGTTATTAGAAAAACATTAATCTGTATGAAATGGTCTCTTCGGGGATAAGGACGGTCAGGCGGTGCCTTTGTGGCCTGCCCAAGGATGATATTGTACAACCTTTTATGATAGTTACCATGATAACGACTATGGTAAGGTGACGATGGTTACATGATGGTTTCTTTGGAAATAAAATGTGAGGTTAATACAAATTTTTAGTTTGTAACAACTGGTATGTTAAGTGAAAGGATTTTCCCTAATAGTGTAAGAAGTTAAGATTATTGTTTTAATCCTAAATGTATGATTTCATATAAAGAATGATTTGTACGAATGTTTATCTATTTTTGTAAAACTAGAACTCACTAAGCATGGTTAGCTTTTATATGTTCATCAAACAAATATAGGTATGTGTATAATGGATAGATGCTTTCTAGAACTTAAGGGCGCTCGACTGAATAGTGGCATCTATGTTTGAACAATTATGACTTTATTTTACTTTTGTGTTTATATAATTATTGTAATTTTGAATGTCTATGATTTTCTCTGCTTATCGAATGGTTACTTTTAAAGTTTAAGAACTGCATGTTCATGAGTAAACCCGATGTGCGGGGTTTCCGGAATCAGAACGTTGAATTTCAGTTGCACTCATATTCTTCACTTTGGGAATTAGGTTCAAGCTCTCCCCAACCCCTACTCATCAATGGACTCTTGACCTATACGAAGGAGTGGGGTTCGTTAGATAAATTACTACTTTTTTATCTATATCTAAGATGTTTAGATTTCTAAAAACTCCATGGACATGTAAGAGAGAAATGCTATCCCAGCTCGGACCAATACAGAACCTTTACTTTTTAAAATAACAATTAAGGTGAAGCAGAGTTAGGAACGACGAATCTCTTTATGATAAACATATATGTTTTGCAAGTTCATTACTATGGGCAGTTCCTGCAAAGGATCAGACTAATGACGTATACAATACTTGAATTCTAGGTGTAGATGCTACATAGTTGGTTCTCATCTTTAAGAGGGACTATGAGTGTAAAAGGAGCATCCGTCGACAATAGGATCACCCTAAGATGACCATCTCATGGCTATTGAGAACGAATTAAATTAGATGGTTCTACTTTATGTCTTGCTCCTATAGAACCAAGATCGAAAAGAATGAAAAAATTACTCATTCACAACCATTAATGAAGGATTCCTCAAAAGTTAAGGATTAGCAATCTTTTTAGAAATCAAATGGATTTGGTCATATACGTACGCGAATAAGGTAATCTAAAAAGAAAGAAGAGGGGTGCTTCTTTCTTTTATCACTTAGGAGTCGTGTGAGATGAAAGTCTCATGCAAGGTTTTGAATGAGAGAAAGAAGTGAGGAATCCTATTTTCGACTCTAACTCTCCCACTCCATTCATTACTTTTTCTTTCTGTTACTTTGAAAGTAGTTGCTTCAACTTCAACCACTCGAATTTTGATATTTCTTTTTGTTTCTCTTCAAAAGAATGGCATTTTCTTCTGGAAACTCTAGCTATCTTAGCATGATACTTGGGAATCTCATTGCTATTACTCAAACAAGCATGAAATATATGCTTGCATATTCGTCTATAGGGAAAATCGGATACAAATATATTGGAATATTTGTTGGAGACTGAAATGATGGATATGCAAGCATGATAACTTATATGTTGTTCCATATCTCCATGAAACTAGGAACTTTTGCTTGCATTGTCTTATTTGGTATACGTACTGTAACTGAGAACATTCAAGATTATGCAGGATTATACACGAAGGATCCTTTTTTGACTCCCTATTTAGCCCTATTTCTCTTATCCCTAGGTGGTCTTCCTCCACTAGCAGTTTTTTTTTTTTCAGAAAACTCTATATACAGGTATAGATGGCAGGCATGCCTGTATTTATTGGTTTTAGTAGTTCACTAAAATGTTTGTTGTATTAGATTATTGTAATTTTGGGTTACAAGAGATGGGGTTTATATATACCATCATATTACCCTTTGAATCCTTAAGCTATCATAACTTGTCTTATACTCCCAAGCAATCTAAATGCGAGAGGAATTAGATGGAAATGTGGAAATATAATAAAAACTAAACTAAATCCATGCTCAAAGTCATCAAGCAATACTAAGCCAAGCTATTGGTTTTGTGTGTTGGGCCTGCCTTCCTTAGGCCATGAGAAAAACTACTTTAATGACTTTCAACTTTCTAGTTCCGCAACGCTACACCGAAAAGAAACAATCGTAACGAAGCTCCACCAACCAAACAACATCCCTGTTTCTAAGATTATAACCAATGAAGTCCATTAAGAGTCATGGACGTAATCTTCCAAACATGAAATCTTGTTACCACATCATTTTCGTCGGTTGCGACAATATCTATCGACCAAACGCGAAATCTTCCAGCCAAGTAAAATGTCCTATCCTTCCAAAGGTTCTGACCAACAACCGTTGTGATCTACAACCAGGTTTTTGTTACCATGTTCTTTCTTCACCCCCATGCGAGATCCTTGTTTTCACGTGGGAAAAGAAGTTACTATTGTATAGTAGTGGTTGTGACGACTAGTGTTACACAAGAGCAGTTTGTTTATGCTAACGCTAGATCTGGGGAGGAACATTAGTTGCAGTGACGAATATTAAGTTTTTTTTCTTCGGGTGGCGGGAATAAATATTAGGGTTTTGTGGTGGTGACCGGTGGTTTTAGCGGGGGAAAAAATTGATGGTGTTTGTAGTTGGGGGTTGTTGTTGTGAAGGTGAAGAAAGAGGTCTTTGAATCTAGTTTTTTTATTGAAAGAATGATTGAAATTTTAACTAAAGCAATAAATGAAAAGGTTGTGGGGAAAATGGGCGTGGGCAAAGTGTTGGTGGCGGAAAGCCGCCTTGCCGGCGGCGATATGCGGTGGTTGTGAGTATATTCACACGATTTGCAGTACTCTTTAGTGCACAAACGTGGAATGTGATCGCAATTCACTAGGTCTCTAAAATACGGTTTAAGGGGGTAGGCTCATTTTGAAGCTCTGGTATGATGTACTTATACCTATTAAACTATAGATATCCTCTAATTACAACATAAAAACTATATAAATGTATAAAGAACCACAACTCTTAATGAAAGAACGATAAAAAATAAATAAACAAAATTTTAAGTTAAAACTGGAAAAAAAAACAACGGGGATGAAATGTGTAACTTAATAAAAAAGTTTAGGTTAAAATTGATAAAAACCAAAACACTAAGGAAGAAACGTGTAAATTAATAAAAAGGGATTTAGGTTAAACTAGATAGAAACAAACAACAGTCATCTTCATTTTCCATATCTCTAGCATCCATGGTGACGTCACAAGTAGTTCACTCTTCCTGTATATAGTTCTTATACATTATAATCGGTAACACATAGAGTCTGAGTGCATAAGCACTAAGAGATAGAGTATTCAGCTGGTGAGGGGGAGTACATATTGTTGTGTTTGTTTATTACTATTTTATTGAATTTCTAATTTGATTAATTATTTTATTAGAAAAACACAAATTACATACACTCTCAGATTCAACAATTGGTATCAGAGAGGGTTTCACTGAACTGACTTCACCGTTGATTTCCAATTGATAACTGATTGAGTGATCAAAGGACATTTAGAAGAATTAGACCAATCAGATCATTAAATTGTTTTTGATACTCTTTTTTTCGAATTAAATTCAATAGAACTCAGAGATATTCAATCACTCGTGATCCTCACAATACAGGATCGACAAACAAGCCTCTGATGCTCGTTCGTCATTAAATCAAGATATGGCAACAAAGAATGGGTCACCATTTGACATAGTAGAACACTGGTTGCTGAAGATCAATGGTATATGACCCTCATGTTCCATCTGTTCCGAGTATTGAAACACAGATGTTATGGTTCCTAAGAAAATCACTTATTACTCTGAGGTGGATTTCCAAAAGTTGGAGCTTGACGCTTAGGCATTCGGGATACTGGCCATGGCCTTACTCTAGAAAATATATGATGGATTGCTCCATTGAGAGAATGCCAAGGAGTTGTGGGATGCTTTAAACGAACAATTCGATGGTACAGATGAGGTTCAAAAGAATAATAGAAAGAACCTGGTCAACAGTTTGAGCGTTTTAATTGCCTAATTAGTGAGCTAAGGCTTGGAGATAAATTTTATACAAATTCTGCTTTGAGTAACAGATTCTTGATATCTCTTCCTAATACAACAACTTATGTGTTGAGAAACTCTATTGGTTTTATAGAGACGACTCTGACACAACTTCATGGCATACTCCTCACTTATGAGAGAGAGCTTGACTATAAACAAAATATGTCATCAAGTAAAACTACTGATGATTACACATATGGTAACACAGCCCTGATGAGTCAAGATGAGTCATCATCATCTAATAAAGTAAATGAACAGAGTTATGATTACTTTGTTGATATAGCTGCTAGTTTTAATTCTCAATATGACACATCACATGTTGGAAACCAGAATTATGCTTTAATGATGTATGGCTATAAACCAGTGGACCTTGTTGACCAGGAAGAGTTTGCCCTCCTTGACCAACTTGCATTACTGGGTATTAATTCAAATTAATTTTATAACAAAACTAGTAGGAAATTTCGTGGAACAGAGGGTAGGAGTAAATTTGAGAAGGATAAATTCAGGGTTGAGGGTTATAAGTATCATAGGTTAGGTCACTTTGCAAGAGAGTGCATAAATCTTGCACAAACCTCAGTACCAAGTGTGACTTATTCTAATCAAATGAATCAAACAACTACTAGGCAGTACTCAAGTTTCTTAAAATACACATCAAGATTTTTCCTAAAATACCCCTGGTCCTAACACTCAGTCTACATCATAGTTTGCATATGGACCAGCTCAAAACTCACACCCATATGTGAAGGGTCCTTCTCAGTATCAAATACCACATGCTAATATGTCACAAGAACATGTTCAAACACCTTCACATGCACAAACTCAATCCTAGGTTCATTTACCAGCAGTTTGAAAGACTATTGGTTCCCCTGCAACATAAACTACTCAACAAAGCTTTTTCACTCAAAGCTTTGTAGATTGGAGTAGTCTTCTTGAGGATTTGAATGATAACACTTTAGAATGCTTGCACTTAATCATGGTCACCAAAATATTGCACTAGTTGCTTTAGAATCATTAAGTGACACATCATATTATAGCACTTGTGAAACGACAGGTTTGTGCATTATTCCACTAGTTGGATACACAAATGTTGTACCATCTTAGCAAGTTGATATATCCCCAGAAATTGTATCAGAACTTTGTTCTGAAAAATGCATTCAAGCATTTGGGAATATCAAAGCAATGAATATTATGTTTTTTGAAAAATCTAAAAATTCTGAGAAACTTTTGGTACAAACTATTAGACTCACAAACAAATGCTTAAAGAAAAAGACCAAATCATTTCTGATTTTACGCATGAAGCTTCAAATCATTCGGCATTATTAGACTCACTTCTTTCAGAATATCAATCATGTCACAAACAACTTGAATCAACACAAGTACATTGTCAAAAATCGGTTGAGTCATACAAAGGTTTTGAAATGTTGTTAAATCGACAATCTAAAAGCAATGTGAAATTTGGTCTAGGGTATTCTAACACACAAGGACCAAGTGATTACACTAAATCAAGTCTCTGATACTAAATCTAATTCCTCAATTGGAAATGATGCCATAAACACTGATTGTGGTTCTTCTCACAAATTTCTTGATTAACACAACACTCAATGGTCTGATGAAACATGTGTTGGCAAGAGTTTTAAACCAGTGACCTTTATGACTTATGATGGGAAAATAACACCATTTGCAAATCCTCCAGCAGTTTCATCCAAAACTACTAGCACTGGTCAAAACTTCAAAACCAAATCAAAGTCCGGGTAAAAGCACTAGAGGTACATTAGTTTGCACAGTATATGAGAAAATCAACCACAATACTAAGGATAGTTACATGGTCTTAGATTATGAGAAAAGCAAGATTCCTAATCTAGAAAACTTTCATGAAAATCCAATATTATATCCATGTAGTGATTCCAGCTATTGTGAATCCACTAGTTCTTTTGAGATTTTTAACATTGTTGAAACGCCTGACATACTGGCCCTGAATGATAGAAAATTCACCTGACCAGTACAAGTTACTGATACACCTCCTGCAAACATCTGGCCAAAACAAAAAAAAATCCCATTCTACCTCTAATCAGTATAAGCAAATGAGGCTTGATCAAAGTGCTGAACTAAAAGCACAGGCAGAGAACCAAAATGAGTTGATTAGAATGGTACAAAAGCTGTCAATAGGTTAAAATAGTGGTCAAAGTGACCAATCGAGTTCTATTGGAACCAGGCTTGCAAGTAGGGATGAGCAAATACCGATACCGTCCCGATCCCGAAAAATACTGATCCCGAATTTTGTGTAAACTTGGTACTGATACCAAGACCGAAATATGTCGGTATGGTACGGTATCGGTACGGTATCAGTATTTTGAGGGTAAAATTTGGTATTTTACCGATACCGTACTGTACCGGTACCGAAAATGCCAAAAAGTGGATACCGTTTTCGGTACCGAAAAAATTCAGGATCGGGATTTTCAGGATGGGATCCGGATCGGGACGGTATTTTACTCCAATTGCTCATCCCTATTTGCAAGCCACAAGGTATGGGTTCCAAAGACCTATCAATGATGAGTTCCTTGAGATAAAAAACTACTGGTTTTCCTCAACTTTTGTACATATTTCACAAAACTCGTGGCTCAACCCAACAGTTCGCCAAAAATCCAGCCGTTTCTTTTGACCATTATCAATTCCCTATAAATAAGCTTCCAGATCATCTTGAGATACTTTTTACTGTGTCACAGATATCCAGTGATCGATTGCAAACCCTAAGCTTCAATTTCTTCACTTACCTAAAATTCTCATCATCTTGATCGTGGCAAGCCTTCCTCTTCGACCCACTCACAACCTTCTTCCTTATCTAACTAAGGAGAAGGACCACCTTGAATACCACCGCATAATAGACCTCATTGAGAAATCTCCATTCCATCATACACTCACAATGAATCCAACCATCTACAAAACCACCTTAAATGACTTTTGGACCACAACCAAGGTAAACTAAAATGACAAACGGAAATTGATGTCTATCAATGATAAGATTGGAGATATTACCATTGGTATCACCCTAGAGATCTTGTCACTTCATCTTCAACTTAAAGATGCAGGAGGGGTTGACAAATTCTCCAAATCCGAAATGGATCTAGAGTTTATTGAACAAGGCTACTATGGAAATACCAAGTATGTCACATATGAGAAGAAAGACTTTAGTCCTGCTCTTAAATTCCTCTTCAATACTCTCATGTGGTGTTTGTCAGGTAAATATGGTCCTTGGAATGAAGTTCAACATTCAACACAGTACATTGCTTACTCATTATTGACTGAATAAAAGTTTAAACTTTCAAATCAAATTTTAAAAGAACTAGTTTCTAACGTTAACTCAACTTTAAAAAATTTTATCCTTCCCATCAAATCACTTTTGGCTCAAACATTTACAAGGATGGGAAAAGTTAAAAATGAGTCTAAATTAATTGATGAAGAGGCTGAGTCTATGCAAGGCAATGATCCTGCACAACCAGCCGTTGAGGCACAACAATCATTTGAGCCCACTGCTCTTGCTGACCAAAGACAACAACACATCCCTAAGGAACCCACAACAACAAACACCAAAAAGAGGAAGAAGTCTTCAGCCACCCCCTCAAAAAAACAAAACAAAGACTACTCAGGAAGTTGAGGTCCCTGAGAGTCTGGCTAAAACACAAACTCAGCTAGAGACTGTAGTTACTTCTTCACTACGGTCTCTAGTGCCCCAACTAGCCAAACCAGCCCAACCAACATTTTTGGGAAAAGCTCATGAAGTTAGATCTTCTTATGTACCAACAAAAGGTCACATCTCAACCACAAATCACAGAGATGGAGCCATAGAATAAACCCTGGCACATATGGAATCTATTCCTTACCCACATGAGGTAGATGTTCATTCCTCATGGGTAAATCCTAATGAGGTGATTGTAGTGGTGGCTTCCACTATTCTTGATAAACCCACAAGTTTTCAAGAAGATAATGGAAACATAGCTAAGTGTAAGGTCACCAAACACTCAACTAAAATACATGGATCAAATCAACAACAAGATACATCATGATGTGCAAAATTGTAGCGCCCACTTTTTGAACATTCAAATAGATTAAAAATAACACACTAATTTTTGACAAAATTTGGGCATGACCCGTTCGTACTATAAACATTTCCCCTGCTTTTAACAAACATCATTCAAATAAACTTCTATGACACTTTTTCAAAAGAAATAAAAGTAGTGACCATACAAGACCTAATAAAAGGGTTATGTCCGAACTACCGAAAAAGGTTTTAAAATTCAAACTACTTACGAACATGCTAAAACATAAAATTTACATTTACATTACAAAAACTATTTGACCCATTTCAAAAGATAACTTGAACCGGAAGCGCATATACGGAGGATGTGGTGTGTTCGAATCCGAGCTCGCCATTCTAAGCATGAGATTTACCTACATCCATAACATAAACTTGCATGTTAGTTCAGATAAAACATTATTACTAATACATTTTTTATTTAGCTTTTTACCGCAATATTTGACCCTTTACCGAGTCACTTCATCTTTACATCATCTTACTTGAATCTTTCATACTACAATTCCGCTTTAACGAATATCATGCCATTTAACTTCCATCACCATAAAATCATCATATTTCATCCGACCCGTTCTCACGAATCATGCATATTTTTACTTTCTTGTTTATTATTCTCCACTAGTTTGACTTACAAAAGTCAACATCTAGTTACCTTAACTTCATAAAAAATTCATCCTATTTGACCCGTTTAACTACGGGTTTAATACATCATCCAGAATAACATCATTTTTCATACTTTAGACCCATTTGCACGGGTCATCAACATACTTTTTCTCCTTTTTCTACTATCAATTCATAATAAGGCATTTTTACTAATGATTCCCACATAAAACATCAATAATTATTTACAAGAGAACTAACATAAAATTCTACTTTCTACATAAGCGAAGTTCATAAGAACTTACCGTGATCTTGTGACGCTTGCGACTTCAAGTGACTCGTACCTTCTTCCTTCTTCGTGCCTATACATTATAACTTCATGCTTTTAGCTTTCATAAACATTTCTTCACATATGCATCTTTGATTTATTCATCATGACTTAACATAACTACCCATATATCCATTTTCGTTTACATCATCATTAAATCAAGAATTCATGTCAAACTTCAACTAAATCATTCTTAGGCATTTCATCGAACACATGGCGTGCGTACAATCTATAAAGCATGAAGTACAAGTATTCAAAGCATATTTTTCCATAGTTCATCTATTGATTAACATAAACATCCCTCATTCCATCTTTTGCCATCCTAACTATGAACACATGGTTTTAATCATCAATTACTTATCAATATTTCATCAACACATTGCTTCAATCATCAATATCATACTAATTAGCATATAGGGTTTCCCAAATTTCTAATCATCCTATAACATACAAATGGGTTTTTACTTCAAATCATCATTACATACAATTTCAAGCATGATTTAGACTCCCATATGCTAATACATCTAGTATTGATATTCAATTTCATATGAAATCACGGATTACACATATCACACTACATCAACTAACATTAAAAACATGAAATTCGACTTACATGATACTTATAACACTTAAGGGATCATGATTCCTAACTCATGCATTGAAAATCTGGCCTTTTACTCCTTCAATTTTGTAGAGATTTGAAGAACTAGGGTTTCCCTTGGCTCTCTCCCTCTGTTCGATCGTACCAGCCAAGGAGAAACACTGATTCCTTTTTTTTAATCCAATTTCATTACATAATTACATTATTGGTCCCTTGTCTTTTTGAGTGTTTTCAAAATAGCCATTTCCCATACTAACTTGGTTACTTCCATTTACATAAGGGGTTTTTATTTTATTATTCCTTATAAAACTTCCGATATGGCAAAAAAATCTATGTTTATCATCCCTTATCGTTAAAACATCACGATTAAATTATTATTCTAAGTCATATGGAATTTTGGGATGTTACAAGTCTACCCCCCTTAAAGAAGGTTTCATCCCCGAAACCTGAATACATACATTCTGACGAGTTTATCTGTATCCCTTCGCGATTACATACCTCGAACTTCGTTAACATGCTTTCATTCGATCATCCCTCGTGATGAATCGGTCGTTACTACTCTAAACTTGTTTAATACATTTGGTAATTCAATCTTGTATGAATCAAAGAGATCCAATTACATTATTTCATGATTATCATTCAATTATTCAAGCTGATTTCTTAAAACTTATCTGTGAGATTATTCATTCCCCATACCTCTAACATCTACTTAGGGGAAATAATTATCATAATATTCATACTTGTTCATTCCTATTCATTCATATTAATTCACAAATCAAACATTATTCAATAGTTTCTAACTATTTAGTTTCTAGTTACTCCCCATCCTTCCAAGGCCAATATCAAGCAAAATTTCTTTCATGTCATTTGCTTGATAGTTCTTTTCATACTTTTCTTGCTATACCTTCGTATAATCTTTACCCGAGACTAATATTTCTTCTACTGATAATCTATCATAATTGCATGATTAACCCCAACTTAATGTATACATTTATACAAATCGTGTACATACTATCCTGCTCTAACCACTTTACCGTTTATCCCTAGGTTACAAGGGCCAACATAAGTCTTTAATCACGCTATCAATATGATCGGGTAATCAATACTTACATTTGAGCAACTCATGTTACACTCGAAGTGTCATACTCAGCTATACTTGTCATCACATTCCATAACCGTCATACATACATCATTCCTTCTAGCAATTGTAATACCAAGGAAATTACCCAACATTGTACCTCAAAGGGTTAATTCTTATCAACCTAGGTTCCGCTACATACGATATTATAAGCTTATTACATATGTCACTCCATTTCACGTATGAGTTACATAAAACTTGGCACAACCGTTCATTCGACAATTGAGATTACACTCTACCACGTATGGTTGTTTTATAACACGAACCAAGAATCATGCGTATAAAAACTTTAACTCTCGAACATTTCTTTAGAGGTTTATCTTCTAATAATTCCTCACCTAGGATAGGGAACTCGACAGAGTGTAAGATTTATTCAAATATCCATTCAAATATTCATCATATTTTACATTCCACTCAACCCCTCTTTATGTAACATTCCTCCTCTAACAGTTACGTATTCTTATATTTTCATTCAAGCTTCCTTTGACATTAACCTTTCACATTTTCCATACGGTTCTTTCTAATTATTCTAAATTGTGACAACCGGTGATTTACGGCTCCTAATTACGTGATTAACAGACGATTAACGCGACTACGACGGATACCGACATTATTTTTACACGTTTTAACCGAGTCAACTCAATCAAACTTGGTCAACTCAGCGAGTCAACTCGGTCAACCCGGTTGACTCGGTCAACTCGGTCAACCCGGTTGACTCGGTCAACTCAGTTAACTTACTCGACATTTCGGCGTGAAGACTTGGTAAAAATTAATGACGCGTTTAATATTTGTGTTTTTATAAATTTAATCTTACGTGACAAACGAGCTCAAACCGGTTGAATTATACTTTACGTTTGATATATTTGACAAAATTATATATACACTTTTTGAATCTTGATTGAATTTTTATAAAATAACGACAACTTGTGTTGTCGGGGGCGTCCAAAAACAGAGGAAACTCTGCCCGTTTTTCGAGAAAAACCTGTAAACAAGATGTATTTATTATAAATCGAACTTTATAGATTCAAATTAAATTACGAAACAATTATGGTTATCACAAATTATTTTAACAAAACGACGACCCGGATAATGTTTACAACAACAAATATAGTTATTTTAAATTTCAAAATTCGACAATTCTTTTATAAGATCAATATAACTATTTATATTGTTTCAAACGCCGACAATACGACTTTTTTTATAAAAATAAATATAGTTATATAGTTATTTCAAATATCACACGACTCAAATTCGTTTTATAAAAATAAATATAGATTTTATATTTATTTCAAATATCGTATCATACGAATATTCCTATATACCAACGAACGACTTCTCAAGACGACTAACGCGATTATAACAATATATTTTTATATTTTTATATAAATATTTATATATTTTAACATCTTTCGAGAACTAAGTATTCCAAGACTTAGTAATCTTATCGACAACAAATGAAACTTAACGAATATAATTTAGTCATTTTCGTTAAGTTAACAATTTTACCGTCAAATCTTTCGGTCAACGATTCGGTAGACCTCGGTGACACGTAGTTTAGTTACCGCTTTCGGTTAGAAACTTATCAGATATTCCGTGTTAGGAATATTGTAAAATGCACGCTAGCGAGTCTCGTCTTAGAAACGACATCACGAAGTCGTATTTAGCTAGCTTTGCACAGGAATATTCAGGTGAGTTCATAATCCCACCTTTTACGGTTTTACATTTTTCTAAATGTTTTCGGGGTGGAAAGACATGCACTTTTTGCAAAGCATACAAGGTTTTCAATAAACAAGAATTACATATCTATAAACCATTTTACAAGCAAGTTTTCACTGACACAAATGGTTTACGAAAAGCTTATGTTTTATACTGGTTTTTCAAACAAGCGTATTTTTCGAAATGTGCATACACACGAATTCTAGTTTTCTAAACTACAGGAAAATACAAGTACAAAGAGGTACATTAAACTAAGGAATGACACAATAGATCATGTCAAGAATAGGGTAACATAAGCACCATTAATCAACAATATACCTAGACCGCAGAACAAAAGGTTAGATCTAATGGGTTTCAGGCAGCCACACTCTGGGCCACGTGCTACCTGGAGTGCTTTTGTGTCTCAAGTCGTGAATCGACAAGTAAAAATGCCTAGGTTTGGTGGCTTCCTTTGTCGTTACATATGTTAGTGGCCTCGCGAACCATTAGCGATCTCGTATTCCTTACATATACAGAACTCAGTTTCAATATGCCTTTACAAATTACATACCATGTTTTATATAAATTCAAAGCATAGGATTATGCATGCATGTTGTCAATGTCGGGGTGGACATTGACGGCCATACAAGTTTTACAAACACAAGAGTTTACAAAAGCAAGGTTTTGCGAATATAATGCGTTACAAATACAGAGTTTACATATAACTTGACAAGAAAATGATTTTAAATTCGTTTTCTCAACAATATTTCGAAAACCGGTTATTCAAAAAGATTTATTTCAAATCTTTTACAAACAAACTATGAACTCGCTCAACTTTATGTTGATTTTTCGCATGTTTCTTTCTCAGGTTACTTTTCAAAGTTATGGCACGGTTGGAATAGGAGAACCATGTGGAGTCGAGTACTTAGTGGGCGTTCGCATTCTAAAAGTCTTAGCTTATTTGCTTCCGCTGTGCAATGAAGATACCAGTCTGGTCACGCCAAGCTCTGATATTTCGGGGTGTGACATAAATTTGGCATACTAAGTGTTTACCCCGCTTTCTTAACAGTTCCTCATTTTTCTTTTCTTTCTACTACCTATTTTCCGATATGCGGATCGACTCTTGCTATCTTTCCATCATGACATTTCAAGACATCGAATAATCTTACTTTACAATAAACAAAAAATTAGAGCCGTCATTATTTCCTATATTGATATGAAGATTATATTTTACTTACTAGCATTATGAATCATTTACTTCTGCCTTCCAAGTTACTAACCATACATTATTCCTTCACTATGCTGTTTGAATCAGTAATGCCCACCACGAGCCTACTACTTGATTCCTCTATTATTAACAGCATCATTCTTCCTAGTCACCCCCTAATGTGACGTGAAAACTTTGACTACTAATGTATGTGTGTGTGTGTGTGTATACATATACATATACTGGCCTCAAACATTTAGTAACTCTGTTACTATTAGTTGCTTATTAATCCATTTCTACAGTATGAACTAATTCGCACATTTGTACTTCCTTATTGATTTTAGACATACTTGTTATCACTTTACCATTTCTTACAAAATTTCTATCCTCATCGGTACTTAAATCATCCATCTAGGTCTACGACGATTAACTATCAACATATCCCTACTCATATTCCACAACCACCGACAACATATCTCACATACACATCATTTATATATATATATATATATATATATATATATGTGTGTGTGTGTGTGTGTGTGTGTTCTTTTAGTCCTACATTATGCTTGACCAACCAGGCTATCTGTGTCATTTACTTGTTATGTTTATACTTATCTTTAGTTAGGTGGAGAAAAAGCATCTCCTCATTTGCTTTCATACTTTCCTTCCCACATACCGACTCTAACTTTCATCCGTCTACGACCATTTCTTAAGGCTCTATCTATGCTTACCACATAAATATCTTCCCTTAAAATTTTAATTCTACTAACATTTACTTTTTGTTTGACTAATTTTTTTTATCCTTAGGACCATACTATTCTCAAAATTCTATCATCCTTTCATGTTCAATATTTTCTAAGCTTAATCGTAATTATCAATCCTACCTTTCATTGCATTCTAGGACCATACCATCCTCTTTCGTAATCATTGCTTTTATTCCTTCCTACCATGTCATTTGTTATCGTTTGTGTTTCCTTTGTCCGTCATCTACAATTAAGGATTTTCCACATTCGTTACTTTATATACTTTCCATGTCATCTCAAGTTACATTGATGCATTCATAATCACATTTCAATAACTTTCATTCCACTTGTACATTATCATCAACGTCGGTCACGATAGGCCACATCACACATGCCTTTCGTTCATAGGGGAATAGAATCCCTCATCCTTCTTACTTACTTTCTCTCACCACCCGCTACTCGGAACATAATTTATTAACAATTTCTTTGTTTTCATCAGCCATCTACTATATCATTCGAGATCATTATTAAAATTTATTCTTTGGTCATATTCATTCCATTCTATCATTTAAAATTTTTTTATACTTTCCTTTCTCTCATGCTAGATGTTGACGGTCCTTTATGACTACACCACCTACTCTCATTATAGGGTTGATAAACCCAACTAGAACTTCATTCACAACCTTCCAATCATATACGTTCTTACTTCTAAACATTTCAACATGACCCGGTTGACATTTAGAGGATCCTAATATCATAGGTTGCATTTTCGGAAAATTAACGAAACTTTTGGATTTGCCTTAAGAAATATTCTACCACATAGTTTAGGAAATATGTTAATATGCCTAACATATTTCAATGACTTTCATTCTCTTACTTATTAGACATTCGTTAATTTTATATATAACTTTTCACTTCGTTATATGTTACTTCATGCCATAATGCTTAAGTCTTATTGACCTTTATCCTTTTCAATTATGGTTATCATGCTTTTATTTCATAATTCCGGGTGTTAATAGCCACTTAGTGACCATACCGCATTCCTTTCATCATCCTCGGTGTTAACGGCTACTTCGTGCCTACACCGCATACTATTTATCATTCTTGGTGTTAACGGTCACTTCGTGATCTCACCGCATACCATTCATCATTCATTTCTCTCTCATTCATGCATTATTTTGCTTTCAATAATTCATTTCCGCGGGTCATAAAACCATAATATCCTTCATTACGAACATTCTAGTCATGTTAATCAAAACATACATTCATTCTTTCACTTACTTCTTATTTCTTCGTTCTTTAACTAATTGCCTTCGTGTTAGTCAACTTATATTCATGGTTTCATTATCATTCACGTTTACATTTTCCTCCATCTACATAAAACATTCATTTCATTCGTTAAATTTCTTTTCATACTCTCCTTCATCATATTTAACTCATTTTATCATACTACAATAAATTTTACATTTCATACTTCATGCTTTATCGTCATCGACGATCATGTCGTATCGTGTAGATCAAAATCTTTGATCGCAACGATTTACCTTTTCACCTTTCGTATATACTTTCCCTCATCACTCTTAATATAAAAATTATCTTAAACATTGATTATGAGGCCTTAAAAACTAGTTAAACAAGTTTCATGAGTCAAAACAACAAAATTGAAACAAATTTCGGAAATTAAGGGCGTCGCGCTACGCGAGGGGTATAAAGGGTGGGCGTCGCGCGACGCTACGCCCCGTTTTCGACAGAAGGTTTGTTTGTTTGCTGCTGTAGTTGCCCAGCTCCAATTTTAAACAAAAATCCAACTTAAAACTGTCATAACTTTTGTTTCGCAAGTCCGTTTTAGGTGATTCTTTTTCCTACGCGTTCGTAATAAAATACGCATCCGTTTATCATAAGTATTTCCATTAAAATTTGGAATATAAGCTGATAGCCTATAAATCCTCTTTTATTTCTATCTGTAAACATAATAAATTTATGATTTACTTACTTGCACAGTGCTTCGGAACGAACACACCTTCATACAAGCTTTCGGTTTGAGTTCAAGCATTTTAACTCTAATACTTGAATCCCTCAAACCTCGGCTCTGATACCAACTTGTAGCGCCCACTTTTTGAACATTCAAATAGATTAAAAATAACACACTAATTTTTGACAAAATTTGGGCATGACCCGTTCGTACTATAAACATTTCCCCTGCTTTTAACAAACATCATTCAAATAAACTTCTACGACACTTTTTCAAAAGAAATAAAAGTAGTGACCATACAAGACCTAATACAAGGGTTATGTCCGAACTACCCAAAAAGGTTTTAAAATTCAAACTACTTACGAACATGCTAAAACATAAAATTTACATTTACATTACAAAATTATTTGACCCATTTCAAAAGATAACTTGAATCAGAAGCGCATATATGGAGGATGTGGTGTGTTCGAATCCGAGCTCGTCATCCTAAGCATGAGATTTACCTACATCCATAACATAAACTTGCATGTTAGTTCAGATAAAACATTATTACTAATACATTTTTTTATTTAGCTTTTTACCGCATTATTTGACCCTTTACCGAGTCACTTCATCTTTACATCATCTTACTTGTATCTTTCATACTACAATTCCACTTTAACGAATATCATGCCATTTAACTTCCATCACCATAAAATCATCATATTTCATCCGACCCGTTCTCACGGATCATGCATATTTTTACTTTCTTATTTATTATTCTTTACTAGTTTTACTTACAAAAGTCAACATCTAGTTACCTTAACTTCATAACAAATTCATTGTATTTGACCCGTTTAACTACGGGTTTAATACATCATCCAGAATAACATCATTTTCATACCATTTGCACAGGTCGTCAACATACTTTTTCTCCTTTTTCTACTATCAATTCGTAATAAGGCATTTTTACTAATGATTCCCACATAAAACATCAAATAATTATTTACAAGAGAACTAACATAAAATTCTACTTTCTACATAAGCGAAGTTCATAAGAACTTACCGTGATCTTGTGAAGCTTGCGACTTCAAGTGACTCATACCTTCTTCCTTCTTCGTGCCTATACATTATAACTTCATGCTTTTAGCTTTCATAAACATTTCTTCACATATGCATCTTTGATTTATTCATCATGACTTAACATAACTACCCATATATCCATTTTCGTTTACATCATCATTAAATCAAGAATTCATGTCAAACTTCAACTAAATCATTCTTAGGCATTTCATCGAACACATGGCGTGTGTACAATCTATAATGCATGAAGTACAAGTATTCAAAGCATATTTTCCCATAGTTCATCTATTGATTAACATAAACATCCCTAATTCCATCTTTTGCCATCCTAACTATGAACACATGGTTTTAATCATCAATTACTTATCAATATTTCATCAACACATTGCTTCAATCATCAATATCATACTAATTAGCATATAGGGTTTCCCAAATTTCTAATCATCCTATAACATACAAATGGGTTTTTACTTCAAATCATCATTACATACAATTTCAAGCATGATTTAGACTCCCATATGCTAATACATCTAGCATTCATATTCAATTTCATATGAAATCACTGATTAAACATATCACACTACATCAACTAACATTAAAAACATGAAATTCGAGTTACATGATACTTATAACACTTAAGGGATCATGATTCCTAACTCATGCATTGAAAATCCGGCCTTTTACTCCTTCAATTTTGTAGAGATTTGAAGAACTAGGGTTTCCTTTGGCTCTCTCCCTCTGTTCGATCGTACCAGCCATGGAGAAACACTGATTCCTTTTTTATCCAATTTCATTACATAATTACATTATTAGTCCCTTGTCTTTTTGAGTGTTTTCAAAATAGCCATTTCCCATACTAACTTGGTTACTTCCATTTACATAAGGGGTTTTTATTTTATTATTTCTTATAAAACTTTCGATATGGAAAAAAAATCTATGTTTATCATCCCTTATCGTTAAAACATCACGATTAAATTATTATTCTAAGTCATACAAAAATTTTGGGATGTTACAAAAATCCATCATGAAGCATGTACACACTATAGACAATAAGCAGAATGGAGTAGAAACACATAGAATTTACCAAAACTAAACTTGTATTATACACACTCTTTAAAAACATAGTTCACAGTTTACAAGTTCTCCTAAATCTCCAATGTCTTACAAAATATATTACCAAGTCCATATATATAAGAGAAAAGCTATAGTCCGGGACTTTCATAAGTTCCCGACTTCTAACCCTATACTACGAACCGACTACGGAGGAACAAACCACTGAACTTACAATAACCCGGAAAACATTAGCCTAAAACACACTTATTCCGAGTTACACATAAAACCCGGACACATCCAATACTTGGTCAAATTTACACAAAACACAAATAAGATCAAAATTACATTTTAGACCATTGTCAATCAAAGATTTGTCAATCCAGCACTTCTTCAATTCAGTGCATTAACATACTTCCCCTTGATGAATGCTTGGATCTTCAAAATGGTTTGGTTAGTTTTCACTGGTTTTTTAGAATAAAGTGGAAACATAGCAAAGATCACCCTGCATGCAACAACAACTAAGTTCCTCCATGCTGCTAAAGTATTGGATGACTAAACTGTTGGAAGTCCCCAATACCGAGAACAACGGACATCAGGAAGTCTTTTTGTGACTGAAAAGCGACAAATACATACTGATATAACCACCTCTGGTGGGGGAGCAGATGAGTCTATTAATTTGGATGATGCCCAAAACCATTAGTTTTATGAATTGACGGAACAACTGGGTGTTGAAGTCTCTAAACTCATGGAGTTGGTCACTAAAATGCCCCATGCTAAAGTCCAGCTTAAATTAGAATACTCCAAAAAGTTGGCTTCCTCACAAAAGGAGCTCACCCAAATACTTAACTCTCTTCCTCAACAGCCACCAGCTACACAACGCCAAAATGCTGGTGAGGTTTTAGCCACTTCATTATTGCCAGTAGTGGGGCTCAAAAATGCCTTTAAAGACATCCTAGAACCGATATTCGAGGTGTATTTGAACATCTTTGATGCCAAAGTTTTTGGAACTTGTGCCCATAGACCCTGGTCACATCATTTCTTGCAAACGCAGGAAACTGCTGATGCTAAAGCTTACATGATTGAAGTAGGTGAGATAAGAGCAAAGAAAGGAGCTGATGAAGCTAAAGCTAGAGGTATGATTGAAGAACATAAAGCACTTGATTTTGGAGATGCAGATCATGTAGAAATAATCAAGAAGTTCAAACAAGATCCGAGAGGTTTAAGTGCTGATTTGGTAGCCAAATAGAAAGGAAAAGCGTAGAAAAAGAGCTGCAAGGCAAGATCCAAGAATCACTAAAACTGTAAAGATTGACATGAGGCCACCAACTATGATCCAAAAGGCTAAAACTATTGAAAAGCTGGAAGCCAAAAGAAGACAAGGTCCTCAAGTTCAACCAGTAGTTGCCAAAGGACAAACAGCTGGTCCCAAAGGACAAACATCTGGTCCAGGTCAAACAGCTGGAGTGCAGACTCAAACAACTGGACCAAGCAAAATTGTTGATACTGAATCACCTTCTACTCCACCGACTACCAGATCAACATCAAATACCCAGTCGCTAAACCAGCTATTGTCAAAACTACTTGTAAACTACCTGGTAAACAACAAGTAGTTTCACCAAAACCAGCAGTTACTAGCAAACCAAAAGTTTCTAAAGAAACAACTGCCCAACTTTCAAAGAAAAGGAAGTTAGTCTTGCAAGATGACCCAGAAGATGAACTAGCAACACAACTGATCCTGTGACTACAACAGTTTTCACAGGGCCATTTGCTGAAGAGTCTCCTCCTTCCCCAAGATTCATTGCTTCACTTCAAAAGCTACCACTACTAAAAATTGATGAAACGTTGAACTATGAAGAAAACACAAAGAATATGGAAGAGGAAGTTGTAAAGGAGTTTAGAGAGAATCAAGGGAAGATAACCTACAGAAAAGCTTAATACATTGTGGATAGGAGGATGAGGGAGATCAGAAACTATGAATAACACATGTTTCAAGAATCACAGAAGCTCTCCAAGGTTCCACCATTCAAGCATAAGTCTGTAGCCAATGTTTCAAAACAAGAAAATATTGAGTGGCTCAAGAAGAATGCCCCTTATCATGTGAAGATCTAGGAGAGGTGGCTAGGGTAAAGTAGATGTTAGAAGACCCAACCATGAAGATCACTCCTTCAAATTGAAAGCTTGGTAGTAAAAGACAGCCAAAACCTGAAGAGGCAGCAAAAATCATTAAGATGAGGCAAGAATTAATACAAGTTGAATGGGCTGCAAGAAGTTCAATAATAAGGTGGAAAGATACAACTGTGCCAAAAGAATTCATGAACTTTCTTGATGCAAGAAAAAAGTCCTGAAAAATTCCCACCAAGGCCAAACTAGGAGAACATAGAGATCTACCTTGCTGAAAATAAGGAGTCTGCTGTTGTTCCATTCAAACCCCAAGAAATCTTCTCCTACAATCCAAAGATCATGGAGAACATAGAGATCTACCTTGTTGGGTTATGTAAGCTCTGCTTATGATGAAAGCTAAAACCCAAGGGAACCATCATCCCTGCCTGAAGAAATAAATACAGTCACAAATCCAGTAGTTTATCCCCCCTTGAAGGCTTCCCAAACCGACCGCCCAAACTACTGCTACATTAAACTAGTGCCTTCAAAGACTAGAGTATTGAAGAACAAAGTGTTGGATTGTAAAAGTGTTAGGTCAACAAGTCAACAGTCAAGTCAACCAAAGTTAAAGATTGAAGACTAGAAGACCAAGTCAACAAGTCAAAGATAGAAGTTCTAGATTTCCAGAAGTGCTGGTTCTCAACCAGCAGTTCATTCCATCTTACATCAGAAGCAGCAGTTCAATGCAACAGTGTAACTACCCAGCAGTTTTGCTAACTACTGGTAGCTACGTCATTTAATGAGCTGTAAAGGGTTGCTTTCATGGTGACGTTACAAGAAGTTCACTCCTCCTATATATAGTTCTTCTTGTACATTGTAATCGTTAACACTTAGATTCTGAGTGCATAAGAACTAAGTGAGAGGGAGTACAGATTGTACCTTGTGATTGTATTATATCATATTAATTTAATGAAATCATTTTGCAATCATTCCCAAATCTAGTTGTGTTAGATTGATGTGTTTGTTTATTACTGTTTGATTATATTTCTAGTATGATTAAGTGATTTTTTTAGAAAAAACACACTACACACACTCTCAGATCCAACACCGCATTTTGGTATGTGTGATCCAAAACGAAAACCATACATACCCCAGCGAACCATGTAACTATAGTTGTGACGTAAGCTCTAATCCATCCCAGTTCACCAAAATGGTTTTTGTAATTCAGGGTTACAAGAGATGGCGTTTAAATATACCACCATATTACATTTTTAGCCCCTAAACTACCATAACCAATGTTGTAAAACAAGGTCTACAAGGTCGAGTACGCAGTGTAATCTCTACAGGGTAGGTTGCCTAGAAGGTTTTCTTCTACTCCACCTAAGTACTCAAAATTGATCAAACACGGTTAACTTCGACATAATCGGATCTAGTTGGTCAACCCGGCCCTAGTTTGACTTAAAAATAAAACATAATTCTTACGACTATCATATTAAAGAAATAAATATTATTTTTCAAGGAACGAATATCAATTTTTGAAATATTTTACCATTTGAACATGTATTTTGTTATAAATATTAATAAACTTATCATATTTGACATATATATAATTTTCCGAAAACTAATTTGTTTATAATTTAACTAATAAGAAATTATGGGAGTAGAAATTAAAGAAAGCATTAGGGGAGTGAGGGCGCTCAGTGGTGGACCGTTGCGGCCGGTGACCACGCGTGGAACACCGCCCCCACCCAAGGTGACCACGCGTGGTGGCCAAAACGCGTCGTTCGGATCACGCGTGAAGAATAGATGTTACCGTTGTGAATATGACCTTTGGGGAGAGGGACCGTTGCATTTTAAAATTAAAAAAAAACTTAAACACTATATATAAACCATACATTTTAACCATTTAACCCCAAAAAAATACCATCTTTATACTCTACATAAATGGAATTTCCAACCGGTTCGTTTCCGCTTGATACCGATAGCTCTTCGTCTTCTAATGATGACAAACTTGAATTTTTCGAGATGTCGTATAACGAACTTGAAGGTTTGACTCGGCCAAAGAAGAAAATGGTGGATCGTGATCGTATACATGCTAACGAAGTGTTAATGAATTATTTTGTGTAGAATCCGGTCTACAATGCCGAAACATTTAGGAATCGGTTTCAATTACCGAAAGATTTATTTTTAAAGATTGTAGGAGACATCGAAGCAAGAGAAGAATGGTTTCAAGAACATTAAAACGACATCATTGTTTTGTACACATCGCCGTTGTTCAAGGCGTAACAGATGGTACCGCACCCTTCTGTCCATTTATGGTTAACTGAAGATATTACAAACGAGGCTATCTTCTTGTGGATGGTATCTACCCATCATGGTCTATTTTTGTGAAAGCTCTTTCATTTCCTGTCGAGGTTAAATAAAAGGTGTTCAAGAAGTTGCAAGAATCGGTAAGAAAAGATCTTGAGAGGGCTTTTGGTGTTTTAAAGGGTAGATGGGGCATATTAACTGAACGGTTCATGCAATGAATAAAAAAAACAATCCATACCAGAGTATGTGCATGTATCATATTGCACAATATGCTAATAAAAGAATATGGACGTGCAATATCTCCATATTGGGTGTCGGATTCTCCCACACAAACTCCAGTTCCCGAAAATGTCCAACAAGACTTCCGCAATGAAGAACTTCACTTTCGGTTGAGATATGATTTAATTGAACTTGTAGGTTCTTTAGGTTTGGAATTTCCGGAATCAGACGAGGACTAGGTTTTCTTTATGTATCTATTTATTTTTACATTTTTTTAAGTTGTAACCACAAATATGTCTAGAAATATTGTTTTTTATTTAAATGAAATTATTATTGTTAATTTTTTATTTAAAATAAAAAAATCCCATCACTAGTGATGGGCACCCCCACTAAAATCCATCACTAGTGATGGAACCCAGCTCGATGACGTAGCGTTTGATGATTTGGTGTGGTGAGTGATGGCTAGTGGAGCACCCCAACCCCTTTAATAGGACAAAGAAGAATATCAGTTATTAGGATGTGGGGTGTGGTTGTCCTCCTCCCCGACCAACCCTTCCACCACATCACCTCCACCTCACACCACCTTCTCCCACCCTTCAAAAAGGGGAGGGGGTGATGTTCCTCTTCCCCTCCAATCATAACACCCCAAATCATCATAACAACACAAGGTAGGTTGCCAAGACGACTTACTTCAACTCCACCTAATTACTCCAAATTGATCAGCATGGGTAACCTTAGCTAGAATTGGATCTAGTTGGTCAACTCAGGCCGAGTTTGACTTAAAAAAATATAACATAATTCTTATGGCTATCATATTTAAAAAGATATTATTTTTTAAAGAACGAATATCAATTTTGAAATATTTCACCATTTAAACATGTATTTTTTTTATTAATGTTGATATTCACTTGTTTTACTATAAACATTAGTAAACTTATCATATTTGACATATATATAATTTTCTGAAAACTAATTTCTTTATCATTCAACTAATTAGAAAGTATGGGACTAGAAATTAAAGAAAGCATCAACATGACAAAGAAGAATATCAGTTATTAGGATGTGGGGTGTTGTTGTCTTCCTCCCTCACCACCCCCTTCGCCACATCATGTCCACCTCACACCACCTTCTTCATCCCTTCAAAGAGGGGTAATGTCCCCCTTTCCCTTGTCCTACAATTTTAACACTCCAAATCATCATAACAACACACAACAAATCATCAGGACAAGTGGGAGATTTTTCCCATGAGTATCGAAGATGGAACCGACATGAGAGGGGGTGTTCTCTATCACACCCCAAAAACGTCGTAGCGGAAATACAAACGTGGCGGTGACGGAGGTTGGTACCCATATAATGTCTTAGTGGTCGATGCTATAGTTATTTTGGACATTTTAATGTTTTTAAAACATTGTTTTTAAGATTACCACATCCATCATGATCATGTCATAGTTAGTTTGACCCTTAGAGATCTTATTACACACATGGTCCCATTGTTTAAAAAGTGTCCAACATTATTTTAATACATAAACATCACACAACCACATGACAACGCAAGCCAAAATTCTCCGAAGCCGAACTCATGCACCTGAAGAACACGTAAAAATCAAGTGTCAACACAAAGGAAGGTGAGTTCACGTATAATTTTCATAACGATTTTGTTTAAAGAAAACATCCTTATTTGACCCTTTAACGATCTGAAAAAATTTACATATTTAAAAACATTTACATATCTTTAAAAATAAGACATTTATTTTCTTTAAAAATAATATCATAGTAATATTTTTGAAATCGGAATGTACCACATTTCACATGGTAAGGAAAATCTTTATTGACAAAACATTTTATGTTTTAAAATGTTCACGTATATTTAATAAAGATCATTTTATTTCCTTTCTAAAATGTCATGGAAGAATTCATTCGAAACGGCTCCGCAAGCATGTTTCAGATGAAAACTTATACTCATGATTTTTAATGATATTATTGGAATCAGCATACACCGCATTCCGCATGGAAATTATATTCCATGATTCAGATTTAATATTAAATTTTTCGTTATGACTTCGATTTCGTAAGTTTGCAAGACATTACAAGTTATATAAAACGACTGAGGTTTCAATCCATACTAGACTATTAAAGAATTCAGATTCGCCGCTATTTAGATCAGAGCGCCCGATCACGACGGGGTAGTCAACCCGATAGATCTATCAACGATTCCACGTGTGCATTACTTAATGATTAAATGCTAAAATCTGCGCCCAGTTTTCCGCATTTAGGAAACCACTTGCATGCCCCAATACAACAATATATATAACCTACTGAATAACAATTTAATATTCAGCGTTGTACAAATCATCGCCATCCCCCACGCAATGTAAGCCTATACCGCTACTTACACTCTTGATATTTTGGCGAATTTGTCCGAACTTAGATTTAAAAATTTGTTTTTAAATCTTTGCGATCATTATACCCATAACATCGTCATTTTACCCAGTTTCTCCCCGAAACCTATCTATTACATTAAAACTCGTTTTTCTTGAAAACAGTTTAAGTTATTCATCTTTCTGAGCTCATAAAACATATTATGATATTCTAAAACCGTACTTTCAATGAAAATACATTTTTAAGTAATTTAAAAGCATATTTTTACATGAAAACGTATACTTTTCTTTTCAAAAGCGTGTTCTTCCCCCCAAAACAGTTTATAAAACAGTAAAAAGAGGGGTTTCTGTGACACTCACATTTGGGTGCGTTTTTATTATCGCAATCCCTCGGATCAAATCCACAAATCGTTATTTAGATAGGAATAATTTATTAACTAATTGTTCTACAAACAATCAAGTTTCTCCTTTACTTAGGAATTTCACATATTTTTGAGGTTTTTAAGAAAAGTCTTTGTTTTTAATTATGTTGGCATTTATATACATATATGTACCTACATTTACATATACATATTAAGATTTTAGCGATTTGAACGATTTTGTTGGTGACTCATTATCATATCTACTTATTCGCAATATATATCTACGAGTTGCACTTCGTAACATATATACATATGTATGGACATATTCGATATATATATATATATATATATATATATATATATATATATATATATATATATATATATATAGATAGATAGATAGATAGATAGATAGATATAGGGTGGAAGTTGGATACAAGGTCCATTTTTCCTACAAAGTGTAAAAAGTCATAAAACACCATAATTTCAACCATTAAACACACTCAAAACCCACAAATAACAATGTGAAGATAACTAAAACGCTATATTTGTGGGTTTTGTGTCGTGTTTTGGATAATTAGGATTTGATTATCGAATGACTAACATTAGTGTGTTTTATGTTGATTGTCATGTTTTGTTTTATATTCATAGTTCTACAATGGTGTGTTTGAAGTTTTTATGAACTATTAGGGCTTGGATATTGTGTTTTAGTGATCTTCCCTCTGTTATTTGTGGGTTTTGAGTGTGTTTTATGGCTGAAATTGTTTTGTTTTATGACTTTGTACACTTTGTAAGAAAAATGGCCTTTGTAGCCGAACCCCACCCTATATATATATATATATATATATATATATATATATATATATATATATATATATATATATATATATATATATATATATATATAGGGGAAGGTTTAAATGAGAACGATAAATATTGTGAGAATCGTGAAAAAAAAATGAAAAAACCGCGAGAACTTAGTAAAAAACAATTCAAATTAAAAAAAAAAATTCTACACTTATCATTATTATTTGAATACAATGTTAGAAATTTATTTTACACGTTTAAATTTACGTGAATTCGTAAATAAAGAAAATCTACACATGTGTAAGTTTTCCATTTACACATGTGTAAATCTGTTATGTTTATACATGTGTAAAAAATCTAAAAAGAGTGATTTTGAAAAGAGAAATCATTTATTTGATGTAGAAAATTTTGTTTTTGATGTTGTATCTTAATTACAATGAGGTTTGTATTAAAAAAATTGGTTTTGATTGATTTTTTCATTCGTTCTCACGGTTCTCGCAATATTTAGCGTTCTCAAGATAACCCTCCCCTATATATATATATATATATATATATATATATATATATATATATATATATATATATATCGTAATTCACGTATCACGTTATTTCACACACATATATCATGCTTAAACACTTAATATATATCAAATAACTCATCAAGTCAATGAGGTTTGTATTAAAAAAAATTGGTTTTGATTGGTTTTTTCATTCGTTCTCACAGTTCTCGCAATATTTAGCGTTCTCAAGATAACCCTCCCCTATATATATATATATATATATATATATATCGTAATTCACGTATCACGTTATTTCACACATATATATCATTTTTAAACACTTAATATATATCAAATAACTCATCAAGTCAATGAGGTTTGTATTAAAAAAACTGGTTTTGATTGGTTTTTTCATTCGTTCTCACGGTTCTCGCAATATTTAGCGTTCTTAATATAACCCTCCCCTATATATATATTAGGTAAGGTTCATGCGAGAACCACTTTTATTGCGAGAACCAATGTGAACACAACCTAAAATAGCTAAAAAAAACATGAAAAAAACCCTAAAAAACCTAACCCCCCCCCCCCCAAAAAAAACCTAACCCCCCCCCCCAAGCTAAATGCTAAAAACTAAACCCCCTAAAAAAACCTAACCCCCACCCCCTTCCCCCCCCCCCCCACCTAAAAACCTAAACCCCCCTCCCCCACCCCCCAAAAACCTAACCCCCCCCCCCCCCAAGCTAAAATGCTAAAAACTAAACCCCCAAAAAACCCAAAAAAATCTAAAAAAATCAAAAAAACACACAAATTTTTTTTAGTATTTTTTACTTAGTCAAAAACAATGCAAAATATATATATATAGCTACTAAAAGTAGCGATTTTTTCATAAATTTTTTTTTGCTACTAAAAGTAGCGATTTTTTCATAAAAAATGTTAAAAAAATTGTGTGTTTTTTAGCTATTTTTGGTTGTGTTCACATTGGTTCTCGCGGTTCTCGCAATAAAGGATGGTTCCTCACGGATCTTTGTCCTATATATATATATATATATATCGTAATTCACGTATCACGTTATTTCACACATATATATATCATGTTTAAACACTTAATATATATCAAATAACTCATCAAGTCACTTTAAACATATTTCTCATGTTAATCACAAATTTTCACACATAATGGGATTTCTGATGTACTTTATCGTTTCTACCACACAAACGTCTAAACATAGCATCATTTCCTATCATCATGAAATCACTTAGCAAATCACATTATACATACTCATATTCACATATCAAACTATAACACACAAAGTTCACTCTTGAACATCCCGTTTTCGTATACGTTGAAATATGCGTATTTTACCGTTTCGGTAGCGTTCTTGGGCGTCGGAAGTCATATATGACCAACCAATCACCAAAATTATTTAATATAAGTTAAAATACTTAAATTTATTATAAAAAATCAGTTTATAATCAGATTTAAAACAGTTTTATAAAAATCACTTAAAAAGTCGATTTTTACCGTTTGAACGCATAGTTTCGTACCGAGCTTTACCGTAACCATCCCAAATCATCACGAATTTATATTTTAACATAACACATGTTATCTACTGACCAAAACAATAATTTTACTCATGTATATGCAAGTCTCATGAATAGCACAAAAATCATGCAAACATCACCAGATTTACTACTTTTCAAGCTATAAGTACAACATGCAAAGCTACCAAGTTATGACCTAATTTTTGTAACTTCAAAATACATAAAATAGCTTTATTTCACATGTGTATTTAATGATTTGAATGAATAATTATCATATCACAACAATTCCATTTTATGATGATCACTAAATCATCGTACAAGTCTATGTACAAGCACTTTATGCACAATTACTCCAAAATCATCACACAAAATTAATCAATCTTATTCTTTCATTTAATATGACATATGACACATTTATGTCTTATTCTTTTCAATCATTAAATCATCATACACAAATCATCAAACACATGCATCTTAGCTATCATTCAAGAACATGCAATAACTTAAAAACTTACAAACATGTCTAGTAATTTTTGGCCATATACATGTCCATATACTAACATTATTTTAGATCATAAATCAGGATTCATTCATTCCTTTATATCTCTAACACATTTGCACATAATCTTGTTCATTCAAGAAATCATCTTACAAGTATTATTGCAAACAAAATTAAAAATACAAACACTATACACACATACATACATTCGGCCAACAACACACACACACATATCTTCATATTTTTATTTTTATAAAAAATCAATTGTTTGGTTTGATTTCAAGCATAGTGAAAATCCAAGTATCCGAGAATCATGCTCATCATCATCATTATCAAGTATGTTTAAAAGAATATGATATGTTATACCTTTCAAGAGTATAAATAGGTTTGATGATGAAAGACAAGTTTGTTCCTCCTTGAATCACCTTGAAATCAACTCTTGATCTTCGAAATAGCTTGAAACTAGCTTGGAATGACCATGATTTTTATGAAAGTGGGTGTGTTTATGGAGGTGTTTGGCCGAAGGTTATCAAAGAGAAGAAGAAATATGGGTGAAGTGGTAGCCACACCTAGCCGCCACATGCCCCCTCTCACACACTTTCTCTCTCTTGAAATCATATATACACATATACATGCATAACACAGGTATTTAACTGGTTACCGGGTATTTTATTTGGCGTTTTATCAGCGCTTTAAGGCGTTTAAAATTATTTTTAGTATTCTATAAAAATAATCTCATCAAAATATTACTAAATAATATTTCGTTCACCTAAACTGGCTGCGTCGTCCGCGTTTCACAGTATACCCACTGTATTGCGCAGTACGCGCTTAAATTCGCAAAACAAGAACTTTAAGCGTTCTAACTAATTTTTCTTCACGAATATAACTAAAAATAGGGTTTTAATCATAAAGGAATATTTTTCGGATTTTAACGTTATCCGGACAGTAACCGTTACGCAACAAGGGTTTAACTTATTATTGTCAACGTAATTTTTAGCAAAGTTTGAGTTTGTCAAACTTTCAAATACCTCAATTTAATGTCCTACTTAATAAACCAGTGCCTATATATAATCATAACACGTGTCACACAAGTACAGTGTCGGCTCAAAATAGCCGGATGTCACATTCTCCGTCGAAGGGATCTCCACCTCAGCACCCCGTCCCTTTCCCGTTTCAAGTCTTCCATACCCATGAGTCTTACATTCTTCGATTTGAATGTGATAGAAAAAAAACAAACCAAACACATGAAGATAAAACAAATTCAAAATAACTAACAATATATACATTATTATTCTACAATATTAGACACGGTAAAACATGCCATATCTTTACATACAAGCCTTTTATTCTAAAGCAATGCGTTGTATATATTAATAGTAGTTAGAATTCTTTTATTTGTTTATGTCCCATATCTTTCATATAATTGGCCAATTCAAAGGTGGTATTTTTGTTAGAAAAGAGATTAATATTATATTATCAAAAGTGTCGTTGTTTTTCAATATTAATACATTTCAAATTTTCACCCTTTTAAATAGCCCCAGCCGTCCAGCCACCTAATTTCTCTTCTCTTTCTAAAAAAAATATCTCCCACAAGAAATCACAGTAATCTCTCCTCTCTCTCTCTCTCTCTCTCTCTCTCTCTCTCTCTCTCTCTCATCATATTCAGGAAGAAACTACAGAAACATGAAGTTGAAGAACAACACACAACCCAACCGTCTTCACTTCCACAACTTCTAACTCCAAATCTTCTTAAAAAACATACAAAAAGCAGACCAAAATCAAGCAACTTTGTCTTGTCACATACAACTATGTCATCTCTAGAGGATTCATTAAGATCTCTCTCACTAGACTATCTAAACCTACTGATCAACGGTCAAGCTTTCAGTGATGTTACTTTCAGCGTAGAGGGTAGAATTGTTCATGCTCACCGTTGCATCTTGGCAGCTAGAAGTTTGTTCTTCCGGAAGTTCTTTTGCTCCGGTGGAACTGACTCTCCAACCGGGTTTGGATCCGACCCGTTAGGGTCCAGGATGGGACCCGCTTCTCCAAGAAACTCAACAAGTTGTTCACAAGTGGTTATACCTGTGAATTCTGTAGGGTACGAGGTGTTCTTGCTTATGTTGCAGTTTTTGTACAGTGGTCAGGTCTCTATAGTACCTCAAAAACATGAACCAAGACCTAATTGTGGTGAGAGAGGGTGTTGGCATACACATTGCACATCTGCCGTTGATCTTGCTCTTGATACACTTGCAGCCGCTAGATCATTTGGGGTTGAGCAGCTTGTTTTGCTTACTCAGGTCTCTTGTTTCTCTCTCTAAACTTGTATCATTTGTGAAGAAAAATAACCAAAATGATTAGTAAGATCTTTCTGGGTTGTTTCTAAATTCTTGTGGGCATGAATCTTTTCATGAAAAAAAACTAATCTTGATGATTCTTTTTCTTGTTTCTTGTTTTTTTTTCGTTTATTTTCTTTTTGTGCAGTGTTTGGTCTAAGTAGCCAAGTAGGCACCTGAATACTATTAAAAACTTTTCATATAGGAAGGTTAAACAATGAGATGATGAATTGCAATAATCTTTTGTTAAAAATGGACAGAATATTTCCAAAAATGACTTTATGAAAGTGAAGTGTTAGAACTTAAATGTGTTATATTGATTTCATGAACATTGTTCATTTCTTGAATTGGGTTCTTCTTTCTTTATGTTCCACACTACCAGCTTTCTAAATTTAGATGTTTTTTTATCCTTCTCTAGTCTTGTCTTCAACAGTTATTACACACCCATCATTTTCTCCCCTAACCCTTTTACTTTCCTCATTTGTGGTTTTGTTTGGTTGTAGAGACACAGTCCCATTAATAATGCACAAAAAGAAATATTTTAATGCCATACATCATCAGCAAAATCTTCCTCCTCTAACACAAATAATGCAACTAATCTTTATGATTAAAATATATAATCTTTTTTGGTAAAGTATGAACACTATTATTTATTATAATCCTGATCTTTTCAATTATTTTAACTTGTAGAAGCAATTAGCAATCATGGTGGAAAAAGCCTCAATTGAAGATGTGATGAAGGTTCTTTTAGCTTCAAGAAAACAAGACATGCATCAATTATGGACAACTTGTTCTCACTTGGTAGCAAAATCTGGTCTCCCACCAGAAGTCTTAGCAAAACATCTTCCGATTGATATCGTGGCGAAAATCGAAGAACTTCGACTCAAATCATCCCTCGCTCGCCGCTCGATCATGCCACACCACCACCCGAACCACCACCATGACCTCTCGGTCGCAGCGGACCTCGAGGACCAAAAAATTCGACGAATGAGGCGCGCACTCGATTCATCAGATGTGGAGCTTGTTAAGCTTATGGTCATGGGAGAAGGACTAAATCTTGATGAGGCATTAGCATTACATTATGCAGTTGAGAATTGCAGCCGTGAAGTGGTGAAAGCATTGCTCGAATTAGGTGCTGCCGATGTGAATTATCCGGCGGGACCAGTTGGGAAAACACCACTTCATATCGCCTCAGAGATGGTGTCCCCCGACATGGTTGCGGTGTTACTAGACCATCATGCGGACCCTAATGTTAGAACCATTGAAGGAATCACACCACTTGATATCCTTAGAACCTTAACCTCAGATTTCCTATTCAAAGGGGCGGTTCCGGGATTAACCCATATCGAACCAAACAAGCTCAGGCTTTGCCTAGAGCTTGTTCAATCAGCTGCATTGGTGATCTCCAGAGAAGAAGGAAATGCTGCAGCCCATGCAGCTTCAAATTCAACACAAAATTATCCACAAATGAATGATGATCAAACTCATACTCATAGCAGCAGTTCAAATAGTAGTGGGAATATTGGGAACTTGAATCTTGATTCAAGATTAGTTTATCTGAATCTTGGAGCAGCACAAATGGGATGCAACAAGATGGATGTAAGTGGAGGAAGAGAAGATCATCATCAACATCATCAAAGACATGGTTCTAATTCACAAGGTGGTTGTGACACATCAATGTACCACCATCCTCATCATGAGTATTAGGTCAACTATCTTTATATGTTTATCTCTCTTTCTTTTCCTTTATCTAGAATTAATTACTATATATGTTCACCCATGAAGTGGGATTGATCAAGCACAAATATTTCAGCCAAAAGAACCTACTTATTGGTACGTATTGGTATAATTTTTGCTCTATATTTGGTCACCTTTTTCATCTCCTCTTTTGTGTGTTCTCTAATTAATCTTAGTTTCTTATTGGTCCTTGATGATGTTTGATGGGTATTTTTTTTATCCAATTAAACTTAGGAAGTTCAACATCACACTTATTAATGTAATTGTTTATCTTTTGAGTTCTTAAATCACTTATTTTAAACTGTGTTGTCAAAGTGAAACTGACGCTTGTCCCTTTGAGTTTTTTATTGTAATAATCGATCTGAAACTATTTTTAGTGAAAAGATTGATACTTCATATATATTTTGATTTGAAACTGTGGAATCATGCAAAAAAAAGTATTCGGTTTGGTTACTTAGTATGTCTTTTAAGTTTTTCGGTCGGTCAGTAGAGGAATATTCAAACCATAGCGAACAATTTGGTTTATGACTCAAACCGGTTGGAATAACCAGAGCCCAGACTCTATGACTTTGGACTAACTTTTTACATTTTGTGTCATCCTTTAATTATTTTAAGCTTAACTATACACATTATTGTGCTTTGTTAACAATATCTAATGTCTTGTTGCTTCTTTTTATAATATCGTATTTTTGTGTTTATTTATTATACGAGTCCAAGAAGCCTTGACGGTGAAACGAAACAGAACCCAAACCTTTAGTAGATGTTTGGATGTAATTTTGAATGTCTGATTTTGGTTTATAATGGTCCAAAACCATTAAATGTTATGGCTCATGGTTTAACCTATAGAATGATAAACACTAAAGTTTAAACACCCCTAACATTTATGATAACTTTTTGTAAAAACGATTAAATTTACCGTAAAGTGTAAACACCCCTAAAATTTAAGATAACTTTTTGTTAGATATATGTTGTTGGGTTAAAAAAAAGACTTGATAGATGGTGCGGATTCTTGATAATTGTTGGTTTTATGATGATAATTGGCAGTAGTGAGACCATCGAAGGTGGGTTTTTTTAAAGATCACTCATGAGTTGGATGGGACATGGAGAATCTTGATATCAAAGTTTTTGCTCTCTTCTTTTGTGTGGAGAGATGGTGATCAATCTTTCTATAAAACTATCGGTCAACTCTTTAAATATATTTTTGTTTTGTTCTTGGAATTTAATAGTGATCGTATTTATAACTTTTTGGCCAATTATTATCTTCTTGCTCCTCAACCAGAAGCATCATCTACTTTACCTGATATAAATATTATACTATATAGTTAATTTAAGATGGATAGGTCCCAGCTACTTGCAGTTTTTATAATTATATACTGAATCCAACCAAAAAAAGTTGCAATTTTGTCCTCCTTTAAAGGCTCAGTTTTTCAATGGGTAAATAACTTTTATTTATTATATTTATAGTGTGGCTAAATAAAAGATATATTTGATATGAAAAAAATAATGTTTTCACTAACAACCACTTTAGAATGAAATTAACTCTGGTAGTTGATTTTCACTTTTCTTGAAAGTTAAACTGTAATATTTAATAAATATACAACTTGAAAAATGTCCCAGATTACTTTTGTATTCTGGTCATAACTAAATTCTATCAATCTTAACATTGAGAAAACAATATGCTAAACCCTCCAGATATGTATACACAGAGGTCAATTATTATATAAATTGACTTAACGTACGCTGCATACGAGATGCAGTATCAACATATGATTTTTTTTTTTTACCATGCGAAATTATTTTTAACATGCGAATTTTTTTTTTCATGCCGGTTTTTTCTCAACATGCGAGATTTGCTTTCTGTGGTTATAACATGCGAACTTGCCATAGCGTACGCTTCGTACGTTAAGTCATTTTGTACGATACACTTTATATATATATATATATATATATATATATATATATATATATAGAAAAAGTGTATCGTACAAAATGACATATATACATACATATAGGAGAAGGATCCGTTAACCACCCTTTATTGCGAGAACCGCGAGAACCAATGTGAACACAACCAAAAAATACTTAAAAAAAATCTAACCCAAAATTTTTTTCTTTTTTTACTATTTTTTTTTTGAAAAATCGCTATATTTCGTCAATAATAAAAAGAAATTCAAAAAAAAATCGAGTAACAGTTATCCATGCACATGTGCATTTGTATCATTTCTTTGACAAATTCCGTAATTCATTACAAATATCAGACAATTGCAATTATATTTACAATACCATTCATAATACACTGTTTTTTACATTAAAAATAATAGAAATGCACATGTGCATCTATATGTATAAACTTGTTATAACATTAGAAATGCACATGTGCATCTATATATATGAACATGTTATAACGTGTTTTAGTACACCACTTTTAATACACATTCCCTTTCATCTATCATACCATCCATACTACACTACCATTACCTCCTACCATCCGTAATACAATACCATTGCTTTTTACCATCCATAATACTATATTATTACCAATATTTCACTTTATTATATGTACATCAACACCCTTTATACCATCCAAACAACATACTACATCATAAAGTGACAAATATAATCAAACCATCAACCACTAGATATAAGTAACCAAAACACATGTATATGGGCCTACTTCATCATTTAAAATCACAAACTTTTTGTAATAAAACATCTTATTTCATGTTGATATATATAGATGCACATGTGCATTTCTAATATTGTTAATATAAAAAGGACAAAATGACAGTGCACGTCCTTTAAGTTTACCTAAAAGTACAGTGCACGCCCTTAACGTTTAAAAGTTGCACTGCAAATCCATTACCTTTAATTTTGTTGCATTGCAAGTCCTTTATGGCTAACGGTGTTAACTTTTACCATTAAATCCCCCACGTGCCTCCCACGTGAGGGGTATATCCGTCCATTCCCTTCATTCTTCCCCTTTAAAACCCAGTCTTCAACATTTCACTACATCCCCTTCCTCTCTGTTTTAACCCTAACCCCAATATTCAGAGAATCGGTGCCACCCTTCCTCACCTGAAGAAAATAATGGAGAGATTGCATTCCGGCCAACAAAACAAACCACCTTCCCTCTCAGGTTAAACCGCCGGCAACCGGAGCCGGTATTCTGGCGTCGGACCTCCTGCCATTTCCAAAACAATCTGACGAACACCCTCCTTTCTGTTATTCACAGCCCACACCCACCTCAGGAATTAGTAGAGTCAGAGAGTGAAGTAGAGAGAAGCAGAGAGAAGCTGAAGAAAGAACACGGTGGAGCCGGCATCGAGCTCCGGCAAGGTACAACGATGGCGGAAGAACCAGAGAAAGAAAGAGAACCGGCGGAGCCGGAGCCATCTCCGACGATAGCGGTACTTCAAGCGATGGGGTCTGTAATTCCTCCTGACGAGTCACCGACGGTGGTACAAATCGGATCTCGGCAAACGAAATCGGCAGGTGTGACGGCGACAACATGCATTCTTTCAGTTCATGACTTCATCGGTTCGGGTATACTCACCTCTGATTTCTCGAGTTCTCTGTGACTTTTGATTGGTGAAATTATGTACATATGCTTGGTGATAAATTGCTGATATGTTTGTTGGAATTGTTGACTGATCAATTTGGGGACCTTGTATGTATGCCGTGACTGTAAAAGTTGATCTGGTGATTTGTTATAGATCTAGTTGAATGATTTCATGTCATCACAGTGATAATCTGATTTGTTGCAAGATGATAATGGATTCATGAATAACTTTGATGATTTTCGATGAAGATTAGGCTAGATCTGTTTTTGATATGAGAAGATGGTTTTGTCTGATGATAAATCTGATTGTGTACAAATAAAACGTTATTAAAGATTCATATCTGTTAATGATAATCTTGGAATGAACTGTTTTAATCTTGGGTTTTAAAGGGGGAGAATGAAGGGAATGGACGGATATATCCCTCACGTGGGAGGCACGTGGGGGATTTAATGGTAAAAGTTAACACCGTTAGCCATAAAGGACTTGCAATGCAACAAAATTAAAGGTAAAGGATTTGCAGTGCAACTTTTAAACGTTAAGGACGTGCACTGTACTTTTAGGTAAACCTAAACGACGTGCACTGTCATTTTGTCTATAAAAAGTAGTGTATTACATATGGTAGTGTAAATGAGAGTGCATTTTTCTACTGCTGGTAATATATTATGGAATTTGTCTAAAAAATGATACATATGCACATGTGCATCCATAACTGTTACTCGAAAAAAAACGCTTTTTTTTGTAACAAAATATAGCGATTTTTATTAGAAAAATATTAAAAAAAATAAAAAAAATTTGTGGGTTTTTGGATTTTTTTAGGTATTTTTTTTGTGTTCACATTGGTTCTCGCGGTTCTCGCAATAAGGGTGGTTCTCAAATGAACCTTACCCTGTATATATATATATAATTTTCAGTTATAATAGGCTATCTTAAACCCAAATTATTTATGAGTTGATGTTTTGGCAAGCAATGGAAAATTAATAAATATTTGATTCACCAATACACTGAATCAAATCATGATCATTGATTATACTTTTTCATTAATAATTGTTTAAAAAACAATTGTCAACTTGATATGCAAGCAAGAACAATTTCAGTTAATATAAAAAATGTATATAGGAGAAAGGACATGAAATTGGATTATAATATTCAAATGGGATTATTATTATATTCAGGTAGATTTTAAATGAGGAAATTGATGTTTGTGTTGTATATTGGGTTTTAATTTTGTTATGACATGATAAAAAGTAGGAAATCATAAAATAAATATTTATAGAAAAAAAGGACATGAAATGGGTAAATAGCTGAATGGATAGATTGATTGGTTGTCTTGCATGAATGCAAACAAGTGAGTGTGACAACACAGCAGGGTTAATATTTAATTTGTGTGATATCTAATATCTGGATTCCCTCCATATAATCTTGTCTCATGTCCCTTCTGTGCCTCCTTTAGTGCAGTACTACATCATCTTTCATAAAGCTTAAACCCTTGATAATCTGTAAAGTCATATGCATGTGTTTAATTATATGCTAATTATTTAAAATAATTGTTTTGGGACAAAAAGAAGGATGCTCTTATACTGAAGAGGTTTTATGTTGTATCGGTTTACTTGATTCTAGAAGTTCCTTAGTGTTAATATAAAATATTAGTAGTGTTAATTAGTTTGATCTATGGATTTTCATTATAATTTTATTAGTGAATAAATTCATACATCTCAATAGTAATTTGATAACTATTTACTCGTAGGTCTAGTCTATATTAGTATCTGGCTTTCAAAGACTTTAATTGGTTTGTGGTTTCTCTCTCATTGCTGATAGAATGCGTAGTTTCTTTATGCCTTCAGAAAGTGTATAATATAAAGATTTATTCAATCGTACATGATACCAACATTTAAACGTACAAGAAATGGAGTAAATGCCATGTTTTTGCAATTAGATTAATATATTAAACATTGTATTTTTATATTAATATGTTAAACATTGTATTTTTATTTTAGAACATTCCAAATACATAACAAATAAAATCAGATTCAATTAAATAATATAACTTGCTCCAAATACTATATGTGGTAATTTGTTGCAGGTTCGTATATTTGAAAAAATGGGTTATAAGATTTTAACAATCCTAAGTTTCACCTGATAGCCGATGATAATTTCAACTTTAAAAATTCTTTTCAACGATCTCAACTTGTAAGAATTTGGCTCGCACCAATCTTTTTATAACATATAAGAATTTGACATCATCAATAGATTCAAGTGCACCTGCAGTCTCCTTAATTGAATTAAGTGCGCCTGGAGTTTAAAAGGGTCAACATGGGCCAAATTTTTACAAATTGTGATCGTTGGAGGGAATTTTTAGAGATGAGATTATTATCGACCAACAAATGAAACTTAGGATTATTAAAATCCAATAACACACAAAAAAAAAAAAAACCCTGATTTCTTAATCATTGTTGAAAAGGTAAAACTCTAACTAGTATAATATACATATTATATATATATATATATATATATATATTGTAACCAAACACGAACAATGAGATGACAAGTTAAATGGGTTGGTGACTGATAAGAGGTTGTAAACAGTTTATAAAAAACATTGGAACTGGGTTTGTGAAGTGGTCTCATTTATTAAACGGTTTAGAGTGTTCGCTTGTCTATGAATCATGAATTGACACCAATTGAGACTTTAAATAGAAATAGTCGTTTATGTTTTTAAAATTTGTATATGTATTTCACTTAATAAAATTTGTTAGTGTGAAAACTATACTATGCTACAACAAAAAAAAAAAAAAAATTTAACTTTTATTTTTATATGCAATCACTAATTCTTTATGTTTTTCCATCAATCTACTATTTCATTTCCCATAAGACTCATTTGTCGATATCTGTCTAAAGTTTTTTTTCAGCAATGGCACTATAAGGTACCATATGAGATGCATATGTTACAAGTTGCTGATGCAAGAATTCTCATAACAAGGTTTGATTGATATAGAGTGGCTTCTTTAAGTGTTCACTTTCAGTTGTATGCTTCCTATGTAAACAGGGTTAACTTAGTTTAAGGTTTTGTATGTACGAAGCAGCTGATAAAAAGAGTGTCTTGTCTCATGGTCTATAAATCGCCATAATTATAACAGCTTTCTGCAGTAAAAGTAAGTGCTTTCACTTCTAACTGTTTCCTTTTAACTCTTTTGCAACTGATCCAAGTAAAATAAATTATAAATTATTTACTAAATTACGACACTAAGTATAAATTATTTATCTTGTTTTTAACTGTATCATGCACATTGTTTATGTACAATTTTAAATATATGATGAGCTCCTAGAATTTGTAAGTATATGTGGGTTTGAGATCCCGTAAATATATATTATAATACCTAAAGTGTCTTAATTTTATAAGTTGGTTGAGACAGATACATATACACTTGGCCTTAACCTAATTAGTGAAAAATGCTCACTATAACAAGTACATTTTGCTCACACTTTCAAATTCATATATAGTAATAACTTTATGTCACATTTTAACTGGATTATCCACATTTACTAATATATATGCGCTTACAAGCAATTTGTCACGCGGTTCATATCGATACATTAAGTGTGTGATTATGACCTAAAAGTTGTGTGTAGAATATTGATTCGTTGTAGTACATCTTCATTACAACATAAGGTATATGTAAACGCTTGGCCTCGGTTCTTTCTTATTATCACAAGATATGCAACAAGTCGAACTAGATGTTGACGACTTGAATCTTGAAAAACAATTTGTGGGTTTATGAGTGATGCAAATTCTTCAGTTTTTCAAGCACAAATCTGTGCAGGTTCATAGATTCCAATTGTTTGAATCTTTAATTATAAAACAATGTGTAAAAACGAGACTGAAACAAGTATAATTACACAATGTGAAACGTGTATGTCTATCACATCACTTTTCTCTTGTTATTTCATCCTTTCAACATCAATATTTCTTTATAGTTTCCACTCTACAGTTTTTTTGCTTTTATGATGATATGTAATTTTCAGTGTGAAATTTGAGTCAGTCAAAACTGATTGTACAATAGACCCATCTCAACACACGCACGCACAGATGTGACTCAAGATGAAAGAAAGACAGCCACAATTAAAAGTGCTTCTTTGTGTGGTTTGAGTTATCAATGTGTGCAGAACTTGTTCAGAGACGCCATGAATCTGTTACTACATCAATAATGTTATATATGTATATGATTATGATTTTTATACTTTAAAAAATTGTTATTGATTTATACACCACTTTACTTAGTTTTGTGTACTTTTAAACATATATCATTTTATAATAAGAGAAAATACTTAAAGCATATATATAAAATAATTATTTTTAAGTATGTTAATGATGTAATAATCTAAGTAGAAATTATCCCCCGCTTAAAAACTTAGAAACATTTGTAGAAAAATGAGTATTAAACCTGTGAGTGTTGGGATACGCTAAACCGTAAAAAAATTAATGTCCTTAGAAACTTTATAAAATAAAATCAAAACCTTTAAGTAAATCAAGCTCGCGCCTCAGTGAGCATCAAATCGTGAAAACAATGATGTCGAATATGCATACTTCTTCAACGACGGATACATAATTGTTTAGATGATTTATGCAATGCGCAGCTCCGTTTTGATAACGCTTACATCGAAACATAAATAAAAATATATAAGTCAAAATGGTATAGTTGGATATTTATAAGAAATTATATTTTGAAACCTATAAATAAAAAATGAAAAGCTTATGAGTAGGAAATTGGACACATGTGAACGTGTAGTTGGAAAAAAAAAAAAAAAAGGGAAAAAACATTTGATAATGTATAAGGTTTAAATGAGAAATATCGTAAGTTTTTAGAGATCATTATATAGCATTTCAATACAAGTTTCATACCTTGTACATAGTGCTTTCATGCAATCTAACACTATTTAGATGTTACCATAAAGACATATATATATATATATATATATATATATATATATATATATATAGGGTAGGGTTTCAGCGTGAACAACCTCCCAAGAGTAAACTGCGTGAACAGATCTGGACCCTTGATTTCCTTTTTAGTTGTTAATGGTAGGAATGTAATTATGTAAAAAAAATAGATTTAAATCATTATTTTAATAATTGAATTAAGTTACATCTTTCCTAATTTAAATTCATTATCCACATTATGTTTTATTTATTAATAAGATAATTATCAAAACAAACAACAAATCACCAGATTTCAATTTTTTTTATTTCAGATTTCATCACCATAATTCAAATTTTGATTTTTTAAGATCTACGTAACCTTCATATTCCAACGGTATACACATGTGTACTTGGATATAAATAGAACAGTACACATGTGTACTCAGCATCGTACATATGTGTAATTAGCTACATAATATATACATAGAAACAATACCTGTAAAACTATTTTATATTTAACAAATTACAAGTTCCATAATCTTTTCCAAACAAAACAAAAAAACATATAATTACAAGTTCCAGTTTCGTAAAAACAATAAACCCAACATAATCGAAAAAACAAAAAAAAAACATAATCTTTTACAACTATTCGCCACGTTGTATGCTGAATCATCCTTATCGACCTCATACGTGAATCATCCTTATCGACCTTCCATCTCCATTTTTCTCGTTAACGACATCTCCTATAATAGCACAAAAAAACCCAGCAACTAATACTTTGCATAATTCACAAGTGTACATCAACAACTTTACACATTCAATACACAAAAAATTATGAGATATCACAAAAGCAGACGCTATACACATGTGTACATTGCATTAAAAACAGAGCAAAAAACCAAAATACACATGTGTACATCGTAGTAAAACCAGAGCAAAATCAGAATACACATGTGTATATCGCATTAAAACCAGAGCAAATCAGAATACACATGTATACATCGCATTAAAAAAAGAGAAAATAAAAAAATTGAACAAAAAAACTCAGCAACTAATACTTTTCATAATTCACAAGTGTACACCTAATCCCGTGCCAACCCAATCCCGTTGCCCATCTTCGAACATACAACGCATTCCACGTACATGTAAACAGTTAGCACTTTCTTGTTATAGGTGAAGTCAAACCACTTTCATGTTAAAAATTTGGCACATTATTAAATCAATAAACAACCCATAAAATCCTAAGAGAGTTCATCACAGCAAGTTCAAGTTATTCACTGAAACATTTCAACAAACAGTTGGTTTGCATTATATTGCCAATAACATAATCAATGAAAACAGCTACAGAGTTAAACTAAAGTCTTTTATTCATTAAATGCCCACAAAATTGTCACCGTAATTTATAAAAATTGTTAAGTTTAATTCACATTTTTATAAAAAAAATGACCTTTTTATTGGTGACAGCAACCAAGATTTAGAAAACAAGAAAAGAAGTGAAATCAAAGAACTTTCTTGTAAACAATTTGACCCATTATCAAACAACAAACAACCCATAAAAACCTAAGCAAGTTCAACACAAAAAGCTAAAGTTATTCACAGAAACATTTCATCGAACAGTTGATGTACACAACTGGGCACTACACAGTTGGTGTGCCTCCTTACCCATCGGCGACAGGAACAAATTGAAGAATAATATGAACGAAGTTTACCTGATTGATTATTGTGTGTGAGTGAAGATCGATTGAGTACCAAATCAGAAGGAGAATAATCGTCAAAGGAGCGGTGATGTTTGATGTCGATAGGATGGAAGGGCAACGGCGAGAGGTGGTGGTGGCGGTGGGAGGCGGACGGCGGACGGCGAGGAAGGAGAAATAGGAGGCATGTGAACGATGGTGGTGAGGTGATGAGGGTGGTCGGCGTTGCTCCGGTTGCCGGAGCCGAAGAAGAGAACGAGGGAAAGAGCAGGGGGTGTCGGCTGGAGTTTTTGGGTAGGGTTTTGACAATCAATTTATGAGAAAAAACATGATTTATGCAATCAATTTAAGATGGAAAATTACACAAATACCCTTATTCACTTAATTAAATAGTAACAAATAACCAAATAATTACCATCATGTCATTCACTTAAAATCTCAATATCATAAAAATCAAGGGCCCAGATCAGTTCACGCAGTTCACTCTTAGGATTTTGTTCACGTTTGAACCTAATCCTATATATATATATATATGGGAAGTTTCAAATGAAAACCACTAGTTATCGTGAAAACTTGAAAACTAAAAAAAGCCAACAAAACATAACAATTTTTTTTTTGCATACCAATTTTCGCTATTTTAGGTATATAAAAAAACTTAAAAAAAAATTGTAGTGCACATGTGTAATAGTACACATGTGTATGTGTACTACACATGTGAATTATTACACATGTGCACTACAAATTTTTTTTTTTTGAAAAAAAGTTTTTTTTTATATAAATAAACTAGCGATTTTTAATAAAAAAACATTGAAAAAAAATTGTGTGTTTTTTAAGCTTTTTTAGTTAGTTTTCGAGTTTTCGCGATAAAAGTGGTTTTCATTTGAACCATCCGCTATATATATATATATATATAGAGAGAGAGAGTCAGAATTTAGAGAAAACGGGGAAAGTGTGAGAACAGTGAGAACGATTATGGATTGTCAGATCAAAACAATCTATGGATTAGATTGGCACGGTGGCGTTATCGTGAATAACACCAATTTTATTAAGTGGACACGCTTCATTAAGGGTAAAAGGGTCTTTTACCGCTCAAATTCAAAATGCCAACAAAAATGATAACACGCCATTCAAAACAAATAAAACGCCATTAAATACAAAACGCCAAAAATTAGTGATAAAACGCGTTGGAGATTACAGGAAGAGGAAATAAAACAGTAACTGAATTTCAATTATTAACATTTATTAGAAGAAATTTCCTCTTAAATTACGCGCCAAAAACATCATTATATAAATGACGTTAAACATCGCTTCCATAATCACTTCAATCGTTCATTCTGCAAAAAAAACATCTTTTACCAAAAACGCCAAGTTTAACCAAAACGCCAAAAATGACAACCATCGTTTGGTGGAGATACACTCTGGGGATCAGCCAATTCGTCATACGTTTTGACAACAGATGGAGGGTGTATGTTAGGACAATCAAAGCAATTTTGAAGATGGAAGAAGAGGTACAGAGGGGTATCTTATCACTTGGCATCACTCTGGATAACGAATGTCATGAAATACATAAGCTTATGAAAACATTAACAAGGAAATTTGGATCAGTCAAAGTAGATGGAAAATCGGACCCAGTCATAAAATCATGGCGTTTTGATGAGGAAACGGACATGGTGACCGTTATATATGACAGCGGAGAGCAGGAAGACTACCTGCTTGAAGACATCATGACAAAGCAAGGGATTGAGTTCATGAAAGAATTGCACAACGCCACATGTTTGAACATAGACATTGACTCAAAAATGGTGTTGATGCAGAACATGTTCAAATGGGTGAAAATGATGACATGGATGAAAGTCTAGATGAAGATTCCGAGGAAGAAGACGACGGAAGTAATGGATACTTCTCGGATAAAGTACCTTCTGACGAGAAGTTTTAATGTTTTTTTTCTTGGTTTTCTTCTGTGTAATCATTTTTTTTAAGATAATTAAATGCTATATTTCTCGATTTAGTTTCAAAACGCCAAAAAAATACTACAAAAAGTTATTGCTTACAAAACGCCAAAAATAATAAAAAAATATTTTTCATGTTTAATATTTTCTCTGCTATTGTATTTTGTCATGTTGGGCTACATAACGCCATTAAAAAAATGTCAAAGTTGGAAGATGGGACGTCTATCACCCTAAAACTGATAAAGCTGAACAAAACAGTAAATACACACAGTTTCTGAAAAGACGGTTACTTTATTACTATAGTTATTATAATAAAAATCCCGCCTAAACTACGCACCAAAAAACTTTTTTAGACAATTTTATTAAAACGAATTCAAAGGTAGATATGCTACTATATATGTTGGTGATAATTTTTGGAATGTGAAGATAAAAACATGGTCAGACTGTTGTGGTTTCTCTGAAGGATGGCCGGAGTTGGTAAAGAACTTCCGTTGTAGATTCATTCTTATTTGGTGTTCACTATGATTGGGTCTAAAACTTACGAATTGTTGGTTTTCCGTTCAAACAGAGGTACTAAAATATTGTTCCAAAAGGTTGAAGTTGTCATCATGGATGATTTTGTTTATGGTGATGTATGGTGATGAAGGACTTGACATGTTGATTACGGTAAATACATGCATCATTCATTATATAATTATCAACATTTTTGGTTATTATACTACTAATAGTTTAGTATTTAACATCTTTGTTTATTTGTATATTGTTTTGTAGTCTTACCAAAAAGGTAAATATAAGGTTGATCAAGTTCAAGTTGATGAAGGAAATGTCGGTCATGATGTTGATAAAGTTCAATCTCCAAAAGTTGAATCTCAAATAATGGTATCTAATTTTTTTTTTTGAAGGGTGACTTTCTATGTACAGGACCTATCGGTCACCGGGTTCTTGTCAAAGACAATCCCCCGTCAGGCCGTTGCGGACGCGATGTTCTATCGGGCCCCGGCCGCGAACGGGAACTGACCTTCGCCCGGAAACCATACTGCCCCCACACGGGTAAAGCCGCTGGGGTAACAGATGGGTGAAAACCGGGTTGCCCTCCGGATCGAACCATGCCTCGGTAGGAGCGATCCATCACAGGGACGTCCCCCAAATGCAATGGGTGGGGATCGAACCCGGGTCTCCAAGGAAACCCAAAGTTCTTTCCACCACTCCACCACAAGTGGGGGATTATTTTAAGATGTTTAATTATATATATATATATACTTATTTTAAGATGTTTAATTATATATATATATATATATATATATATATTACAATTGTTTAAATATATTTTTGTTTGTATTGTTCTGGACTCTAAATATAAAGGCAAGGTTAAACTTTATGATGTTAATCAAGTTTCATCTTTAAATGATAAATCTCAAAATTTATCAACTATTATTTTTAGTACTTTGTATATATCAAGAACTTAGTAATTTTAAAAGATTTTGAATTGATTGTTTTGTAACACAAAGATAAAAGGGAAAGCTATGTTGATCAAGTTCGATTTTCAAAAGTTAAATCTCATGTAAGTTAATTTACTCTTTTATTTGCTGTATTTTTTGTTTTATAAAATTATTTATTTAAATTATGTTAAACTGTGATTTTTATTGTTATGTAGTTCAAGGATAAAGGCAAGGCTAAGCTAGATGTTGTTGATCAACTCACAATGCCCAAGATTGAGTCTGATGTAATATTATGTTGAAGTTTTTTTATTTGTCTAGAGATATTAGATTTAAATAACCCTGACTGTCACCAGTTGGTCGATAACACTCCCAACTTTCGATTTGTACACTAGCACTCCCAACTTTCAACTTATTGGTCGATAACACTCCATAACTAGCCGAACCCTAACCCAGTTAGCTGATGTAAGCTACCACGTCCTCACAAAATACCACGCCTATAACACCCCAATCGCGTAAAACAACAAATCACGACGGAAACATTGGGGAGTCCCATTACAGGAATTGTTTCACAACACATGGTATTTAAAGTTTTGTCTTATTGAATTATTAAATTACATTGTTTTGAAACAAATCAAACAAATACAAACAATTGTCTTTCGAGTTTTAAGGTAAGCTAAGGCCCGAGTCCATCTTATGTGTAGCATGCGATCAAATCATCAAACAATAGCTCCTGAAACATATGTGAAAAGACAGTCAACATAAAAAGCTGTTGAGAACATAGGTTTTGTCTTTTGTGTATGTCAAATTCATGGCTTTGTATTCATATTACAATACCTCGTCCGACTTCGAGAGTCGACGAGTATGAATCTTGAAATCAAAAAGTGTTTGATATTGCATTATATATAAGCAACTTTACAAGTTGATATAAGTAAAAGCAAAACCTTGTAGCCATGAATTTTGACCTAAAACATTTCTTTTGTAAAACCGAGTAATAAATCGATTTAAAAGAAAACATTATATGGTTTACATCTTTAAGTGAAAATCATTGAGTGACATTGTTCAAACCCATTGTCCTCGTTACAAACCAATCATCCGTGTTATAAATCAATCGTCCGTGTTATAAACCAATTTTTCGTGTTATAAACCAATCGTCCGTGTTATAAACCAATCATTCGTGTTATAAACCAATCGTCCGTATTATAAACCAATCGTCTGCGTTATAAACCAATTGTCTGTGTTTTAATTGTGAAAACTGTTGTCGTTCTTTAATGAACACATTCAAACCTGTGTTAACTATACCACCAAAGGGTATCTTTAACTTGATTAACAAACCAACAAAGGGTTTGTTAATCATAAACAGTTTATGTCGTTACCCAAACTTCCACCAAATCCAATGAACAGTCCGATAACTGGATTGTCAGTCCTATGGTACCATAACATACTACTAGTCGGCTCGGCCAAAGCTAATGAATGTCAATTGTGTTGTGGATAACGCTCCAACAAGTTGTTCATATTATTGAAATCGTATTGTTTATATAAACCATAGACTTTGTTTTGAAAACTTGAAGATGGTTTGGCACATATGAGTCACCCCAAAACATTTAGAAAGCGTAAAATAGTGAGCTATGTACTCCCTTGGGATTGCGTATGTGTTCTTGATCAAGGGAATAAACAAAGCTCAAGTGTGTCCTATTGTGTCGGATAACTATGTTAGTGTGTCGAGACTTTAATCGAAGGATTTAGATAGAATGAAGTCTTATAAACCAAACGAGTGTTGGAACTCATGTGATATGGTTTAACAAACTTAACATACTGATTTGGAAAGGATCCTAAGTTCTTTTGACCCGTTATGACTCGTTAAAGTAGTTTACGCTACTTTAACGGGTCATTAGTGTAATTATAAGTTCGGATGGTCAAATATGACATATGACGAGTCTTACATGCCAAAACAAGTTTGATTATGTTATAACATCAGTTTAGATGTCAAAACTTTGGTTATATATGCTTAAAATCAAATTATGCGCAAAAAGGGTATTTTGGTCATTTTAAAGTACATAACAATTGACTCATCAAAAAACTAACCAAACCTCGGAGGGTTATTCCCTATACAACTATGGTCATAGAAATGCGCTTGGTCGAATCCTAGGATCGACCAAACAGGTCGGATTCGAAAGTCAAAGCGGTGGTCAAACTGCTCGACTTACAACCCAAATAAAAGCACTAAACTAGAAGTAACGAGTTAGACATGTTGAAACATGTATAATTAAGTTATAAGAACTGATATGGTATCAAAACTTGGAGTTTTAATACCCGAAAATATTTTCATCGTAAAATGCACTTTATCATTGTAATTGATAGAGGGCTTTTGTAGAGGATGAAAGTTAAAAAATATTAGGCCTCGAAGTCACCTGAAAAGGTTACAAATTGAAGGAGATATTGCTAGTTGAAGATACGGGCCCTAATATCTTCTTCGATTAAATTCGCGGAATATAGTGGATAAAATGGAAAAATTCCAGTGGGGTTTTCCATGGCTTGATCAAGAGAACAAACGACGAGAACCTTGGCAGCCAATTTTGAAGATTTGTATAAAACCCAGATGATGTTCATGTTTAAGGTTTATTGGTGAAAGTGTTTGATTTTAATTGGATCGTCTGATTAAACGATTTGTGGCGTAACTCACCATCATTTTGAGTTTAATGGTGAGTAAATGAAGTCAAAACGTCGTGTTAATCATTCAAATGCGTCGGGTTGGGTTTCGTTTCGTTTGGGTTGTGACGCGTTTCAGCTTCCATTCGAAGAGAAGGAGAAGATGGGCCGGGTTCTGGATTAACATTTACATTAAATGCTTGGACTGATTTCACCAAACCATGTGATGGTTCAGTGGTAATATGTATTATGTTAGGAACGTGGGGTCCCGGGTTCGATTCCCGTCCACTTCATTCCTTTTCTTCTCTTTTTTTATTGTATGATATAACAGTTATGTGATATATATAATAGATAGCAATTGTAACATAATCTGAGAAGTAGCTCAGTTGGTTACTACACCGTTTATAAATCTAAATGAACAGGGTTCGAGTCTCACCAGAAACCGGTTGCGTCTTTTTCTTTACCTTTTACTAAATATGAAGGTTCAAGAAATGGCAACTTGGTCCCTGATGTTTCTAGTTAGTCAATACAACAGCTTTCAAAATATGTCACCTAGGCCCCTCAATTTCTAATTAAGCTAACAACTATATCCTACCTAACTAGTTTATTTAATAACTTTCAAACATTTACAAACCACCACTCTAACTTGTAACTTCAATTGGCATTTAAACTTAACTTCGTTATGGGATTCTTTTATACAAGCTAACGGTATATATTAAAAAATTAACAATTACTTTATAAAACTAATATCTTTTAGTCCGGAAATATTTATATTAGTTACATAGTTATATAACATTATTAGAAATAGTAAATAACGGAAATTCCATACCCTTTATACTATCTAATGGATCTAACGGAAGGTTATTTATAAAACCGACATTTTAAACTCGAATTTGTTTAACGTAATGCGTATTATCAACAGAATAATAAATAATAGCATTTCCTCATTTATGTTTAATTCGTTTAGGATCTGATTCACAAATCCGGGTCAGATTTTGGGGATCCGATTTTGACGCGTGTTACAGGTTTCATCATAGTCAATTCTTTCTTCTTGTCAGTAACCTTGAACCACATACTAAGCTTTGTTTTTTACAACAACGCCTCATTTCATCAGTTATATTTTTAAAGACCTATTATGCACCAATTGGACATGTATTCTCTGGTAATGGAACAAGTTCCCACACTTGTTGTCTTTTAAACTGAAGAAGCTCTTCCTGCATGGCTTCTACCCAACTATTGTTTTTAATGCCTCTTGGTATTTGACAGGTTGGATTAATGATAGAAAGCCAGCAAATAAGTAGACATTTGAAGTTTGGCTTCTTGTGAGCACTCCTGCACTAATGTCTCCTATAACTTGTTCTTATGGATGAGATCTATGGAAAATCGTGTTCTAGTGTAGGGAATGATATATTTTTTGGTGAGGGGCGTAACTAGGAAATTTTTGGTGAAACCTCTATTGCCATTGTGATATGGTCAACAGTCGTTTGAAATGGTGGTGGTGGGATTGGCCCAAGTGGTGAGTTTGATGTTGAGGATAAATTACTGGTTTTACCACATGCATAATCAGTGGTTTGAGGTTAACTTTCGTCAACAGTGACTCCAGTTGTTGTGGATAGATTTTTGTTTTGTGCAGATGAACTGTGTGGATTAGAAGAGAATTTTTATTGAGTTTGCATCTCAATGTCAAATGTCAAATCCTTTTGTACTAATTTTGATTAACCTGCATCAACCTCAACCTTTGCAGTTACTTCTTCAAAATTGAATTTATCAAGATCAAATAATTCTGCTGGATTTTTTTTAAGGATTTTTAGGGATGAAAGCTCATTGAGTTTTACATTCAATGTTTCTTCTATAGTCATGGTCTTTGTGTTAAACACTTTTTAGGCTTTGGTTGTAGAAGAATAACCCATAAAATATCAAAAATTCACTTTGGCTACAAATTTTGAGATTGAAGCTTTAAGATTCAAAATAACGTATGGGTAGCCAAATATTCCGAAGAATGAGATTAATGGTTTTATTTTTAACAAAATCTCATAGGTAGTCTTTTGATGCCTAGGATTTATTAAAACCATGTTTTAAACATAACATGCGGTATTCACAGTCTATGCCCAAAAGGACAATGGAAGGCCAGAATCCGCAAGCATAGTTCTTGCAACCTCAATAAGGGTTCTGTTTTTTTCTTTCAATAACCCCATTTTATTTAGGTGTTCTACGAATACTGAATTGTCTCATTATTCCTTTTGATATACATAATTCATCAACCTCTTGGTTTCTAAATTATGTCCATCGTCACTTCTGATGGACTTCACGGTAGATCCTATTGTTTTTCAACTTTTATGATAAATTCTTTTAGGATACCTGCAGCTCATCTTTTGAGAGTAAGAAATATGTCCATGTAAACCTAGAAAAATCATCAACTATTACTAATCAATATCTTTTTTTTTTCTTAAGCTCATGACTTTTACTAGGACAAAGAAATCCATATGCAACTATTGTAAGCATTTGGTTGTTTTGGATTCTTCAATAGGTTTATATGATGCCTTGTGTTGTTTACCTTTTAAATAGGAAACACAGTTTCATCGCACTTGAATTGTTTGGTTGGTAGACCTCTGACAAGGTTTTATTTTGTTAGAGTGTTAATTGTTTTCAGACTAATATGTCCTAACCTTGTGTGCCATAGCTTTGTGTCTTTTGTTGAGGCAATAGAGAATAGGCACACATCTTTTTTCGGGTTATCTTTTGACATGTCCACTACATAAACATTGCCACTTATGTGAGCAATAAGTTGTGTAGTGCTTTCATCCATAATTTGGTCAATCTTTTTAACTACATCAGGTCCAACAATTTTACAGGTTTTCTTAGTAACCAATGAGCCATAGCCTTTGTCACTCATTTGTGAAACACTAAATAGATTGAATTTTAAATTACCAATAAGAATAACATTTTCAAATTTTAGCTTGCCAGCCTGGACAGTTCCTGACCCCAACACTTTTCTTTTTGAATTGTTTCCAAAGGATGTCACCACCACAATGAGTATGGAAGTTTGATAGTAGCGCTTTGCATCCAATCACATGTTTAGACCTTCCACTATCTACATACTATAGGCTATCTAGGCATGTAGAAACTCCCATTTTTTAGGCCATTAATGTGCATTCGCAATTATTAGCATCTTTAGTTGTATTACAAGGATCATTGCTTTTTACAACACTATCCTCACCCTTTTCACAAACTATTGTTTGTGCTGGGATAGACATACTCTCAACATTTTGTATGTCAAGAGTTTCTGGTTGTTTTTAACAGTTTCCTTAGTTTTACTGAATTTTTCTTTTAACTCATCTCACAGGTCTTTTGCACTATTACAGTGTAATTGCTCTGCATAGATCTCGTTTGGTAGAGCCTTTGCAACCATATTAAGTGCTTTGGCATCTATCTCAAACTTTTGGAAATCGGTAATAGAGTAATCTTCCGGTTTCTTTGGCTTATGCACATTAGGATTTTCGACACAAGGTGTCATTGGAATATATGGTCCGTACAATACAGACCTCCAACATCCAATGTTTTATGGAGCTAGATAATGCACCATTTGACGTTACCAAGTATTATAATTGGATCTATCAAGCATCGGTGATTTTCTATTACAACTGAAAATAAGGGAATCATAGTTATTGAGTGACATTCTCTTTTGAACTGTAGAAGAAGAACAAAATAAGACACAATTTGAGTTCTACACTTTTCTACTCTAAGCTACGAATAGTATTGGATCTATGTGAGTTGATCTTTGTATGTTAAACTGATTATGAAATCAAGTTTAACATGACCAAGCTCTGATACCAATTGTTAGGATCTGAGTTTGATACTTGTATATAAATATTGATAAAACAATAAAATTCACAAGCAGGAAGATATCATTAATAACTGTTATTCATTAATAATCAAAAGATTCAAATGATTTCAGAATGATTCTACAATCTCCCATTCAGCCTGATCACTCATAAGAACTATTCGTACAAAAGAGAATGTGTGAATGGATGAAATAGATCTCTAATAAGTGAGATCTATATATACTAAGTACTGAAGCTTTGTTCATGATAGGCTGACATCACCCTGATAGTGACGTCTAACATTCCTAACAGAAAAGGTTCCACATATGTTGCAAACACCTGTGCAAATCTAACATCTGATCAAACTATGCTAAACATTGATACAAAACAAGTACTCTTACATTGGGAAACATTTGTTTAGTCTATCCTTAGTTGCTTTGATCCAAACATATGTTTGGCCAGAAAGATGTTTGGTCTTCTTCATCGGACCTTTGCTTCAACAGACCTTGTTTCTTTATGAACAACGGTTCCAAGGTTTTGAACAGATGTTGGTTTACCTTCAACAGATGCTCTAATTTAGGTGTTCAAGATTCACTATCTTTGGGAGGAGAATTGCTTCATCAACTATTTATTTCTTGATCTCTTTGTCATGTTTTGGCTTTTGAATATCATTTGTTCTATTGTAGGTCCAACATACATTCACTCTTCCACATCTAATTAATAATAAAATCATATTAGTATTGTTTTTAATCTATTTAAAACGGATACCTAGGATTCTCTATAGTGGTATTAGAGTAACGTCATGTGAATTAGGTATATTAGTTTTAGCAATATAGAGCACACTTAAGTGCATTAATTTAATAACTTAAAAGCACAATTATCTAGTTTTAAATTTATAAAAACGATTTTTATCTAAACTAAATACACACAAAGAGTAGAAAACCCATAAGGTATTGGTGTTTGCAAAGCGTGATATATTTTTATTGACATTTTAAGCCCATTTTACACATTTGTCAAGTTTTAAATTTATAAAACACGATATTCTACTAACACTAAACACACACTTGGGTAAGTGCACCCATCGTGAGCGTAGTATAGCGTTGGTAAGATACTGAGGTCGTCCAAGGACACAAGAGCTTTTAGTACCAGTTTATCCTCAACGTCTAATCAATCTAAATTTTTTTAGAAAAGATTTTTGTTGGTGCATACGTCTGTCGACTTCGTCTTGTATCGAGTCTAGTATTAGAATTGTTAGATCAGGGCGCGTTTTACGAGAAAATTGGAAGTTTTAGGGTGTTTTGGAGCTAATTCCGTTTGAAAGGGTTAATTCCGCTTGAATAAGACATTGACAGTTTCAAGTGAAATTAACTATATTAATTTCGCTTGAACTGGCACCTGTCTCCTTCAAGCGAAATTAGACCCTCTATAAATAGCTTCCAAGCGAAATCATTTGGAATATTCGTCATTCCGGTACCGAACTGCTGCCGACGCGTCATTTGATCTGTAAAGCTGTGATATCAATAAAACAAGACGATTAATAGTGAAACAAGCTGTTTTCCACGTCTGTTTCTTAGTTTCCGCCTCTGAAACAGACTAGAGCTCTTCTGAACGACTCGTTTGGGTCAAAACTCAATCCTACAAGTTGTATCAGAGCCCAGGAAGAAGAGTTCTTGCCAAAACAGCCTTATTTTCTGACTTCTACATCTTCTTTTTAAAATTGAACTAGTTTTCACGGTAAAAAAGCCTTGAATTTCACATATTGTGTGCGAAACAGAGTTTTAACTAATCCTTGAAAGAATTGGACATTAATTAGGCTTAAAACTAGTAAAAAACCTTAATTTCGTTTGAAAAAACGATCGAATTTGATGACGTCAACAGCGATTCAAACGAGATTAGCAGGTTGATTTCGCTTGAAAAGTCACCTTATTCCGCTTGAAATCGTATTTCCTCTTGAAAAGACACACCTGATTCCGCTTCAAGGAGTGATTTCGTTTGAAAGTGTGTGGTTCCGCTTGAAAGTTATTTCGCTTCAACAGTGATTCCGTTTGGGAGTCTGATTCCGTTTGAAAAGATTGGACATTGAGAAAGAGGATGATGAATGGGTCGATAAACTAGCTGAAGCACTACCACAACATAAGTGGGGAACTTATTTGATGATTGTGAAACACATGAGGAAGTCTGAGAGTATACATTTGGCATAATTCTTTCAGAAAATTGAAGAACAGGAATTGGATATTCAGAAAACTGCTATCATGACGAATCCAAATGCTCAACAAGATGTCAGTTTGTATTACAGAGGGAACAAGTTTGAGGCTACCCCCAGTCCTAGTCCTAAGATCCAAACTGGTTATAGTGCTGACAGTTCGTCTGGAACAAAGGGTAGTAATGTGACACAGAGTGGTGGATCTTCATCTTCATATTCAAGCTTTGATCCAAACTTTAAAACATCAAGTCCTCAACAACAGAATTCAACAAATCTGCAGTGCAATGTCACTTTGAACATTCAAAATGGTCAAAATTTGTCTCCAGAAATAGCCAAGCAACACATGGCATCACTAGTTGCTATGTTGGAATCTTATGAAGGTTTGATTTCAGGCAAGATTGGAAATCCGATGCTTACAAAAGAAGATTATGACCAAATTGATGCAGAGGAACTTGAGTTGATGGATGTGAGGTGGTGTTTGGCCAGTGCTTGTAGGAGAGCAGAAAAGTTTCAACAAATTACTGGTAGAGATGAGTTTCGAGGAATGGCTACTTCTCCATTGGGATTTGATAAATCGAAAGTTACATGTTTCCGGTGTAAAGGAAAGGGACATTTTAAGAGAGAATGCAAAAACAATGAAGCAATTGGGAATCAAGAAAAGAACAATTATTATCAGAAATCAATTTTTCATCAGATTGATCAACAACCTCAACAAAAGGATCAAAAAACTGCTCATGGTAAAATGATCGAAGAAACAAATAAGAAAGCTTATTTTGGGATAATTGATCAAGATGATGAGTTTGTTGCAGAGGGATTTAGTTGGGATAATTACATTCCACAAGGTTCAGGTCTAGTTGCAGAGGGTTTTAACTGGGATAAATATATTCCACAAGGTTCATGTTTTGTTGCTAGAATTCTGGATGAAGATGAGGCTAGTCAGAAAAGAAATCTGATTTTTCCAGATCTTGGAAGTGATATTGATACTGATGATGAAGAGGAACATCATAATAAAGCTAGAAAAGGCTTAGATCCTGACAGCTTTAATTTCTTTTTTGCAGATAAAATGGAGATGCTGAATCAGAAAAAGATTGCCAGATTGAGGAGAGAGTTGGAAGCAGCAAGAATGCTAGCTGATGAAAAAGCAAAGACAGAAACTGGAGAAGAAAATGTTGAACCAGTGACTGAAAAAGTAATAGAAAAAATTGTTGAAGTGGAGAAAGTGGTGGAAAAAATAGTTGAAGTTGAAAAAATAGTTGAAGTTGAGAAACTTGTCGAAGTAAAGAAAATTGTCGAAATAGAAAAAATTGTTGAAGTTGAAAAACTCGTTGAAGTTGAAAAGACTGTCGAGGTTGAAAAGATAGTTGAAAAAATGGTTGAAGCTGAAAAACCATGTTTGAAGTGTTTAGAGTCGTGCAAAGTTTGTGAGGAGAAAGACAAGAAGATCACTGATTTAGAGAAGATTAAAGAAGATTTACTGTCTGATGTGAAGTACGTGAAGGAATCATATGATGTGCTGAACAAAACAGTTGACAGTCTGAAAAAGACGAATTCAGAAATTGAAAATGCAATGACAAAAATGAGCGCAACATTAATGACAAAGCAGAGCGTCATCAATGAGTACATCAAAGACTGTGCTAAGCTGAAACAGGAGTGAGAACTTGAAAAGATTGAGAGTGAAAGGATTAAACTATTACTGTTGAGTTATACAACATGTGATTATTTGATTGATCGTGTTTATCCTACTGTTGCAGGTCTAGAAGCATTCATGGAGAAAAAGACTGAAGATACTGATACTGGTAAGACACAAAGTGTCAAGTATAACAGATGTCCGCCTCCGATCCATGAAAGTTATTCTCCCAGAAATCCTAACGAGGAGCGTCTAAAAAGGCAGTCAACATCAAGTTAAAGTCTGAAATCATTGATGAATTACCAGACAATATTGATGTCACATTCACAGCGTCTGACACTGATCATGAGTCCGAGTTAGTAAAGAAAGTGGTAGATCAGGTGTTAGATATGGATGAAGAGTCAAAACCGGAGTCTAAGTCTGAAAGTTCGAGTTCGTCAGAAAAGAGTCCGAGTTCACCGGTTAAAAGGGTTTACAATAAAGAATTCCTGTTATCAAAATCTAATTTGAATGATGGAGCAATCAAAGTGGCTTATACTTTGAATGATTCAGACAAATTATATTCTGATGAGGAATTTCCAATAAGAAGTGTCAAAACTGAAATGATCAAACAGGTTTTCAAATTAACAGAAATTAATATTTCTGAAATAAAAGATTTAAATCTTTCTGAAAAACCTAAAAAGTACACTTCAAGAGTTCAACAGAGATTGAACAAGAAAAAGGGTTACAGTTCTGGTTCTGGTTATCGAAAGAAACCAAACCACAACGGTAATTTCAAAAAACAAGGTCTTGGTTTTAGTTCTTCAGAAAATTATAAAAATGAGAAAAATTATAAACCAAAAACAAAATTTGTTTCAGGAGGAAGTTCTGAAGATGAGCAGAAGAAACCATTCTGGAAACAATCCAATCAAGAGTTTCTTGCTGAAGTAAAGAAAAATGTAAAGAAGTTTGCTCCAAGAGTTGATAGAAGAACCTGCTTTAAGTGTCAAAAAGCTGGACACATTGCTTGGAATTGCCAAGAGTCCACTTATTCAAAACAGGGAGTGTCTTCTAACTCTGAAATGAGAAGGAAATGTGTTGATAAATCGACTTTGGAAGTTGGTGAAACTTCAAAACGTTTTTACAAAAGATATGTCGATTTGAGCAAACACAAATGGGTTGTAAAATCTGAAAGTAGTTCTGACAATGAATCTGATTCCATAAAATCAGAGGAGTCATTTGTTGAGAAAAAGTTGATAATTCCGTTCCAGAGGTGAACGATGAAAATTTTCCTAAATTGTCAAAGGAAAATTTGAAGTTGAAATCAAAAGGTAGATTTGAGATTTCAGATCAATTCTTTGCTGGTAACAAAGAATTTGATGCTGAAAAGGCGTTTAACGGAAAGGTTAAACATATTTTCGGGAAGATGGTTGATGGGAAGGTTAAAAATGCAAAAGATTTATATAAATCAAAATGTTGGTGGGATAGATGTGTACCAACATCACCCAAGGCTGGTCAGGCTTGGGTGACAACTTTTTCACCATAAATTCCTGACTTGCCGGAGCTCCCAGGTTGGTAAGAGTGGAGCATGAATCGGCATCATTCTTGAGTATGTTTGGTAAATCTACAGGTGATATCTTTATATTGTTATATGTTGATTTGCAAGTGATTATGGTTGGTGAGTGAACCTACAAGAGGTTGAAGCAAGTTTTCACTTACAAAGTGGTAAATCAAGGACATTAAGTTGTACTTGTTTTTACTACAAATGATTGAGAAACAATGTGATGAACCCCAATTTTTACAAGTGATAAAATCAATGAAACTTATTTTCCGGAAAAACCATTTGATTAAAACAAACTTAAGTGTTTTGAAATCAAGGGAAAATAGTTTGTTGAAAGGTGGAGTTCTGATTGTTTATGCAAAGTGGATGGCGATCTGAAGTGATTTGATATCAGTTGTCACTTTACTTGTACAGTTTGTATTCAAATTTCCTTTAAATTTGTTTGCATTTTAGGGGGAGTAAAAATTTCAGAAACTCCAAAAACATTTGAAAATTTTGAAAAAGTCAAAAAACATGATAAAATTCAAAAATGAGTTTTGTTGAATAAAAGAGGAAATGATAGTACATAAGTGGACGATCACAGCATGCTAAAGAAATGGAAAGAAAAATGTGATAAACGGTCTCACTGATGATATGCCAGTAGTTTTTTGCACATTTAGTAAATTGTGACGAGATATAAACCTAAATTTCAAACTTGCTTAGTTCGTGGGTAACATCTCTCGGATATTTGGGTAACCCCTGAAATCTTGTTTGAAGGACCCCTCTTTCTGAGATACTAGGTCTTTATGCTTAGTGATATATGGGGTATTATCCCGGGACTTCTGATAATGCGGAAGCAATGGCCTAGTCCCCGGAGAATACTTTACTGCTTGCTTGAAATATAGCGCCTCCCTCAGCATAAAATGATGAGACAATAAAATTGCTAATCAATGCTATTGTAAAAAAGATCCTCTAAAGGGGACCCACCGAAAGTCGAACCGTCATCTCTCCGCTGAACGGAAGTTCTGACCCGAGCTCTCACGGTTTCACAATTTAACCCCTTACAGATATCATCTAGGTATACTCACCTGTAAGACTGAATATTGGGATCTGGATACGGGAGTATATTCTGAGGTGGGACACGCGAATAAGTTTAAGTGTTTAAGACATTAATCTCGTATCTCGAAACAGTTGAAATTTGTGTGAAAATTTAAGTGGATCAGTATACTGACAATCTAAGTGAATCTTTTAGAACTTAAAATGTTTAAAGCTTAACGGTGTTGGTGATTTGTCTCATAAACTGATATGATCCTCTTACACAAATTCACAAAAATATTGTATGTAAATATTTCTTTACTGCATTTCATTTCATTCAAAAATCCAAAAAGATTTTCAGTGTGTTTTAGTATAAATTTTTTATAAATTCAAAAAGATTTTAGACAACTGATGTTGAAAAGCTGATTTTCAAAATTCCGAGTGCTAAACATGACGAACAGGTTTGGGAAAGTTTGTTTGAAGATGTTTAAAATGGAAATTGATATACATGCTAGTGGTTCATCAGAAACTATAATTGATAAATCATTATTTTTCAATACTTGAAAATGATGTGTTAAGTTTGTGTCTTCAAGTGGTTAGCAGGGTTTCTAAATTTGTTATATCTTATCTTTTATGAAACTTATGTTTTGGGTAGAGAATTTGCAGACGAGCCAAGTTGCGATTCCTGAATCTGTAAGTACCTGAGGAGGAAGTGAACCAGACTACGATCCTAGCACAAGTTGAGGGGGAGTCTGTAAGAGAGGAAGAAATGTAGAAGAATAGAGCCAGGAATTGATTTGAAGTAAGGAAAGAGCTAGATCGAGATTCTGCAAGCCCGAAGACTGATAAAGACTGAAGACATTGAAGACTCGACACTTAAGACTCGTCAACATCCGAGGGGAGTCTGTTGGTGCATACGTCTGTCGACTTCGTCTTGTATCGAGTCTATTATTAGAATTGTTAGATCAGGGCGCGTTGTACGAGAAAATAGGAAGTTTTAGGGTGTTTTGGAGCTAATTCCGTTTGAAAGGGTTAATTCCGCTTGAATAAGACATTGACAGTTTCAAGAGAAATTAACTATATTAATTTCGCTTGAACGAGCACCTGTCTCCTTCAAGCGAAATTAGACCCTGTATAAATAGCTTCCAAGCGAAATCATTTGGAATATTCGTCATTCCGGTACCGAACTGCTGCCGACGCATCATTTGATCTGTAAAGCTGTGATATCAATAAAACAAGACGATTAATAGTGAAACAAGCTGTTTTCTATGTCTGTTTCTTAGTTTCCGCCTCTGAAACAGACTAGAGCTCTTCTGAACAACTCGTTTGGGTCAAAACTCGATCCTACAATTTTAAACATGAAAATTAAAACTAAAAATGCAGAAATAAAAATAAAATAAAAACAGATAGACAAGATGAATCACTTGGATCCGACTCGCTTTTAATGTATCCTTTGATGATTTTTGCACTTTCGGACTTTTTAAGAGATTATCTTAGTTATAGTAATAGGCCCCTCTTTTGAAGGTGACGTTACCCTCAACCCAGTGGTTTGAGTCAGCAAGGATACAATCCCAAAGGTTCGGAATGTTGAAAGATAATTAATTAAGTTATTAATGCGAAAAGTGGTAGGCCCCTCTTTTGAAGGTGACGTTACCCTCGGCTAAGTGGTTTGAGTCAGCAGGGATACAATCCCATGTAGCCGATTTAATGTATTAATAGCAGTTTACAAATGAACGGATCATGCTATTCGCACCCCTGCCATCCAATACCAGTGGGTATTGAAGGTGGTCCTAGTAAGCTTGACCCAGGTCCTTGCAGGATCTATACACTAAACAAGGCAAGAACCTTACTAAACCATTCCCTTAACCCCCGACCAGGTAGCCAACATGCCTCTATATAGACCGTAGAGACATGAATGGTGTAAATCTTTTACTTTATATAGACAGTAAAATAATGCTAAGACACCACAGACAAATGATAAATAAAATTCACCTTCAACATAAGAAACTAGTTGTTAAAGTCATTAATACAAAACCAAATAAAAAGTGCCGAAATATTAAAATCAAAAGTTATACATAAAAGACTTTTCTTCACTAAGTGATGTAAGAGGCTTAACCAAACATGGCCTTTGTTTGGCAAGAACTCTTACTATCAATCTTGGATCCCGAGACTAATACACAAAGATGATTGATGGATGATGGTGGTGGGTGTTGGTGGTTTAGCGGTGGTGGAGTGGTGGCAAAGTGGGAGAGTAGTGGTTTGCCAAGGGATGCTTTTGAAGTAAACCAAGCACCCCTATTTATAGCCTGCACAGAGCTCTGGCCACAGCCCCGTGTCCAGCGGGCACACCCCCGTGGCCAGCCTTTTCTTTTCCTTCATTAAATGCATGTGTCAGCAGAGGGTTCCACACGGCCTGTGTCTAGCGGGCATGGCCCCGTGGGCAGAAACGTATCTGTACTATCAAGATTTTGCAAGATTCTGCGTATCTTAGCGTTGACTACGCCCCGTGCTGAGCTGGGCACACCCCCGTGGTGGTCGTAGAAGCTTCTACAGCTTTGTCTTTTCTGCAGGCATCTGACCACGCCCCTGTGTCCAGTGGGCACGGCCCCGTGGTCAGTTTTCTGTTTCTTTGTTTTTGCTTTGGGGATGCTGCCGAGGGGTCGGGCATGTCACGTTTATTCCTTTTCTTTGTATTTATGTTGGTTTTGGCTGTATATTTGTTCCTTTTGTGCGTTTAAGCTCATTTAGTCCTGTAAATTTAAAAGGAAGACAAAAACACACTTTTCCAACATTAGTACTAAAAAAGGGTTAGTTTTATGCCTCATTTGATGTAATTTATATGTTACATTTTGCACACATCAAATACCCCCACACTTGAATCTTTGCTTGTCCTCAAGCAAAACTCTTTAATATGTGGTTTACAAACCCAAATGGAATAGGTAGAAGAGAAGTTTTGGGCTTGTTTTGAGTGTCGGGGATCCAAGATCTTTATTGGGTTTTATTTTTATTCTATTTATAATTCTATTCGTTATGATTTATTTATAACATTTCATAAGAAAAATTACTTATTCGGGCATAACATGCCTCTTTAAAATTCCATTTATATACAAGTTCACATACCCCACGGGAGATCACTCAATACTCGGCCGAAGATGTATTTTTGTGAAACACTCGAGATCGGCATGGAACCTACTTCTACCATATGCTTGCCAAGCAATCAATCCTCCTCCTTTTTAACTATAAACATTTGTAAATATCAAGAGGACTTTGGGAAAAGGTTAGGCTTGGGCTAAGGGTAGGTGGTTTTGGTTAGTGGTTAGTAAAAATGGCTAAAAGCGTAAAAAGCATCGGTCGTCATAAAACTTTTTTTTTGTGACTTTTATTCAAACTAAGCATATTCAAACAAAGTTTCTTTGAGGAACTTGTTTGTTTATTGCCAGACTTTCATTTTTTTTTATAAAGACACTTCACAAGATAACCGAGCTTTTTACTAAAACAAGGGGTTGAAAAAGAAAAAAAGTTTTGGTGAGTAAAGGGTGTTTGTTTTGTGGGTTTTGAAATGAAAAGGTTTAGGCTCAAAGGGGTTAACTAGGGGGATTTTGGGTAGGTGATAAAAAAAATAATGAAAAATAATGTTGTTGAAAGAAAAATGGGTTAGTCATAATGCCTCAATCATTTACTTACTTGAGTTTAAGTTGGTAAGGACCGGGAATGTATCGTCGTGGCAATTTCTAGAGTCGTAAGAACCAAGCGGCTATTTACACAAGAAACGAAAAATGAGCATTTAGTTTAAAGATATATGCGTGTATGCTCAATAAAGGCTCAAAACTCACTTGTTGTGGGAATGGGTTTATAATGTGATCAAGTATATATAATCAAATTTTAATTAGATTTGTCATGCCTTTTCATAATTTTCTTATTTTGGTTCTTTTTATCATGACTCTATCGGTTGTAAATTTGTAAAAATATAACCTTTTTAGAATTTGTTATTCCCAAATTAAACCAAGACAAGTAAAAAAAATGAAAATTTTATTGAAAAAATTTGGGGTGATTAGCGGTTCCAATAGAGTTTTGTGTAAGGCTTGTGATTACGATTTGCAAGATTCAAGGTTTTAGCATCCCCCCCCCCCCACACTTAAATTACACATTGTCCTCAATGTGTCCCAAAAATAAGTGTTTAGGTTGATTGAATGTGTAAAAAGGTGTTGAAAAACAAGGTTTGGTGTTATAGGGCACCTGGCCACGGCCTCATGTTGGCTGAGCACGGCCCCGTGGTCAGAGTGCCAGTAACAGAAACTTACAGAAATGCGGCCACGGGGTGTGCCTGGTGGACACGACCCCGTGGTGGGCAGGGTTCAGATAAACAACATGTTAGGGTTGTGGGCATGGGGGCGTGGTCGCTGAGTACGGCCCCATGGTGACAGTCTACAAATGGTGATTACAGGTTTGTGGCTTTTGGTTCGGGTTTCCGGGCTTATGTAGCACTAATACTTAGTGCATCCAAGCTTCCTGGGTACCTGTTTTGCTTAAATACCACACCACATAATACATAACAAACATCCTAAACTTACCAAAGTGAATCATCCATCATCACACATAAACGAAAGTAAAATGTAGAAAGTAAAAGGTGTTTAGCAAAGTAAATTGTTCAAACTATGGCACGCAGGCCAGAAATTGTTTTGTGGGATAGAAAGGGGTTAACCTGAGAAACTGCATCCAATGTCACACCACCTCCAATGCCTCTGATTCGTCCATGTCCTCGTCTTCATCGTTTCCTCCTTGGTACACCGTATGCTCCTGGATATAGGTGATGTCATCTTGCATTTCGGAGATGTTGCGCACCATTGCTCCGACCTGGGTGTAGGTGTTGCTGGCCATGTTTTAAGTGTTGCGGGTGCATAATAAGTTTTCCTGCAAAAGATCATGCAAACTTTGAAAGTTAGGAAAACCACCCCCTTGGGAAGAGGAGGAACCCGGTTGGCCTTGAAACTGAGGAGGAGGACGGATTGGGTTGGCGTGAAGAACGAGGGCTTCCTCCGGGTTCCAAACGTGTTCGTGAGTAGTTTGGAAGCGGACTGTCCCGTTACCCATTTCATGGATGATCCCCATCGAACGACATTGGGTAAGATCTACCTTTCCCGACCATGGACCCTTACGGAATGATTTCGGCATGCATTGAAGATAGGTCTTGAAAAGGCTGTAGATCCATCCCCCAAAGAAGATTGGTGTCAGGGAGGAAGCCAACTGATTCAGATGCATATTACGGAGGAGTAGGTGGGGGACATCAAGAGGAACACGGTTGTGGATGCAATACAAGACCGTCATATCACGCAAGTTGACAACACCGGTGCTATCACGCCTTTGACTGAGAGAGTTGCTAAGGACCCTATGAATGTAGCGGTAGAGGGGGTCCCGCAACTGGGAGCTCTTTGTGACACTTAGATCATATGCACCATCCCCTATTTGAGCCCACGCTGTCTGGCGCATGTTAGCTGAGATTTCACGGAGACTACTCGTGTTCTCTTCTTCACCGAACTCTTCCTCGGTGAACAGACCCACTTGCACTCCAAATTGTGTGATAGAGATTGAAAGCACCTCTCCCGCACATCGGAATTGAACTCCTTCTCCGTTGAATGGCTCTGCTTTTGCTTTGAACGCGAAAAAACTGTAGAACTCCATGCTATACTCATGAACCGCATGGAGTCTTATGCAGAGGGCCACCCTTAGTGGTCCCGTGACCAAGGTGTTGAAATGGTCTAGTTGCCCCACAGCTTCTAAGGTATCGAGGCACACTTGTTTTGGTGTTTCTTCGGGCCTTGTTTTCAGAATATCACAGCAGGCTTGGTAGTCCCACTCATTTGGCTTAAACTTAGTGAACTTGTTGGCCATCTCTGCAAAAGAAAACACAAAAAAATTAGCATGAAACGAGAAATTTCATAGAAAACTGAAAACAGAAGGCTAGACACGGCCCCGTGGTCATTGGCCACGCCGTGGTCAGGGTTTTGTTTCCCAAAAATTTCACTTTTTGACCCGGTTTCGAAAAGTTGAAAGGTTTTGGTTGAGCAAGGGCGGTTTTCCCCGAAAATGAAACCCCAAGTGCCGTTTTTCCAAAAACAAACCGTTTACACCTTCAATTTCATCTTTTTCGGTTCAAAAACAAAGGTTTGAGGTTTTTGTTTGAAATCGGACAAATCTACAAACCATTTCAGTTGATTTACTTCCTATAACATGCAACTATACTAATACTAACAGATCTAAGCAAAAATTTGGGGTTTGGTTCGGTTCAAGTTCAAGAACCCTAGATTTTCCCCGAATTTTTGATGTTAATCTACATGCAAATCGTTAAACTAATTACAAAAGAGGATAGAATCATACCTTGTAGATGTTGGATCGAGAAAAGACGTGAAAATCTGCAGAGATTCTTGGAGCAACCAGAGAGTTTTCGGGGGAACGGGTTGTGGTGAAATGAAAATGAGAAGAAAAACGAGTTTTTTCCCGACAGTAGCCGAGCACGGCCTCATGCTCGCTGGGCACAGCCCCGTGGGCGGCTAAAAAATCTCTTTTTTTTTTCTTTTTATATATAGTGCACGTGTGAGTGACCTGTTTCCCGAAACTTGGTTTTAGAAATCGTACCGATTTTTTGAAGCTTTCCCGGAGTCCATTACCTACAAAACATGATGTTAGTATGCAAACCTTTATTTTTTCCTCGACCGCTTATAGCGAGATCTCTTCCTTTTCATTCTCAATGAATACCTGATAAAGCTTAAGCTGTTGTCCGTTGACTTTGAATGGAATTCCATTTCGAGATTTAATTTCAATTGCACCGTGTGGAAAAATATGGGTGATTGAAAAAGGTCCCGACCACCTAGACTTTAATTTCCCAGGAAATAATCGAAGTCGTGAATTAAACAATAGAACTTGATCTCCTAATCGAAATTTATTAGGTTTAATATGTTTATCATGCAATTTTTTTCACTCTTTCCTTATAAATTTCGGAGTTAGAGTATGCTTAATTCCTTAATTTGTCTAATTCATTTAATTGACAAAATCGATTCTTTCCGGCAATTTCAATGTCTAAGTTTATGTTTTTTAATGCCCAGTAGGCTTTGTGTGCTATTTCTATTGGCAAATGACAACTTTTTCCATAGACAAGCTTATATGGGGTGGTACCTATGGTTGTTTTATATGTGGTTCGAAAAGCCCATAAAGCGTCGTCTAATTTATCGGCCCATTCTTTTTTATTTAATCCTACGGTTTTTTCAAGTATTCTTTTTAAACCTCGATTAGTCACTTCGGCTTGTCCATTTGTTTGAGGGTGATACGCGGTTGAGATCCGGTGATAGACCCCATATCTTGTTAAAAACTTTTCAAGTTGGTTACAAAAATGGGTACCCCTATCATTTATTAATGTTTTTGGAGTTCCAAAACGAGAAAACAGTCGTTTCTGGAATCTTACCACAACTCTTCCATCATTTGTTGGAAGAGCTTCGGCCTCAGCCTATTTTGACAATTAATCCACTGCCACAAGTATATATTTGTTTCCTTTTGACGGTGGGAAATGTCCCATAAAGTCTAGTCCCCACACATAAAAAATTTCACAAAATAGAATGCCATTTTGTGGCATTTCGTTTTTTGAAGAAATATTACCTGATCGTTAGCATGCATCACATGTCTTGATAAGACTTTGGGAGTCTTTGTAAATGGGTTGGCCAATAGAATCCTGAATCAAATACCTTTCGTGCGGTACTAGCAACTCCATGATGTCCTCCGTATGGACCTTCATGAAAATGGCGGAGAATTTTTCTTGCTTCACTACCATGTACGCATCGTCGGATAAGTTGGTCGGCACACATTTTGAAAATATAAGATCTTCCAAAAAATAATGATTTACATCGTCAAAGAATTTTTTTCTTTGATGATGTGACCATCCTTTTGTGACTATTCCACTAGCTAGGTAGTTGGCGCAGTCGGCGTACCATGGTTCTTCTCGGCATTCCACCATTTCTAAGGACTCCGTTGGGAATTTTTCATTGATGAGCTCGTCCCTAGTTGCCTCTAAAGCTGGATCTTCCAAACGGGATAGATGATCTGCAGTGGTGTTTTATGTTCCTCTTTTGTCTTTTATTTCAATGTCGAATTCTTAGAGGAGTAGAATCCATCTGATTAAAAGCGGTTTGGCATCTTGTTTCTTAAAGAGATAACGAATGGCTACATGGTCTGTAAAAACTATCGTTTTAGAAAGAACAAGATAAGAACGAAATTTATCAAAAGCAAACACTATAATGGGTTTGCTGCTGGCCAAGCTGCGTTGAAAGCGGAATCAAGCAAAGTCGCTAAACACGAGAAGGCTTGTTTAGAGAATCAACATGTGTTTATCCCTTTCGCTTTTGATACATTTGGTTCCCTAGCCCCAGAGGCTGTGGAATTTCTAAACAGGGTCCAACAGGTTGTGAATAGTAATCTCTCAACCTTTAAGGGTCGTTTCGTCTTTAGTAGGATTGGTTTTGCAATTCAAAAGGGGGTTGCGGCGCAACTTGTTGCCCGTTTACCTGCCACTTGTTTGTAATTTGCTAATTTGGGATAAGTAAAATACGAATATTTATATACCAAAAAACACTATAACTAGTAATTCTTTTTCAGTTGTTGTGTAATTTTCTTGTGCATCGTTAAGTGTTTTACTAGCGTAATATATTGGGTGAAAATGCTTATCTTTTCGTTGTCCCAAGACAGCTCCAACTGCAAAGTCACTTGCATCGCACATGATTTCGAAAGTTAATTTCCAATCAGGCGCTATTATGATAGGTGCATTGAATAGAATTTCTTTTAGAGTTAGAAATGCTTGGTTGCAATCCTTGTCAAAGATGAACGGAGCATCGTTTTCAAGTAATTTTGTTAAAGGTCTTGAGATTTTAGAAAAGTCTTTGATAAATCGTCTATCAAATCCGGCATGCCCTATGAAACTTCTGATAGCTCTAACGGAGGATGGGGGTGGTAATCGGGAAATGGTGTTTATTTTAGCCCGATCAACCTCCATTCCTTCGCTTGAGATTTTATGACCGAGTACTATTCCCTCCGTTACCATGAAATGGCATTTTTCCCAATTAAGGGCGAGGTTACTTTCCTCACAACGGGACAACATTCGTTCAAGGTTATCGAGGCATTGGTTGTATGAATCTCCAAAGATAGAAAAGTCTTCCATGAAGACTTCCATAGTCTTTTCTATCATATCATGGAAGATGGACACCGTGCAACTTTGGAAAGTTGCGGGGGCATTACATAGACCAAAAGGCATGCGTCGATAAGCAAAAGTTTCGTAGGGACATGTGAATGTTGTCTTTTCTTGGTCTTCAGGAGCTATCGATATTTGAAAGTAACCTGAAAAACCATCTAAAAATAATAAAATTTGTGACCGGATAATCTTTCTAACATTTGATCAATAAAAGGTAAGGGAAAATGATCTTTCCTTGTTGCCTCATTTAATCGACGATAATCTATACAAACTCTCCATCCGGTGACGGTTCTTGTTGGTATTAATTCATTTTTTTCGTTAGTGACCACCATCATACCTCCTTTCTTGGGAACTACTTGGACGAGACTTATCCAAGGACTATCGGAAATTGGGTAAATGAGTCCGGCGTCAAGTAGTTTTATGACCTTATTTTTAACCACCTCTTGAACGTTTGGATTTACTCTTCGTTGTGGTTATATTACTGATTTATAGTCATCATTCGTTAAAATTTTGCGCGTGCACATGGAAGGGCTTGTTCCTTTAATATCTACAAGCTTCCATGCAATCACGTTTTGTGTTTTTTCAAAAGTGTGATTAATTTTTCTTTTTCTAAATTAGTTAATTTTGAAGAAATAATTCCAGGTAGCTTACCATCCTTATCGAGAAAAGCATATTCCAAACCTTTTGGGAGTTCTTTGAGCTCAAGTGATGGGTCTTTAGGAGACTCCTTATTTGGTTGCTCATTTTGGTCAAGAGCCAAAAAGGTTTGTTCAATGGCGACTTCTTCTTCGACAAAGTGGTTGATTTCGTCTTCCGTATCGGGTGGTTCATCTTCATCTTCATCAAGGGGGTCGTCATTGCCGATTGGATATTTTATTGATTGGTCAAGATCGTCATATTTTTTGTTGGCCCCTAATTGAATGGGTAGGTTGTTTTGCTTCCGGTTAATTAAAGCTTTATGGGTTTTCACAAAAGGTCATCCCAACACAAGTGGAGCGTCATCAAGGATGACAAAGTTGGTTGGGACTACCGTTTGATTTGTTTGGACTAACACATCTTCAACTGCTCCCAGTGATTTTATTATTTTCCGATTAGAAAGAAAAATGGGTATTTGAAGTGGAGAAAAATTACTAATACTTAACTTTTTGAAAATGTAGTTTGGCATTATATTAACACAAAGATCTTTATCAATTGTAATATTACTAATAAAGGAGTTTTGAAAGAAACATGGAACCGGTGTAATGTTAATTTCAAATGGATCATATTTTATTAGTGTTAGTGTTTAACTCTTTTAAAAACTTAGCATGAGTAGGTACCAAACAATGGTTTTCAAAAGAAGGTGTTAAGAGATTAATTTCTTGAAAATTAGACTCTTTTTGAAGATTATCGTTTTCGGACTTACCTTTTTCATTGTTTGGTTTATGCGTCGGTTTTTCACTTACTTGTTCTTCCATTTTTACCTCTTCCATTATTACCTCTTTATTGCAAACTACCTCTTCTCTCACGCGGGATTCCTTTTCCCTTGCGCGGGATTCTTTTATATAGCGTTCGATAGTTTTGAGGTGTTCTGTTATTTTTTTGGCTACGGGGAGGATAGTTGGTGGTTCGTCAAAGTGAGCGGGATAAGAATCCAAAAAGCTTGAGTGCGGAAGTTCGATCCTTGGTCCCTCATAATACTCATATGAGGTAGATGGTTCACACCATTGTTCCTTATTGTATGTATATGATGGAGAAGGTTCATACCTTGGTTCTTCATAATACCCATATGAGGTAGGTGGTTCACACCATTGTTCCTCATAGTAAGTATATGAAGGAGATGACTCTTACCTTGGTTCTTCAAGATATGAATATGAGGGAGAAGGTTCATACCTTGGTTCTTCATAGTATGTGTATGAAGTGGTTGGCTCGTACCTAGGCTCCACATAGTATGTATATGAAGTGGATGGTTTGAAGAGGTCACAATATTGTACCGCGTGAGGATTACCGCAAATGGTACAATACTCTTCTTCAAAATCATCCTCTTCATAGTGGTAGTTGTAACCTCCTGACTATTGATCCATAAGAATCACTCAGCAGACCACAAAAGAGTCTCTGGACCAGAAAACAAAAGATTAAAACAGAAACAGAAGCTCACCACGGCCCCGTGTTCAGCGAGCACGGCCCGTGGTCAGGATCTGTATCTGGGCGTTTTAGAAATTATTACTGGTTTGGTTCAGCACGGGGGCATGTTCAGTGAGCACGACCCCGTGTTCGGACTCTGTATCTGGGTGTTTTGTTATTTTTATGCAGCACGGGGGCGTGTTCCGTGAGCACGGCCCCGTATTCAGACTAATGTAATGCAAAAAGTTCCTAAAAATGTAAAAATGTGCCCGCAGTTTTAAAAAGATTTTTGAAAAATGATTAGGCTGTCGATTTTAAGCTTTCTTAAAATCCTTGTGTCCCCGGCAACGGAGCCAAAAACTTGGTGTGTGCAAAGCGTGATATATTTTTATTGACATTTTAAGCCCATTATACACATTTGTCAAGTTTTAAATTTATAAAACACGATATTCTACTAACACTAAACACACACTTACGCAAGTGCACCCATCGTGAGCGTAGTATAGCATTGGTAAGATACCAAGGCCGTCCAAGGACACAAGAGCTTTTAGTAACGGTTTATCCTCAACGTCTAATCAATTTAAAATTTTTGAGAAAATATTTTAAACATGAAAATTGAAAACTAAAAATGCAGAAATAAAAATAAAATAAAAACAGATAGACAAGATGAATCACCTGGATCCGACTCGCCTTTAATGTATGCTTTGATGATTTTTGCACTTTCGGACTTTTTAAGAGATTATCTTAGTTATAGTAGTATGCCCATCTTTTGAATGTGACGTTACCCTCAACCCAGTGGTTTGAGTCAGCAAGGATACAATCCTAAAGGGTCAGAATATTGAAAGATAATTAATTAAGTTATTAACACGAAAAGTGGTAGGGCCCTCTTTTGAAGGTGACGTTACCCTCGGCTAAGTGGTTTGAGTTAGTAGGGATACAATCCCAAGTAGCCTTTTTAATGTATTAATGGTAGTTTACATATGAGGGGATCAAGCTATTCGCACCCCCGCCATCCGATACCAGTGGGTATTGAAGGAGGTCCTAGTAAGCTTCACCCAGGTACTTGCAGGATCTATACACTGAACAAGGCAAGAACCTTACTAAACGATTCCCTTAACCCCCGACCAGGTAGCCAACATGCCTATATATAGACCGTAGAGACATGAATGGTGTAAATCTTTTACTTTATATAGACAGTAAAGTAATGCCAAGATACCACGGACAAATGATAAAGAAAATTCACCTTCAACATAAGAAACTAGTTATTAAAGTCATTAATACAAAACCAATTAAAAAGTGCCGAAAGATTAAAAATCAAAAGTAATACATAAAAGACTTGTCTTTACCAAGTGATGTAAGAGGCTTAACCAAACATGGCCTTTGATTGGCAAGAACTCTTACTATCAATCTTGGATCCCGAGACTACTACACACTCTAAAGATGGATGATGGATGATGGTGGTGGGTGTTGGTGGTGTAGTGGTAGTGGAGTGGTGGCAAAGTGGGAGAGTAGTGGTTTGCCAAGGGATGCCTTTGAAGTGAACCAAGCACCCCTATTTATAGTCTGCACAGAGTTCTCGCCACGACCCCATGTCCAGCGGGCACGCCCCCTTGGCCAGCCTTTTCTCTTCCTTCATTAAATGCATGTGTCAGCAGAGGGTTCCACACGGCCCGTGTCCAGCGGGCACGGCCCCGTGTGCAGAAGCGTATCTGTACTATCAAGATTTTGCAAGATTCTACGTATCTTACCGTTGACCACACCCCGTGCCAGCCTTTTCTCTTCCTTGATTAAATGCATGTGTCAGCAGAGGGTTCCACACGGCCCGTGTCTAGTGGGCACGGCCCCATGTGTAGAAGCGTATCTGTACTATCAAGATTTTGCAAGATTCTACGTATCCTACCGTTGACCACGCCTCGTGCTGAGCTGGGCACGCCCCCGTGGTGGGCGTAGAAGCTTCTACAACTTTGTATTTTCTTCAGGCATCTGACCACGCCCCCGTGTCCAGTGGGCACGACCCCGTGGTCAGTCTTCTGTTTCTTTGTTTTTGCTTTGGGGATGCTGCCGAGGGGTCGGGCATTTCACATTTATTCCTTTTCTTTGTATTTATGTTGGTTTTGGCTGTATATTTGTTCCTTTTGTTCGTTTAAGCTCATTTGGTCCTGTAAAAAACAAAAGGAAGACAAAAACACACTTTTTCCAACATTAGTACTAAAAAAGGGTTAGCTTTATGCCTTATGTGATGTAATTTATATGTTACATTTTGCACACATCAGGTATAGTATAACTTTCGATAAGAACCAAGTATCGTCCAAGGATGCATTTCCTTTACTCAACTGTTTATTATTATTTTGACCATCCATATTTTTAGTTAGTTTAGTAGACTAATATAGTAATATTTGACTCTTGGTATAGTCTTTCTAAATTAATATAGCTTTCTTTATGAAATAAGGAAAATGGTTAAGATTTTCATTTTATCTTTTATGAAAATTGGAAGCGGCTCCTTGGTCCGTTTAACGACATTCCCTCAACCTTACCACAACATATCGATAGACTGGTCTAGAAATATGTCCATAATGAACCATCGCTAGCCTCTAGACTAGTAAACGATATGCAACAACAAGATTGGTTTAAGGCCGCCTTGGTTTTATTTATTTTTATAACTTAATTAATAATTAGTGCTTGTATTTCAAGGTTACAACAGAGATCTTTAATTAATTATCGAAACAATTTAGACATCAAATTACGAATAAGCAAAACAGTCCCATTTCACTTGTTATTTGCTACTTCACCGAATTATCCTATCCCTTCATTAATTCACCCCCAAAATCGCATCTGGTGCATGAAGCCTTTTCAATGGATCTCGATGTAATATCAGAAGCCTTTTATTATCCCAAGATCTAGTTCATACCAGAAGCTTGTAACCTGAATCTGATTCAATACAAGAAGCTTACACTGGATCTGATTATGGGAACCATAAGCGTACGCACACCTTAGACAAGTTAAGTTAAATTAATAGGGTTAAATTAAGTGGTTAAGTTAATTTAGTTTCAAAGGTGTGCATTTGCACATTTTCAATCATCGTACGATTTCCGAACATTTTCATATTTAATAAAATCTTGTATTTTATTAGCAAGAATGTATAATTATCAATCATTATACAATCTCGAGCATTTTTTCAATAAAATCTTGTATTTTATTGGCGAGAATGCAAAATTTCAATCATTGCACAATTTCGATCATTTTCATGTTCGATAAACTGTTATACTTTATTTACGAAACGCGTAACTGTACGATCGAACGAAACGATATCCATGACATTTCTGTACAAAATCCAAGTTACATATGCCTTAACACCTTTATATAACCTAAATATTGGGTTAAAAGGGGTTAAAAGTGACAAAACGCAACATTACAACTCTAGGGGCCAAATTTGCCAAAAAGCAAAACTTGGCCCCCAAGACTGGCTTACGGACCGCAAAGGGCACCCCCATATGGTACATAATGGGTGCCCAGCACAGCAGATATGTGGCATCTTCTTGTGCAAAGCCTTGGTCCCAAAGTTCACGAAATTTCAAGCTTCTAGCCTCCATTTGACATGTGTTAAGACCCTCCTCTGATCATGACACATCAAGGACACTTGGAATGATCTTGAGGGCTCAAGAACACTATAAAGAGCAAGGGAACTCCTCATTCCAACTTGCTCTATTCTCATCTTCTTTCTCCCACTCTATTGGAGCTTGTTTCTAGCTTTTGGAAGCCTCGTACTGAGTTCGTAAGTGTTCCTCAACACAAGTAAGTGCTCACTCCTAGTCTATTTCATTTATTTTATGTATTTTGGGCGAAAAGTCAAACATTTTGACTTTCGGTTCTGACCATTTTAGGTCAAGTCAAAGTTTGATTGAACTTTGCAACGTAATCGTAATCATGAAGGTTATAATCTCTTGCGATTGCACCTTCTGGTTACCATATTTACTAGGCGAAGTGACGAGTCAAAGTTTTATTTATTTAAAAGTAAAAAATGCGCATAAGTGCATTTTATGACGAAACAGTTTTCGGGTTTTAAAACTTAAAGTTTTGACACCAAATCAGTTTCATAACTTAATTACACATGTTCCAACATGTCTAACTCGTCATATCTAGTTTAGTGCTTTTATTTTAGTCGTATGTCGAGTGGCTTGACTACCACTTTGACTTTCGAATCCGACCCGTTTGGTCGATCTTAGGATTCGACCAAATGCATTTTTATGACCATAGCTATATAGGGAATAACCCTCTGAGGTTATACCTTATGGTCATAAGGTTTGGTTAGTTATATGATGAGTCGTTTTTATGTTCTTTTAAATTGACCCAAAATGCCTTTTTTGCGCATAAATTGGTTTTAAGCCTATGTAAACAAAGTTTTGATATCTAAACTGATGTTATAACATAATCAAACTTGTTTTGACATATAAGACTCATCATAGGACATACTTAACCATCCGATCTTATAATTACGCTTATAACCCGCTAAAGTGGCGCAAACCACTTTAACGAGTCATAAGGGGTCAAAAGCACTTAGGATCCCTTTCAAATCAGAATGTTAAGTTTGTTAAACCATATCATACGAGTACCAACACACTCGTTTGGTTTATAAGACTTCATTTTATCCGAATCCTTCAATTAAAGTCTCGACACACTAACATAGTTGTTCGACACATTAGGACACACTTGAGCTTTGTTTATTCCGTTGATCAAGGACACATATGCAATCCCAAGTGAGTACCTAGTTCCCCTCTTTTATGTTTTCAAATGTTTTGGGGTGATCCATATGTGCCAAACTATTTTCCAAGTTTTCAAAACAAAGTCTTTGGTTTATATAAAACAATACGATTTCAATAATGTGAACAACTTGTTGATGCGTTATCCATAACACGATTGACGTTCATTAGCTTTGGCCGAGCTGACCAGTAGTATGTTATGGTACCATAGGATTGACAACACCGTTACCAGACTGTCCACTGGATTTGGTGGAAGTTTAGGGAATGACAGAAACTGTTTATGATTAATAAACCCTTTGGTGGTTTCTTAATCAATTTAAAGAGACCCTTTGGTGGTCTAGTTAAAGAGACCCTTTGGTGGTCTAGTCAAGACAGGTTTGAATGTGTTCATTAAAGAACGACCACAGTTTTCACAATTAAAACATGGACGATTTGTTTATACAAAACAAAGACGAATGGTTTATAACACGGGCGATTGGTTTATAACACGGGCGATTGGTTTATAACATGGACGATTGATTTATAACACGGACGATTGAACGATTGGTTATAACAAGGACAAATGGTTTTTGAACGATGTCACGCAAATATTTTCACTTAAAGATATAAACCATTCATTGTTTTCTTTTAAATCGATTTATTACTCTGTTTTACAAAAACAAATGCTTTGGTCAAGATTAATAGCTACAAGGTTTTCAAAACTTAAACCAACTTGTTTTAGTTGGTTAAATATATTGCAATATCAAAAAATTTTGATACAAAGTTTTCATTTATCGACTCTTTTAGTCGGACGAGGTATTACAATAACAAATACAAAGCCATGAATTTGACACACATAAAACCTATGTACTTGCCAACTTTTTATGCTGACTGTGTTTTCACATATGTTTCAGGAGCCAATGTTTGATGATTTGATTGCATACTTCACAAAGTATGGATGCGGGCTTTAGTGACTTTAAAAATTGAAAGACAATTTGTGACAACCGGGAATTTCTAGGCCTTTCACTACGTATCATTTCTATTCATATTCTGTCATACGTTGCAACCTTGTGTTTGTTATGGGTAATTAATAAAGGTGTTTGATATATTTGAAGGTTATAAATGAATGTATAAGAGTTGTTAACTGTTTATGTTTCATGAGTTTCGGGTCGTACACCCCTTCATAACTACACACGCACACACACTCGTGTATTATAGTTCTCGGCCCAAACCCCCATCACTTGTGTCTCAACTCTCGTCCCTTAACGGAGCCCAAAGGCTGGGCCCGGCTTACTTATCTTGAACGCATACACACATGTTGGGTGTGGTTCTCATAATTTTGAAAAACACACAAACTAACAAACTCTAATTCCATTCCTAACCTCTCGAGATCGACGGCTGTGGTATTCTTTGAAGCCCTCTCCTTCTTACAATGTCATCTTCCTTGTTCTAGCCTACACTACACACTCTCTCGGTTAGTCTTGATCACTATTTTATTCACTAGATGATGGTTGTGTTTATAGTTATTGATGACTTGCATGACGAGCATGATGTTAATACGGATTTAATTGCATGGAATATGGTTGATAGATTGATTTGATAGTATGTTTACCATTAATCGATGAATTAGGGTTACATGTTTTGAATATGTTGGCGATTTTGTGTATCTGGATGTTCACTGTTTTCGATCGGATTGATGATCACTTGTGATTAACAAATTAATGGTTCTGGTTGAACATGATTAGTGCATGATTAGGGACATGTGAATCGATGAAACTGTTGTGTTTTTGTGGTTTAGATGTATGACGACAAGTAGGGTTTGTATGAACATGTATATTAATTGCAAAAATTTTGCTGTTTGATCAGATTTGTAATGAGATAAAAGTGTTAACAGGTTTTATGGAGTAAATGTTGAACTGGGGTTTGATGAGTTACACTTTTCAAGGTTCCGACTGAGGTTGCGAGTCGAAATCGGTCGGTTCCAACTCGAGATCTCCGTGGTTCCGACTCGAAATTCAACATCACATAACAAGAGAACCCGAGACCAGCTTAGTTGCGAGTCGAGACCAGTTCGGTTCTGACTCGGGACCTTGAGGTTTCGACTGTTGAATATGTCACTCGAGATCCTTGAGTTTCGACTCGAGATCTCGAGGTTAAGAGTCGAGACCTTGTGGTTTCGACTGATGGCCCACTCGAAATACTACTTTGAAACTTTTGGGGTGTACATGTGATTGGGCCGCACACTGGTTGTTGGGCCACGAACAGAAACCTAATCGCATACTTGGAACCAGGTCGTACACTCTCCGTTGGGCCTGAACTAAATAGGCTGCACACTTATAGGAATCGTGTTTTGGATTGTTAAGTGTTTGTTTGAAATATGGACTTGTGATGTAAACTTGTATGTGGCCCGAATGGCATGTTATATGCTACGTGATGACTTTAATGCATGCAGTCTGTTAAAATACATGAAATACTTGGATGAATTCCTAACTGTAAATGGTAACCATATTAGGGCGTGGTTGACTAACCTTGAACAAGTAATAAACTTACTGAGCAAATCTAAGGTGAGTTCACTACTCTTTTACAAGCATGCGTCCCGGGGAGGGATAAAAAAACTGGTTATTCAAGGGAGGAATACTTGTAATACTGTAGTTTAACTTCTTTGTTGGATAATACACTCAACTCTATCACTTTAAGTTCCATCTTACTACCGAACTAGTTGCCGGGGAGGCAACGGGGTATTAGTTGATAGCGCTATTAGGCTTGACAACCTTACACTGTACTAGGGAGGACGGGCGTGAACTAATGACCTTAACCACATGACCAACGTTGATAGGCATTGGGTAAGGGCAAACAAACTGATGTCATCTTGCGGTATTCGAGTTATTATCAACATGTCTTTAAACTTAACACTTGGTAACTGAACGTTTTACAAAACTGTGAACTCACCAGCTTTATGCTGATATACTTTTCTGCATGCTTGCAGACCGTTAGATACGTGGTATGGGACTGGTAGTCTGGAATGCTGGAGTGGTCATGAGTCATGACGCTTGGAGAGATATTGAATGATGCCTTGTTTAAACATTATGGTTTTTGAAATGCTTGAACAACTAAATTATGCTTCCGCTGAACGTAAACATGTTTTAAGTTAAATGTTTGAATTGCACTATTTACTTTGAATGGGAATTTTATTTATTACTTTAGTGTTAGTTTGACGTGATTAGTGGCTAGATCCTGGTACGTCACACGCCTCGCGGGGGTTTCCACATGTGGTATTTTGGGGGTGTGACAGTTTGGTATCAGAGCCACTGGTTATAATGAACTAGTTTTAAAACGTTTTTATAAAACCAGACTATAACCGAACAGTTCTGAAATCGGCCATGACACTCAGCTCTAGATTGCAAGGTTCATCTTTTACTTACAGTCCACATTATATGTTTAGCGTATACTTGGTTATGATAATGCGTACGATTACGTTCTTAGCACTATAGTATGATTACATGTGTTGCTTGCTTAGGTTTTGATGTGTTGATAGTGTGACATTACCTCCAGACTTTCGTGACCTTTATTTTCGTGATAACATTTGTTCTGCTAGTCGAATCTCGAGTTTGGAGGAGGTGAGATGAGCATGCAAATCACATTATCATTATGGGTGCACACATAATAATAATGTGGGGTGCATGTGAGTCCCAGTTAGGCTTAGCAAGTGTGAAAGGGGTTTTGACCCATTATCAGACATAATGAGAGATCCAATAATCTATAGAAGTCAGAGCAATGATTGACTTCTACTCAGTCGTGATCCTTACCCTTTTCGTTCCTCTCACGGATGCAGAATCATGAACGGACGTGATGGACGTGATGGTGGACGCGGTATTGGCCGCGGTGGTGGGCGAGGAAACATCGCCATGACTCAAGCAGAGTTGACAGACCTGATTAACACGTGTGTGGTTGAAGCTTTGGCAGCTCAGCAAGCTGGTACGGTATCTATCAGTTGATTCTTGATTCCTTAAATCGTATACTCGACTCTCATTCATGCGTTGTACTTTATTTCATCTCCAGGTCAACCTGGAAACCAAAATCAGAACAATCCGCTTGCTTGTACTTTCAAGATGTTTATGGATTGTAAGCCACATACATTCAGTGGAACCGAAGGAGCAGTGTGAGTACTCCAATGGTTCGAGAAGGCAGAGTCAGTTTTTGCAATATGTAACTGTCCAGCTGTGGACAGAGTAAAGTATGCTTCGGGCACTTTGGAGGACGATTCCTTGACCTGGTGGAACACCCAGGTACAGATGTTAGGGATTGAGATGGCAAACGCTACTACTTGGGATGATTTCAAATTATTGATGAGAGAAGAGTACTGTCCTCGTGACGAAGTGCAGAAGTTGGATAACGAGTACTATAATTTGAAAATGGTGGGATCTGAGATCGAGGCTTATATAAAATGATCTCATGAGCTTGTGAACATGTGTCCTAACTTATCATGCTCTCCGCACAGGAGGATCGAGATGTACATCAACGGCTTAGTGCCACAAATCAAGGGCTTGGTTACAGAAGCAAACCTTGACAATTTGCCACGAATCATCCGGTTAGCTCACAAGATTACCGACCAGGAAGTTATGTGTGGCTCGTTACCGGCACGTGGTATTACAACTACGACCCCTACTACTGACAACAAACGAAAGTGGAACGATACGGACAAGGCCTCCAACTCAAACCAGCAGCATAAGAAATCTGATAACAATAATAGTCGCAGTTTCAGCCAGTCTTCCTCTACCAACCAAAACCAGAATAGAAACCAGAATCAAGGCTCTTACGTGGGCAAACAACCGAAGTGCAACAAATGCAATTACCACCACCACGGGTCATGTACCCGATCCTGTCATAGGTATGACAAGGTGGGTCACATGGCGAAGGATTGTAGGGCCCCATTCCCAAAACAACAACAACAACAATACCTGCAGCAGCAACCACCACAGCAACAACAGCCGCAACAGCAACAAAGGCAGCAGCCCCAGCAGAATCAAGGTGATCGGAGGGGATGTTTTCAGTGCGGAAACGAGGGCCACATCAAGAGAAATTGCCCCCAACTAAATCAGAATGCTAACCACAATGCTTGGAACAATGATATCAACAACAACGCTGGGAACAACAACGGAAATAATGATGGAAATGGTGCTCATAGAGAGCATTTACTATTGGTGCTGGTGATGCCAGGAATGATGGCAACGTTGTGATCGATACGTTTACTGTGAATAATCTTTTCGCCTCTATATTATTCGACTCTGGTGCCGACTGGAGTTACATGTCTTTGAGGTTCAGTAGACAGCTAGGGTTAACTCCAACCCCTCTTGAAACCAAACATGTTGTAGAACTGGCTGATGGTAAGTCAATTGAAGCCTCACACGTACACATTGGGTGCAAACTTGATCGGTTATGACAAGTGTTTGACATTGACCTTCTTCCCGACACTCTTGATAGCTTCAACGTAGTCGTTGGTATGGACTGGTATTCCAAGCACCGAGCGGAAATTCTCTATGAAGAGAAAATCGTACGTATATCTCTTCCTAGTGGAGAATCACTGTCCATTCAAGGCCATCGAAGTGGTGCTGTGGTTGGCATCATTTCGGCTATGAAAGGACAGAAGTGCGTACAGAAGGGCTATCCTGCTATTCTAGCGCTTGTTACCGATACACTGTCTGAAGAAAAGAAAATTGAAGACCTTCCAGTTGTACGTGACTTTTCTGATGTATTTCCCGAAGAACTCCCAGGACTACCTCCACACCTTCAGGTGGAATTTCAGATCGAACTTACGCCAGGAGCGGCTCTAATTGCCTGTGCTCCTTATCATCTCGCACCAGGGGAATTACAAGAACTATCGAACCAACTTCAAGAACTGTTGGATAGAGGCTTTATCCGACCTAATTCTTCGCCATGGGGAGCCCCAGTCTTATTCATGAAGAAGAAAGACGGGTCTTTTCGTATGTGTATCGATTACCCCGAACTCAACAAGGTGACGGTCAAGAACCGTTATCCTCTACCACGCATTGACGATCTGTTTGACCAGCTGCAAGGGTCAAGCTTCTATTCTAAAATCGACTTAAGATCGGTCTATCATCAAATGAAAGTCCGAGAGGAGGATGTTCTTAATAGCTTTTCGCACGCGATACGGCTATTACGAGTTTCTGGTCATTCCCTTCGGGTTAACAAACGCACCACCGGTATTCATGGACCTTATGAACCGTGTGTGCAAGCCATATCTTGACAACTTTGTCATTGTGTTTATCGATGACATTCTGATCTACTCTAAGAGCAAGGAGGACCACGAGCGGCACTTGCATCTTATTCTGGAACTTCTGAGGAAGGAACAACTATACGCAAAATTCTCTAAGTGTGACTTCTGGATTCAAGAAGTACAATTCCTTGGTCATATAAACAATGAGTTAAGAATACATGTAGACCCAACTAAAATCGATTCCAACAAGAATTGGGCGGCACCGAAGACTACTTCGGAGGTGCAAAAATTTCTTGGTCTCGCAGGGTACTATTGCAGATTCATCGAGGGATTTTCAAAAATCGCTCAACCTCTTACCGCTTTAATATAGAAGGGTGTCACGTATTCGTGGGGAGCGAAACAGGAGAACGCCTTCCAGCTTCTAAAGCAAAAACTCTACATTGCACCAATATTGACCTTGCCTGATGGTACCGATGATTTTTTTTTGGTGCACTGTGATGCTTCTATTCAGGGTCTCGGTTGCGTGTTGATGCAACGCGAGAAGGTGATTTCCTATGCTTCTCGGCAGTTGAAGGTTCACGAGAAGAATTACACGACTCACAAATTAGGATTGGGAGCCGTGGTCTTTGCGCTTAAAATCTGGAGGCATTACTTGTACGGTACTAAATGCACCATTTATACCGACCACAAGAGCCTTCAGCACATCTTTGACCAAAAAGAGTTAAACATGCGAGTCGCTGGGTCGAACTCTTAAACGATTATGAATGTGCCATCAAGTATCACCCAGGCAAAGCTAACATTGTAGCTGATGCCCTCAATCGAAAGGAAATGAAACCTAAACGTGTTCGAGCCTTACAACTCATTATTCACTCCAACCTTCTTGATCAGATTCGTTCTGCCAAAACTGAGGCGTTGAAGGGCGAGAACATCCAAGCCGAATCCATGTGGAGCATGGAGAAACAACTTATAACAAAATCTGACGGTATTCGCTATTTCATGGAGCGAATATGGGTCCCTTTACACGGTAACCTTAGAGAGCTTGTGATGGACGAAGCACACAAGTCTCGATACTCTGTTCATCCGGGTTCTTATAAGATTTATCAGGAGTTGAAAGTCTTGTACTGGTGGCCAGTCAGGAAAGCCAACATAGCGACATATGTTAGCAAATGCTTGACTTGTGTGAAAGTCAAGGTGGAATACCAAAAACCGTCTGGCTTGCTTCAGCAGCCAGAAATACCCGTGTGGAAATGGGAACAAATTGCCATGGATTTCGTCACTGGCTTACCTAGAACCCAAAGCGGAAATGATACCATCTGGGTGATCGTAGACCGTCTGACAAAATGTGCGCACTTCCTTGCGATCAAGGAAACTGACAAGTTTTCACAGCTTAATGGTGTTTACTTGAAGGAAGTGGTTTCTAGGCATGGGGTGCCAACCTCTATCATTTTTTATCGCGATCCGTGTTTTATCTGATTTGTGGCAGGCGATGCACAATCGTTCGGCTCACATATCGACATGAGCATCACTTGTCACCCTCAGACGGATGGTCAGAGTGAGCGGACCATCCAGACACTTGAAGACATGCTGCAAGCATGTGTGATCGACTTTGGTAAAAGTTGGGAAAGACATCTACCTTTAGTAGAGTTTTCCTATGACAACAGTTATCATTCTAGCATTCAGGCGGCTCCATTCGAAGCACTGTACAGACGGAAATGTTGATCTCTTCTCTGTTGGGCTGAGATGGGTGACAACCAAATCACAGGTCCATAACTCGTACTCAAAACTTTTGAGAAGATTGTTCAGATCAGGATCCGTATGGAGGCAGCGCGAGATCGCCAGAAAAGCTACACCGACAAGCATAGGAAACCTTTGGAGTTCGTTGTAGGTGATCGTGTTATGTTGAAAGTTTCACCCTAGAAGGGTGTAGTATGCTTTGGGAAGCGTGACAAGCTCAATCCGCGTTACATTGGACCATTCAAAATTCTAGAAACGATAGGCAACGTTGCTTTTCGACTTGAATTACCTGACGAACTTGGTAATGTACACGATGTTTTTCACATCTCTAATCTAAAGAAGTGTTTGTCCGATGAAACGCTTGTGGTTCCTTTACAAGAGCTGAAGATCGATGACAAGCTGCAATTTGTGGAGGAGCCTATCGACATCATGGACCGAGAAGTTAAGGTCTGTAAACATAGTCGCATTCCAATCATGAGAGTTCGCTGGAACTCAAGACGTGGACCGGAGTTCACATGGGAACGCGAGGATCAGATGAAGCTCAAGTATCCTCACTTGTTCAAAACTGTTGGATCGAATACTAATGTGACTGGTGAAATTTGGGATGAAATTCCCTTTCAAGTTGGGGATGATGTGGCACCCGAAGAAAACCCACAGTCATCTTGAATTTTCACCTCATTTCTCTGAGACTGCTTAACAAATTTCAGGACGAAATTTCTTTCAAGCTGGGGATGATGTGACAACCCGGAATTTCTAGGCCTTTCACTACGTATCATTTCTATTCACGTTTTGTCATACGTTGTAACCTTGTGTTTGTTATGGGTAATTAATAAAGGTGTTTGATATATTTGAAGGTTATAAATGAATGTATAAGAGTTGTTAACTGTTTATGTTTCACGAGTTTCGGGTCACACACCCTTTCACAACTACACACGCACACACACTCGTGTATTAATGGTTCTCAGCCCAAACCCCCATCACTTGTGTGTAAACTCTCGGCCCTTAACAGAGCCCAAAGGTTGGGCCCGGCTCACTAATCTTGAATGCATACACACACATGTTGGGTGGGGGTCTCATAATTTTGAAAAACACACAAACTAACAAACCCTAATTCCCTTCCTTCCCTCTCGAGATCAATGGCTGTGGTATTCTTTGAAGCCCCCTCCTTTTTGCAATGTCATCTTCCTTGTTCTAGCCTACACTACACATTCTCTCGGTTAGTCTTTATCATTGTTTTATTCACTAGATGATGGTTGTATTTATAGTTATTGATGACTTGAATGAAGAGCATGATGTTAATACGGATTTAATAGCATGGAATATGGTTGATAGATTGATTTGATAGTATGTTTACCATTAATCGATGTATTAGGGTTACATGTTGTGAATATGTTGGTGATTTTGTGTATCTGGATGTTCAGTGTTTTCGGTCGGATTGATGATCACTTGTGATTAACAAATTAATGGTTCTGGTTGAACATGATTAGTGAATGATTAGGGACATGTGAATCGATGAAACTGTTGTGGTTTTGGGGTTTAGATGTATGGCGGCAAGTAGGGTTTGTATGAACATGTATATTAATTGCAAAAATTATGCTGTTTGATCTGATTTGTAATGAGATAAAAGTGTCAACTGGTTTTACGGAGTAAATGTTGAACAAGGGTTTGATCAGTTACACTTTGCAAGGTTCCGACTAAGGTTGCGAGTTGAAATCTGTCCGTTCTGACTTGAGATCTCTGTGGTTCCGACACGAAATTCAACATCACACAACAAGAGAACTCGAGACCAACTTAGTTGCAAGTTAAGACCAGTTCGGTTCCGACTCGGGACCTTGAGGTTTTGACTGTTGAATATGTTACTCGAGATCCTTGTGGTTTCGACTGATGGCCCACTCGAAATACTACTTTGAAACTTTTGGGCTATACATGTCATTGGGTCGTACACTGGTTATTGGGCCACGAATAGAAACACGATCTCACACTTGGAACCAGGCCGTACACTCTCCGTTGGGTCTGAACTAAATAGGTTGCACACTTATATGAAACATGTATTGGATTGTTAAGTGTTTGCTTGAAACATGGACTTGTGCTGTAAACTTATATGTGGCCCGAATGGCCTGTTATATGCTACGTGATGATTTTAGTGCATGCAATCTATTAAAATACATGAAATACATGGATGAATTCCTAACTGTTAATGGTAACCATATTAGGGCGTGATTGGCCAACCTTGAACAAGTAATAAACTTACCGAGCAAATCTAAGGTGAGTTCACTACTCTTTTACAAGCATGCGTCCCGAGGAGGGACAAACAAACTGGTTATTCTGGGGAGGAATACTTGTAATAATATAGTTTAACTTCGATGTTGGATAATACACCCAACTCTATCACTTTAAGTCCCATCTTACTACCAAACTAGTTGCTGGGGAGGCAACGGGGTATTAGTTGATAGCGTTATTAGGCTTGACAACCTCACACCGTACCGGGGAGGACGGGCGTGAACTAATGACCTTATCCACATGACCAATGTTGATAGGCATTGGGGAAGAGCAAACAAACTGGTGTTATCTTGCGGTATTCGAGTTATTATCAACATGTCTTTAAACTAAACACTTGGTAACTAAAGGTTTTACAAAACTGTGAACTCGCCAGTTTTATGCTGATACACTTTCCTGCATGCTTGCAGGCCGTTAGATACGTGGCATGGGACTTGCAGTCTGGGATGCTGGAGTGGTCATGAGTCGTGACGCTTGAATAGATATTGAATGATGCCTTGTTTAAACATTATGGTTTTCGAAATGCTTGAACAACTAAATTATGCTTCCGCTGAACGTAAACATGTTTTAAGTTAAATGTTTAAATTGCACTATTTACTTTGAATGGGAATTTTATTTAGTACTTTACTATTAGTTCGGCGTGATTAGTGGCTAGATCCTGGTACGTCACATGCCTCTCGGGGGTTTCCGCATGTGGTATTTTGGGGGTGTGACACAATTTGTTTGTATTTTTATGTTATCCAAAGACAATGTAATCTATTAACGAAATAAAACAAAACTTTAAATACCATGTGTTATGGAACAATTTCCTGTAACGTGACTCCCCGATGTTTCCGCCGCGGTTTGTTGTTTTACGCGATCGGGGTGTTACAGAAGATTGGTATCAGGGCCATGGTTATAGGGAATTAGGTTATTAGTAATACTTTTTACCTAGACTATAACCTTTCTAGGACCCTAACCTAAGTTATCTTGTGTTTAGATCTTAGAACAATACCATCACCTATCCTTAGGTGATTACCAAAACAAACACACAAGTTACAAATTCGTTTTGAAAGTCAATCATCTATTCTTAGATGATTTGTTTTAAGGCTTTAAGCCTTCAAAGTTTTCAAAATCTCGTCAAAGTTTGGGTCTTATTAATGTGAACATGTGCAATCTGGAAGGGTAGATGCCTATACCCTGAGTTTTCTGTCTAAGGCTAGAATGTTCATATAAATCTGCATTATCGGACCAGTCACTCTTACCTGGGAACTCTTGGGGTGAGTGTCCACTTATAGGCTAAAGAATGTCTTCATGATACATTATAAAGACCCATTTATTTTGATTAGTCACTGTGTATCGTTTGTTTGTTTTAAGTAACGAACAAATGACCACCATCCTTATGTTTCGTCGATATTCTTAACATCTCTTTTGATTATCCAATGTCAATCTCACATGTTTTCTCTCATATATCCTACTCTTTTAGAATGCATCCTCGACGTATGCTACTCAAGACATTGATATGGCGGCTATGATCGCTCAGCAGATAGCTGCTGTACTCCCAAACCTAGTAACCCAACTAAACCAAGCGAACAACAACAATAACAAAAACAATGCACCTGCTCCGTGCAACTATATTCAATTTAGTTCAGCTAAACCATTCAAGTTTATTGGGTCTGAAGGAGCTAATGGACTCCTATAGTGGTTTGAGAGTCTCGAGAGCACATTCCATCATGTTCAGTGTCCGAACGAGCGAAAAGTTGAGTTTGCATCGAGTGTATTCCAAAAGAGAGCACTCACGTGGTGGAAAGGAATGATGAGAGATAGGGGTGCCGATGTGGCAATGGCTCAAACGTGGGAAGAGCTTAGGGCCCACATGATGAAGGAATTTTGCCCACATCACGAACAACGGGCACTTGAGAATGAATTCCACGATCTGAAACCAGATAGTGGAGAACATCATGCCTACACCGACCGATACGAGGAACTGAGCCTGTTATGTCCCACAATGGTCACACCGTTGGTTAAAGCGATCGAGAGATACATCTATGGCCAGCCAAACCCAGTTCAGGACATTGTCACTGGTAGCAATCTTACCACTGTTAGAGAGGCCATCTAATTAGCTGCTATCCTGACTGAGTCTAAGGTCAGGACGGGAAAACTGTTCTGCAAGGGTAACAAGAAACAAGTTGTTAAGCCCACTCAGGAGAAAACCAAGGAGAACAAAGCCGAACCTTCCAAGAAGTCGAGGAAGCGTAAGGCTTCACAAAACTTCACGGTTGCTCAACCTAATCAGAACACTCAAAACCATCCAGCTCAACTTCCTATGAGGAAACCATACGTTGGTACTGCACCTTTTCCCTCAAGCTCACCTACAGTGTCGTCAATGCACTTCATGTGGAGGATTTGGTCATGTGGAAAATGTTTGTCGATCTACCCTGAATCAAGTTGTACAAAAGCCCGTTCAACCTCAAGCAAACCCTGCTAGACCTCCATTCACACCTGGTTCTTGCTAAAACTGTGGCGAGATGGGTCTTTTTAGAAATAACTGCCTGAAACTCATGCTGATAACGAAGTAGTCTGCTTCTGTTCTTTTTTATTCGGGTGCTGATAGAAGCTTTGTATCACTAGCCTTTGAACCTTTGCTTTCGATGCCTATAACCAAACTAGGAAAGCCCTTAACGGTAGAGATAGCTATTGGTGAACCGCTTGTGCTTGATTATGTCACTCGTGATTACCAATTAAACCTCAATAACCACCTTTTTTCCATTGACCTCACGCAAATGCAACTCGGAAGTTTTGACGTCATCATAGGAATGGATTGGCTAACCAAACACCATGCTGAGGTGATCTATTTTGACAAGATTGTTCGCATACCTCTTCCATCTGGCGAAATCTTAGAGGTTCGTGGAGAGAAACCCACTAGTAGCCTAAAACTCATGTCATGTACCCAAGCACAAAAATACCTACGAAAGAATTATGTGGCCTTCTTGGCACATGTCGTAGAAGAGAAAGGCAAGGGTAAGACTGTTCAATACATCCCCATTGTTTGAGATTATCCTGAAGGGTTTCCTGAAGAACTACCTGGTTTACCTCCAGCAGGTCAAGTCGAGTTTCATATAGACCTTGTACCTGGTGCCAATCCCATAGCAAAATCACCATACCGTCTTGCACTATCTGAGATGCAAGAGTTATCGACACTACTCCAGGAGTTATCTGACAAAGGATTCATTCGTCCAAGCTTTTCACCTTGGGGTGCTCCTATCCTATTTGTGAAGAAGAAGGATGGATCCTTCCGAATGTGTATCGATTACTGTGAGCTCAACAAACTCACGATAAAAAATCGATATCCCCTATCTCGTATTGATGATCTCTTCGATCAACTACAAGGTACTACATGTTTTTCAAAGATCGATTTACATTCTGGGTATCATCAGCTTCGTGTACTCGAAGAAGATATTCCCAAGACTGCTTTCCGCACTCGATACGACCACTACGAGTTCACTGTCATGCCTTTTGGATTAACAAATGCTCCAGCCATCTTCATGGACTTAATTAATAGGGTTCGTAAACCATATTTAGACAAGTTCATCATTGTTTTCATCGATGACATCTTGATTTATTCGAAGTCTTGAGCCGATCACGAACAACATCTTCGTCTAATGATGGAACTCCTGAAGAAGGAACAACTTTTTGCCAAGTTCTCCAAGTGTGAATTTTGGCTTAAGGAAGTTCAGTTCTTAGGTCACATAGTCAACGAGCAAGGGATACATGTGGATCCTTCCAAAATCACTGCGATTAAGGATTGGAATACACCCACTACTCCCACAGAAGTTCGCTCATTTCTCGGTCTTGCTGGATATTATCGTCGAAATATCGCGAACTTCTCAAAGATCGCGGTTCCCCTCACTGCTTTGACTCAAAAGAATAAGCCTTTTGAGTGGGGACCTAAACAAGAGGAAGCTTTTCAAACCTTAAAACAAAAACTCTGTGATGCTCCTGTTTTAACTTTACTTATTGGCAACGACGATTTTCTTATCTATTGTGACGCATCGAATCTAGGCCTTGGCTGTGTTCTCATGAAACAAGACAAAGTCATAGCCTACGCATCAAGACCATTAAAAATCCACAAGAAAAACTACACAACTCATGATCTTGAGTTAGGTGCTGTAGTTTTTGCTCTCAAAATTTGGAGACACTACCTCTATGGTACGAAATGTGTGGTTTTCACAGACCACAAAATTCTCCAACACATATCCAAACAAAAGGAGCTAAACATGAGACAACGACGCTGGGTCGAACTTCTGAACGGCTATGACTACGAGATTCGCTACCATCCTAGTAAGGTCGTAGCCGATGCACTTAGTCGTAAGGAACGTGACAAGCTACATTGTGTTCAAGTTTGATCTGATATTCAAACACGTATTCTCGAAGCTCAACGTACTTGTGTAACCCAAGGTTTGTTGAAAAACGAACTACCCCATCATCTTGAGTTTCAGCTGGAGACAAAAGAAAATTGATTACTCTATTACATGAACCGTTTGTGGGTTCCAAGTCAAGACAGTCTCCACACCTTATTTATGGATGAAGCTCACAAGTCCCGTTATTCAATCCATCCTGGTGCAGAGAAGTTGTACAAGGATCTTCGTACCCAGTATTAGTGGCCGGGTATGAAGAAAGACGTAGCCTTGTACGTATCCAAATTCCTAACTTGTCTTAAAGTCAAGGTTGAACATCAACGCCCATCTGGTTTGCTTGAACAACCATAAATTCTGGTATGGAAGTGGGAGAACATTGCGATGGATCTCATCACTAAACTGTCGCGCACTTCTATGGGTCATGATGCCATTTGGGTAGTCATTGATCGTCTAACAAAGTCAGCACACTTTTTGCCAATTCGTGAGGATCTAGCTGCTGAAAAACTCGCTAAGATCTATGTTGATGAGATAGTATCTCGTCATGGTGTTCCTTTGAACATCATATCAGACCGTGATGCTCGATTCGCATCTCACTTTTGGAAGACCATGCAATCTGCCATAGGAACCAAACTAAATTTGAGCACTGCTTATCATCCCCAAACGGATGGACAATCCGCAAGGACGATTCAAACACTGGAGGATATGCTTAGAGCTTGTGTGATCAACTTTGGTGGTAGTTGGGATTCGCATCTAGCGTTGATCAAATTCTCGTACAACAATAGTTATCACACCAGCATCAACATGGCACCTTTCAAAGCTCTATATAGTCGAAAATGTCATTCACCTGTCTATTGGAATGAGGTCAGTGAAGCTCAGCTCACTGGACCTGAACTCATTCTGGAAACCACAAAGAAAGTCAAGAAAATACGTGATAACCTCTTGACAGCTAGAAGCCGTCAAAAGAGTTATGCGGACAAGCAACGCAAGCCCTTGGAATTCCAATTCGGTGATCATGTCCTTCTCTAGGTATCCCCATGGAAAGGAGTGATTAGATTTGGAAAGAAAGGAAAACTTGCAACTCGATATGTGGGACCATTTAAGATCGTTGAGAGGATCGAAAAGGTAGCCTACAAACTTGAGCTACCTCCTGAACTTGGGAATGTTCACCCAACATTCCACGTGTCCAATTTGAAAAAGTCTTTAGCCGACGAGAACCATTGCATTCCTCTTGATGAAATTCATGTCGATGACACTATGCACTTTTTCGAGAAACCTGTGGAGATATTGGACGGTACAGTCAAGAAACTCAAGCACAAACGAATACCAATTTTTAAAGTTCGCTGGGAATCCAAATGTGACCGAGAATTTACCTGGGAATGAGAGGATCAAATGAAAGCGAAATACCCACATCTGTTTTCACAAGTTTCCTCTAATTAAATTCCGGGATGAAATTTCCTAAAGTAGGGGACACTGTGACATTTGCACATTCTCAATTATTGTACGGCTTCCGAACATTTTTGTATTTAATAAAATCTTGTATTTTATTTGCAAGAATGTATAATTGTCAATCATTATAAAATCCCGGACATTTTTATTCAATAAAATCTTGTATTTTATTGGCGAGGATGAAAATTTTCAATCGTTGCACAATTTGGATCATTTTCGTGTTCAATAAAGTGTTATACTTTATTCATGAAACGCGTAACCGTATGATTGAACGAAACGATATCCATGACATTTCTGGACAAAATCCAAGTTACATGCGCCTCAACACCTTTATATAACCTAAATATTGGGTTAAAAGGGGTTAAAAGTGACAAAACGTAACAATAAAAGTCCAGGGGCCAAATCTGCCAAAAAGCAAAACTTGGCCTCCAAGACTAGCTTACGGACCGCAAAGGGCACCCCCATACGATCTGTAAGGGGTGCCCAGCATAGCAAAAATATGGCCTCTTCTTGTGCAAATCCTTGGTCCCCAAGTTCACAAAATTTCCAGCTTCTAGCCTCCATTTAACATGTGTTAAGACCCTCCTCTGATCATGACACATCAAGGACACTTGGAATGATCTTAAGGGCTCAAGAACACTATAAATAGCAAGGGAATTCTTCATTCCAACTAGCTCATTTTTCATTTTCTTTCTCCCACTCTCTTGGAGCTTGTTTCCAGCTTTTGGAAGCCTCCTACTGAGTTCTTAAGTGTTCCTCAACACAAGTAAGTGCTCACTCCTAGTCTATTTCGTTTATTTTAGTTATTTTGAGCAAAAAGTCAAACCGTTCGACTTTTGGTTCTGACCATTTTTGGTCAAGTCAAAGTTCAATTGAACTTTGCAACGTGATCGTAATCACGAGGTTATAATCCCTTGCGATTACACCTTCTGATTACCACGTTTACTAGGCGAAGTGATGAGTCAAAGTTTTATTTATTTAAAAGTGAGTAAATTTCACTTTTTGTCCTTTATGTATTATCTAAATTTTGAAACGTGACCTTTAAAAGTTTTATTTTCATTTTATGCCAAAAAAACACATGTTTTATATCACTTTAAGTCCTTTACACCAAACTGAGTTAAATTTCTTAGTTAGGTTTATTTAAGGCAAGGGTATTATTGGTATTTCACCTTAGTTATCATGTTTTTAAAATTCAAATAATACATAAAGGACAAAAAGTGAAATTTACTCTTTAAAAGTAAAAAATGCGCATAAGTGCATTTTACGACGAAACTGTTTTCGGGTTTTAAAACTCAAAGTTTTGACGCCAAATCAGTTTTATAACTTAATTAGACATGCTCCAACATGTCTAACTCGTCATTTCTAGTGTAATGCTTTTATTTTAGTCGTAAGTCGAGCAGTTTGACTACCGCTTTGACTTTTGAATTCGATCCGTTTGGTCGATCTTAGGATTCGACCAAGCGCATTTTTATGACCATAGTTATATAGGGAATAACCCTATGAGGTTATACCTTATGGTCATAAGGTTTGGTTAGTTATACGATCCCTTTCAAATCAGAATGTTAAGTTTGTTAAACCATATCATACGTGTCCCAACACTTGTTTAGTTTAAAAGACTTCATTCTATCTGAATCCTCCGATTAAAGTCTCGACACACTAACATAGTTATCCGACACTTTAGGACACACTTGAGCCTTGTTTATTCCATTGATCAAGGACAAATACGCAATCCCAAGTAAGTACATAGTTCCCCTCTTTTATGTTTTCGAAAGTTTTGGAGTGATCCATATGTGCCAAACTATTTTCCATGTTTTCAAGACAAAGTCTATGGTTTATATAAAACAATACGATTTCAATAATGTGAACAACTTGTTGGTGCGTTATCCATAACACGAATGACATTCATTAGCTTTGGCCGAGCCGACCAGAAGTATGTTAAGGTACCATAGGACTGACAATCCCGTTACCAGACTGTCCACTGGATTTGGTGGAAGTTAGGGGAACGACAGAAACTGTTTATGATTAATAAACCCTTTGGTGGTTTGTTACTCAATTTAAAGAGACCCTTTGGTGGTCTAATTAAGAGACCTTTGGTGGTCTAGTTAACACAGGTTTGAATGTGTTTATTAAAGAACGGCCACAGTTTTCACAATTAAAACACGGAATACAAAACAAAGACGAACGGTTTATAACACGAACGATTGGTTTATAACACGGACGATTGGTTTATAACACGGACGATTGATTTATAACACAGATGATTGATTTATAACACAGACGATTGAAAGATTGGTTATAACAAGGACAAATGGTTTTTGAACGATGTCACGCAACGATTTTCACTTAAAGATATAAACCATACATTGTTTTCTTTTAAATCGATTTATTACTCGGTTTTAGAAATGCTTTGGTCAAGATTCATGGCTATAAGGTTTTCATAAAATTAAACCATCTTGTTTTAGTTGCTTAAATATATTGCAATATCAAACACTTTTTGATACAAAGTTTTCATTTATCGACTCTCGTAGTGGATCGAGGTATTGCAATAACAAATACAAAGTGATGAATTTGGCACACATAAAACCTATGTACTCGCCAGCTTTTTATGTTGACTGTCTTTTCACATATGTTTCAAGAGCCAATGTTTGATGATTTGATTGCATACTTCACATAGGATGGATGCGGACTTTAGTGACTTTAAAACTTGAAAGACAATTTATTTGTATTTTGTTTATGTTATCCAAAGACAATGTAATCTATTAACGAAATAAACCAAAACTTTAAATACCATGTGTTTGTGAAACAATTTCCTGTAAAGTGACACCCTGATGTTTCCGACGGGTTTGTTGTTTTACGCGATCAGGGTGTTACTGTCACACCCCGACCACGTAAAACAACAAATCGTGGCGGAAACGTCGGGGAGTGTCGTAACAGAATCATTGTTTCACAACACATGGAATTTAGAATTTTGTTTTGTTACATAATAAGTTACATTGTCTTGGAATTAGATCAACAAACAGTACAATTGCCGTTCATGTTTTTATAATTACTAAGGCCCATATCCATCCTATGTAAAACAATCAACAGTCGTCACGAAATAAAAACTGAAACATATGTGAAAGTAAATACGTCAGCATAAAAATGCCTGTGAGTAACATAGGTTTTGTGTTGAGGGTTCATGACTTTGAATGTTTAAAGAAATGCTTTACAAAAGTAGTCATGAGCCTTAAAATGTTTTCTTTTATATTCGATACCAAAAAGTGATAAGAAATCAGACGATATAAAAGAATAATGCAATAATGAAATGAATATCCAACTAAAAATGAGTTTGTGGCATATAAAATATACATTGGTTTTAAGAAGTCGGATAAGTAATATATTAAAATATATTTTAGTTTCAAAACAGTTAAACTGATAGTATATCAAATATACTTTAGTTGTTAAAATAATAGTTTTCGGTAGTATATCATAAGTATACTTTGGTTTTGGAAATAACATATCAATAATGTTTTAGTAAATAATAAAATATATGTTGGATTTGTACATAGTATATCAAATTATACTTTGGTAAACAATAGCATATCAATTATGCTTTAGCAAAACAGTATCACGTTGGTAGTATATCGAAATATACCATATATCGCGATTTAGTAATACATTCAAACTTTAGTGCATCAAGCTACACTTTAGAGACTATAGAAATACCACAAAGGCAAATTCTATTTGGTTTAAATTTTGGTTTCTGACATTCCATACAACAGGAATGGGGTGTCTAGTCCTATAGCGCTATATCGTACTACCAATCGGCTTGATCATTGTTAATGAATGTATAAATAAACATATGAACAAACAAATAGTCGTAACAAACTTTGGAAATAAGTGGTTTAAACCATAGATAATAGTTCAATTCGTCAAAAGATAGTACTTATGCATGTGAAATCATATAGTCGAAATCATGAAAATAATGAATAGGCACATATGAATCACCCCAAAACATTTGAAAACGTAAAAGAGGGGATCTATGTACTAACCTTTGGGTGCGTTTTTATATGTTAACACAATCCCTCAAATTGTTTATTCGTCCTAAATTAAATAAGAACGATTTAATAATCAAAAACCCACAAAAATACATAAGTTTCTCCGATACTTAGAATTTTCACATAACTTTGAGATCTTCTCGAAAAGTTATTATTTTTTTATTATATTGGTGTATTTATATATATATATATATATATATATATATATATATATATATATATATATATATATACGAGTTCATATATATTTTAAATACTTTGCGACCTGAACGATTTTATTGGTGACCCTCATCATGTTATAAGCAATATATCTACGATTTGCGCGTCGTAATATATATACTTATTGTGACATAAAACAAATACCGTAACACACATTATCTTGTCAACTATAAACATGCCATCATACACATATTATAAAACACATAGCACATTGTAACACCTAAAATTTACCCATGAACAACCCATTATAGTGTATGTCGAAAAACACTTAATTTAGCGATTCGGTAACATTTTTGGGCGTCGGAAGTCACGTATGACTAACCAAACACCAAGTAAACTTAATATAAGTTAAAATACTTATTTTTATATCAAAAATATCAGTTTACTTACTGATCTAAAACAGTTTTATAAAAATCATCCGAAAAGCCGATTTTTAACCGTTTTACCGCATAGTTTTGCATCAAACGTTACCCGATCCATCCCAAATCGAAACGACTTGATATTTTAACATAACCCATGTTATTTACTGAATAAAATAGTGGTTATACTCATGATAGTGCAGGTCTCACATAAAGCACATAAATCATGCAAATTTCACATATTTTACCACTTTTTAAGCTATATGTACAACATGCAAAGCTATCAAACCTATGTCAAGGTTTCATGCCATTATAATATACCAAATAATGTTATTTTTAGTGTTTATAATCTGTTCTAAAACATTTTTGTCATACAAACAATTGTTTATCATTTCTTGAGCTTTAAATCAACATGTATTCTTATGTACAAGTGCCTAAAGCACACTATCATATCAACATCATTTTATATGAATCTAAATGCAACAAATATGAAACTTATTCATGTTTATTTGCTGATGTATTTGAACATTTATCATATCATGCATATATCATCAAAACCCTTGCATTTTAACTATCATTCAAAATTGGGCTGTTTTCGGGAATTTTAATAAAATAGTTAACTTACTCCAAAAATTCCCAAATTTTTACAGAATGTTTTAAAAAATCCAAATATTATTTTACAAAAATATCGGGATCCAATTCATTACCAATATTTTATAAAAAATCATTTACCGGACTGCAATCAGATTCGTCACTTTCTGACTGCAGTCCACGGAATAATTCATTTAAAATTCTTCGTAAGTCCGATTGATGAAATTCCAGTGGGAGAATTACAAAGACAACAGTGGTCATCTACGGTACAAATTTCATGAGCTAATTCTACACAGATTTCAAGTTATGATGAAAAACATAACACACATTTTCTACAGTAAAAACGCAGCTTTTGCTGCTGTACAAAACGGACCTTTAAAAATAGTAAACTACCTCGAAAGAATATGATTCCAGTGCCATTTGATTCGTTTTTCGAAAACATATAATTTAGACTTCAGAAAATTTATTTTTCGATTTATAACGGTCCGTTTACAGCCAACTGAAGTTGGCTGTAAATGTTATTCAGCATGCTTTTAATCGCTTAAATGTTACTAAAACATGCAAGCAAATATCCTAAACAAGTGTTTATAAAGAAATCAAACTCAAAATTCATACACCCATATATATATATATATATATATATATATATATATATATATATATATATATATACGGTTTATATACACCCATATACATCACCATTTTTATTTTGTATCAAGACCCATTTCTTTTTAGATTTCAAGTTTGTGAAAATTCCAAGATTCAAGAGAAACTTCAAATCATCAAGAACAACCAAGAATCAAGAGTATGATTTAAACATAAATGTTATACCTTCAAGATTCAAGTAAGTTGTTCGATGAGATTTTGATGATATGGAGCTTGAAATCACTTGAAAGCACCTTGGAAACCCTTTGTATCTTCACACCAACTTGAAATATGCTTGAAATGGAGCTTGATTATGAAGAACAAAGCTTGAAAAAGATGAAGATGGGTGTGGGGGTGGGGTTACGGTTATGGGGAGAGAGAGAGAGAGAGTGAAGGATTTGAGTGTTGGTTGATCTTGGAAGGATTTATGTAGATTATATAAGATATTGAAAGATTTATAAATGAGCATGCATGAACAAGTGTCAAGTAAGGATCAAACAAGATCAATTAAAATATTTGCAAGATCTAGCAAAATTTGGTGGGGTCCCCATATATTGTAACCGTGAATTTGAGAAGGGGGGGGGGGTAGAGTGTAATTTTGGTTGGTAAATAAGATAAAACAGGTATTTAACTGGATACCGGGTATTTTATCTAGCGTTTAAATCCCGGTTTATGGCGTTCTAAATTATTTTTATTACTCTATAAAAATAGACTTGCCAAAATATTACTGAAGTAAATTTCAGTTGCCGAGACTGGCTGTGTTGTCTGCGTTTTGCAGTATATGCACTGTGTTGCGTAGTAATACGCGGTACACGCTTAAACTTGAAAAATAACGTTTTTAAACATTTTAATTTATTTTTCAACACGAACCTGATTAAAAATAAAATTTTAATCATAACAGAATATTTTCAGGATTTAGATATTATCCGGGCGGCCACCAACGTTCGTTTCGCAGTTTTGTCGCAAATAGTTCTAAAGTTCGAATAAACATGTTTTTGCCATACCGAATCCTTCAAAACTTATTTCTAAGTTATGTAAAGGGTATTTAGGGTATGTTTGGCTTATGTCACAGTTCCGGAGTGTACGTCGCGTTAAACTGATTATGTTTACGTAACGGTTTATGATTTTACTTCCAGAACAGGTCTGAGAGTTCGGAATTGAACAATGATTGAAAACGTACTAATGTCACAAATAATTTAACAAATATTGAAATTAAAACGTCTTATTTCATTAAATACAAAGTTGTTCGGAACAGTACAAGGGTTAAAATACACAGATGTCACAGTTACAAAAAGGGTCATGCAATCTTGTCACAAAAGACAATAAACCAAGAATTAGTAAGAGATAAACACATTAAATACGATAAAAATAATATATTAATAAGATTAACTAATCCAAGAGTATGAGAAGACATAGAGATTACAACTATAAGAAACAATTTTACCAATGGCGATTACCCCAGTTCATTATCTTCAAGCTCTAGCTCAAGTGCAATTATGAGTGCAACAAAGTGTCTCTTAACTCTCATTTATTACATATATTTAGTGAACTAATCTAACGACGCTTTACTCTTAACATGGATGATCAAAGGTATGATGTTAGGATCCCAGCTTTGGAAAGGTTTTGGTCGGCATGAAGGTCTTACCTAAGGATTAACCTCTCACTTTCAAACAAAGGGGGCTTAGGAAGCATCATGATCATGGCATACATGACTATTGATTAGCCAAGGTCGATGGATCATCGACACTTTCTCTAAACTACTAGAGCCTTCAAAGAAGAGAGAACCAGGCCAAGAAGGCATAAGCCTATCATCCTTGGAGTTGTAGCAAACTAGGGAACAAGAGAGCAAATAAGGGAATGCCTCAAATGGGTGAATGTGGTCTCTATTTAGAGGCTGGTTGAGGGTAAGTGAGCACGGGCATGCCAAGGGTGGCACGACCGTGCATATCCTTTTGTCTGTTAGAAGCTTTGAGATCATGTCCTTTCTATCTCCCGAGAATACTTAGGCACAGGTGTGCCTACCCATGCAAGACCGTGCATGGTGAGGTGTCCCGATAGGAGCAACAACATGTGTACTTCTAGTCTCTTGCTTTTGTTTTATTTGATTTGTCTTTTATGGAGGCACGAGCGTGCACGACACTTTTTTTCTGTCTTACCCACTACGCTGTTCTAATTCTTTCTAATCTTCCAAAATGCGGGTTGAGGGGATAGGCACTGTCATGCATCATGTTATGCATGGGGGTGCTTCTTGGAAACTTAGTATTTTTGGTCTACTTTTCATTATTTTTTCCTTCTTTTTTATCTTGGACCTTCAATTCATACAAAAGCATAAAAGGAACGATTTAAGTGGTGTTTCCTTCATAAATTTTCTCAAAAATACTTATAAATGGTGGTAAATTGATATTATAAATATGTATAAATGATGGTACAACATAAACCCCATGATCGATGTTGTAAGGTCAGTCAAAAATAAAGTAATAGTGTCCTATTTACCTTTTACTAGTAAAGGGTAAGTTTGTTGTCGAATCCACGGGGAATCAGTGGAAAGTGTAAAAGTTCGTTGCTTTAATTATCATCTATTTCTAAACAAATTGCTTTTTGCAGTTGTGATAATGATTGTAAAAACAAATTTAAATTAGAGTTGTAAACAATTATGAGAAAATGGACCAATCTCCGGGTTTTCAGGTTATGTAGAAAAGCTGATTACGTAGTTACTACTAATTAGAAATCACATACACATGATTTGAAAACTTGTTTTGATAAATAATTAACGGACAATATATTTGATTGCAATGATTCACGATCGAAACCGAAAGATTGATGCAAATGAATAGTAATCCAATTAATTACCCATTTCAGATTTCATAAACATTAACAAATTCAATGATTAAAGGTTAAAATCAATGACAACTTAGAACTTAATCTCAATTGTTGATGAAACAACCAAATAATTGATGAACTGAAACGCTTACGATAATCAAATAATGTTTAATCTCAACAAGAACAATAAAAAAGACTAACCGAATAATTAATCAGTTCCTAAACCAAAAAGTCGTAAACAATACGCAACCCAATGTTTAAACACAACCCTATTCTCGGAGATGATCACGGGACGACTAGCCACTCATGACGTGTGACAAATCCTCAAAAGCTTGGTAGCGAATGGCGTTCATCATGATTTGGATCTTGATGGTAGAAATATGATGTTGATGATGCGAATTCTAGAGCCAAAACTGCCTCCCAAAATTCGTGATCCTCCCTCAATGATAATGATGCTTCCTGATTATAAGAGCCCCAAAAGTCCTATTGTTGCAGCCCACTTCGTAATACTCCCAGACTAAAAAAAAAAAAAGTGATGGTGGCTGCCAATTTCGATGGTGATGAGAAGTAATATTGGTGATGAGAGTTGAAAGATATCTAAATAAGGGCTGCCCTTTTTAGTCCAATATGAAGGCCCACCAAAATTGTGTTATATGGCTGCCCCTTTTATTTCGTGATGGATAGAGCCCCCTCTCAATAATTAGATTTTAAACCTTTATTCCACCCACCAAACATCACGTGCAACTTTACGGTTTGTTATATGTTGTCACAACTCCCCAACCGTAAGCATTGTTATCAATCCGTAAGCTTTAATCCAATGCCGCTGTTACTTTTGTTCCACTCCTACTCAAACCGTAAGTCACGGTTTCGGATCCGTAAGCCGCATGTCAATGTTGCTGTTTGTTTTTCATGTGAAGCCATGCACAAACCGTAACCGACGGCGCGAATCACATGCCTCAATCCCAACTCACATATAATTTTCATATAAAGACAGTAAAGGCCCCTCAACTTCTTTAATTCGTGTTTCTTGAATATGCAAGCTATACGTTGGCACCGAACAAGTCCCGTTTCATCGCTAAGCGTTCTAAGTTCGCCGTATTACGCGTTTTACCTGTAAAATCATAAATACCCGTAGTTATCATACTCGCAACGCGTAATCACTTAAAACACAATCAAATATGTAATTTAACACACTTAACGCTCGTGCTTTGCACTCTCCATCACCCCACACTTAACTATTCTTTTTCTTCAAGCAAACCATGCATTTAGCTTCTTCAAATTGGTGGACAAAGGTTTTTAATCAATGAGTTACTTGTGTAAATTGTTGCTGAAAAACTAGATAAACATGACAGGCCTACTTAAATTATTCTTATGCATAACGTTAAACTTCTCATAGTGATTACTCACTCAATGTTCAACCCGCATAATCATAAATCATAGGCTTGTATACAAATCAAATCTCCACCTTTAAACTAAGTAATATGCATAAATGAAAAGGGCTTTTATTAAGGGTTTGAGGAAAAGAAAAACTACACTCTTAGTCTTTTGGGAAAAAACTAAAGTAAATTATTGGGTATGGTGTTGTGATCTTGAAGTCTATTAGTAGTCTCGACTAGACGATTCCTCAAATGACATTTGAATGAATTCTCTACTAAACTTTTCTCCTAACATAGACAATTCTTCCTTCATGCTTAGTATACGTTGCATCCTTTTCTTGTGGTACACTCTTCTTGGAATCGAATGGCAACTATCTTGATTAGGCGTGTATACTCGAATTAGAAGTATATTTGGTTCTTGCTACTTTTCCATCATGTGACCAATTTCCGCATTTGATACATTTTTCATATCTTTTAGCTCTTCGTTTGGCGGCGCGTATTACCAAGCCGCAATAGAATGGCAGGTGCTCTTGAAAGTGCCACCATTTCCTTACATGTATGGTTTGAAGGAAAATTATTTCTCTAAGTTTGGGTGGCAATTCAGGTTTGCAAATTGAAAAAAAGAAAGCAAATGGAAATCTAAAAGACACATTTTTTAGATTTTTTAGAAGAAAAAGGTGAAAGAAACAGAGAGTAGTGAAAGAAGGTAGAAATCAAGTTCTTTTAGGTCTACCCGGTAAATGACCAACTTTATTTGATTTCTTCTCCGTGAATTGTTCGGCTCGTGATTGCCTAAAAGCACTCGCCTTGATAGGAGGGATTATTTTGTTGGACCATGTTGTGCTTCTTTATTTATGGTTTGCCAAACCCTTTGATTAGTAAGTGTAATCTTTTTTTATAATATAAAGGAAATCAAAACCAAATGATGTTTAGTGTAGACATGCTTTAGCCTATAAGTGAGCACTCACGCCGAGAGTTCCCTGGAAAATGTGACGGGTCCGATTAAGTGGATTTGTACTAACACTCCTTCCTAGACAAAAAAAAAATAAAAAATAATCCATTATATTTTTTTAATCACCTTCCATTAAGTGGATTAGTGTTTTTAATCCATTATATGTTTTTGACAAAACCATAAATTACTTTTCCGTGATGATAATTTCGTTTTCTTTCTTCTAAATTCTTCGTTTCTTCCTCACGATTAAATGTGTGACATGTCCTTATTCCATTGGTGTAGGATTCTTCAAAAAGTTGACCATTACCTGTTAATTTTATAGTAGTTTGAGATGGGGATAGAAATGAAAGGGTAAGGCTGAAAGTTGTTTTCTAAGGAATGTGATATATTTAAGGGAGAGATTCCTAATTTGCCTTAATCATTTTTATGCAATTTTATTTGTTTGTTGATCTCAAAATGTATAAGTCATGCAAGTTCTAATGCATTCTTACATGGACACCTCACTGAATGGGTCTACATGGAACACTTGCTAAGGTTTGTTAATTCTCAATTCCCTAATCATGTGTGCAAGTTAAAGAAGGCGTTGTATTGACTCAAACAAGCATCCCAATTCCCATGTATAGTTTCGTTGCCTAAGTTTCTTTTCTCATTCACAACGGTGTTGTTTGCAGTGATGCCGACACATCCCTCTGTGTTCAAAAGAGATTCTTGTGTCATGTACTTATTAGTCTATGTAGATGATCTAATCTTAACCAGAAATCAAAGTCAGGTTCTAACTACTTTCATTGCTCATCTAAACACCAAATTGTTGAGTGTGAAGCCACTCTTGTGGTTTGTCAAAGTAGCGGCAGAAAACATGTGGGAAACCTGCAACCATGTTTGCAGCCTGTCAAAAGAAGTGGCGGAAGACAACTGTGCTTTGATCCATTTCTTCTGCTGCATTAATTTCCTTGTTTGAAAAATTCCTATTTAATCTCTATATAAGAGATTCATCTTGTATCTGTTTATTGTATCACAAAGAAATAAAAACCTCCTAGTTACCGAGAGTGGACGAAGGTCAGAGCCGAACCGAACCACTATAAATCTTTATGTCCTTGATTGTGAGCTGAGTGTGTGTGACTCGTGTTTGTGTGTGTGCTCCGATCCTAACAACTGGTATCAGAGCCCAGTTGGCTCTCACACGAACCAGTAACAAACAGAGGTGAAGAAGTACTGACCTGAAAAAAAATCAGAACCACGGTTCCGACTGGAACAGTTGCCGTCACCACCATCACAGTCGTTCATCTCGCCACCGCCATCTCCGGCTGCTCAAACCGCCACCGTCGCTGCCTGTTCAAACCGTCGCCGCTGTTTCCCCCTGTTCGTCACCGCCAACCTAGCAATCGGTCCACAACCATTGCTCGCGTTCTAGTCGCCATCGCCAGAAGACAAGACCAGATCGAGAAAGTGCAGAATTTTTTGTTGTGGGAAGAGAACACTTTCTTTGAAGACCAGAAAGATGATTTCTTTTTTGGGGGAGAACGTAGGCTTGTTGACTTTAAGAGAAAGAAAAAGAATTTATTTTCTTTAAGTCCATAATTTATTAAGTTTTGATAAAACCAGCCCCTCACATTTTTTGAATCAAGTTTTTTTTGGGTCAAACGCCGTTTAACACGCGAAATAGAAAAGTGTGTTTCTATTTCATTGCTTCCGCTCGTATAATTGTCATTTGCAGTACGAACCTGTTGGTTAGTAGTAAATTGATAATTTGTCCGTTAAAATGGCAGAGGATGATAAAATCAAGATTGATAAGTTTGATGGTAGTGATTATGGGTTTTGGAAAATGCAAATTGAAGACTTGTTGTATCAGAAAAGTTTGCATTTTCCTATGTTGGGCGAACAACCAGATGACATGTACGATGAAGAATGGAAGTTGTTGGATAGACAAGCTTTGGGTGTGGTTAGGCTTTCTTTGGCAAAGAGCGTTGCGTATAACGTTGTCAATGAAACAACTACATACGGTGTATTAAAAGGTTTGTCCAACATGTACGAGAAACCATCTGCTTCAAACAAGGTGTTTCTCATCCGTCAATTGGTTAACACCAAGATGAAGGAAGGCATGCCGGTTGCCGCTCACATAAACGAGTTCAATTCGATTATCTCTCGTTTAGCCTCCGTTGAAATAAAGTTTGAAGATGAAGTACAAGCTTTACTCCTTTTATCATCTTTGCCAGATAGTTGGTCAGGCACAGTCACAGCCGTTAGTAGCGCATCCGGTACTACTAAGCTAACGTTTGATAGCATTTGTGACTTGATTTTGAATGAAGACATTAGAAGGAGAAGTAATGGAGAATCTTCCAGTTCTAGTTCTCTGTTGCACACAGAAAATAGAGGAAGAAGGAATGACAGAGGGCATAATCGAGGTAGGTCAAAGTCTAGAAGAAGGGGTCAGTCAAAGAACAGAAAAGACATTGAATGTTGGAATTGCAAAGAAAAAGGTCACTTTAGAAGCCAATGTACAAAACCAACTGCAAAGAAAGAAGTAAACAGTGTATCCTCAGAAGAATTAGGTGATGCTCACATCTGTTTTGTTGAAGATTCAGTTGAATCTAGGATTATGGATTCGGGTGCTTCTTTCCATGCTATCTCATGCCCAGATATGGTCAAGACTCTACGAAAAGGTAACTTTGGTAAAGTTCATTTAGCCGATGATCAAATGCTTGATATTGCAGGTATTGGAGATGTAGACTTGAAGACCTCATTAGGAACTATATGGACATTGAAAAATGTCAGGGGTATTCCTAACTTGAGAAGAAAGTTGATTTCAGTTGGTAAATTGGATGATGAAGGGTTTAATGTTCACTTTGGGGGTGGACAATGGAAAGTGATCAAAGGCAATTTAGTGATTGCCAAAGGAAAGAAGAAAGGCACTCTATACATGGCGGAAGTTTCTGCTGAAGGTGTTCATGCAATGACCACCGGTCCGAGTCCATCAAATTTATGGCACAACCGACTCGGACACATGAGCGAGAAGGGATTGAAGATGTTGGCTCAGAAAGGAAAGTTTCCAGACTTGAAGAAAGTGGAAACTGAATTTTGTGAACCTTGTGTTATTGGAAAACAAAAGAGGGTTACTTTTGTGAAGACAGGGAGGACACCGAAAGCTCAGAAGTTGGAGCTTGTTCACTCGGATGTATATGGACCAACTTCAGTTACATCTCTATGAGGCTCGAGATACTATGTTACCTTCATCGATGATTCAACACGCAAGGTATGGGTATATTTTCTTAAATATAAATCTGGTGTATTTGATGCTTTTAAGATATGGAAATCTGCTGTTGAAAATGAAACTAATTTGAAGGTAAAGTGCTTACAGGTCGGACAATGGTGGTGAATACATAAGCAAGTAGTTCACTGACTATTGTGCCAAGGATAAAGATGATCAGAACAGTTCCCGGAACTCCTCAGTAGAATGGTGTAGCTGAGAGAATGAATAGAACTCTAAATGAGAGGGCCAGAAGCATGAGGCTGAATGCCGGAATGCCCAAGACATTCTGGGCCAATGCAGTTAACACTGCAGCGCACTTGATTAACCGTTCACCATCCGTTCCCTTGGGTTTCAAATTGCCAGAAGAAATGTGGCAAGGAAATGAGGTAAGTCTCGAACACTTAAGAGTCTTTGGTTGTAGTGCTTACGATTTGTTAGAAGATGGTGACAGGGATAAGTTAGACTCAAAGTCCAAGAAGTGCACATTCATTGGTTATGGGTCAGAAAAAATGGGTTACAGGCTTTGGGATAATGAAAGCAGAAAAGTAATTAGAAGCAAAAATGTCATCTTCAATGAAAACGAATTGTACAAAGACAGAAACACCAAAGGACCAGAACTTTAGAAAGAATAAGTTGAATTTGAAAGTGGAGAGACAAGAAAAGAAGCTTCAGTCGACATTCCAGAAAATGGGGATGAGTCAAGCGACAGTGGGAGCTTAGAGGATGATTCTAGTAATGATTCGGAGGAGGAAGAAGCTACTCCTTCAACTCCAAACTCCCCAGAAACACCTCAAGTTCAACCAAGAAGGTCGTCTAGAGCCACTAGACCTCTAGACCGATACTCACCATCAGTCAACTACATACTTTTGCCAGAAAATGGTGAACCCCAGTGTTACTCTGAAGCTATGGGGTTGAAAGATTCATTGCAGTGGGAGCTTGCAATGAAAGATGAAATGAAGTCGCTTGAGAAGAACAAGACCTGGCACTTGGCAAATCTTCCATCAGGGAAGAAGGCTCTTCAAAACAAATGGGTTTTCACGGTCAAGGATGAACATGATGGTACCAAACGGTACAAAGCCAGACTAGTAGTCAAAGGGTTTCAACAGAAAGAGGGAAATGATTTCAATGAAATTTTCTCTCCAGTGGTAAAGATGACTACCATCCGGCTTGTTCTCAGTATTGTAGCAGCAGAGGGCTTGCATCTAGAGCAGCTAGATGTCAAGACAGCTTTTCTACACGGTGACCTAGATGAAGACATTTACATGACACAGCCAGAGGGTTTTCAAGTTAAAGGCAAAGAAAACTTGGTGTGTAAACTGAAGAAGAGTTTGTATGGTCTGAAACAAGCGCCCAGATAATGTCACTTGAAGTTTGATAACTTCATGGGAAGAATTGGTTACAAGAGATGTGACAATGACCATTGTTGTTACATCAAAAAGTTTAAGGGTTCTTATATCATTCTACTACTCTATGTAGATGATATGTTGATTGCCAGTTCAGACATGTCAGAGATCAAGAAGTTGAAGAGGAAAAATGTCTGAAGAATTCGAAATGAAAGTCTTAGGAGCTGCAAACCAAATACTCGGGATGAGTATTTTCAGAAACAAAGATGGTTCTTTTACACTATCTCAAGAGAAATACATTGAGAAAGTGTTAGAGAAATTCAACCTTAAAGATGCCAAGATCAGAAGCACACCTTTGGGAAGTCACTTTAAGCTTTCTAAAGATCAGTCACCCAATTCAGATGAAGACAAGGAAGAAATGGCTAAAGTTCCGTATGCATCTGCAGTTGGTAGCCTCATGTATGCAATGGTATGCACGAGACCAGATATAGCTCATGTGGTGAGAGTTGTTAGTCGGTTTATGTCTAATCCGGGGAGAGAACACTGGGAAGCAGTTAAATGGCTGCTAAGGTATTTGAAGGGGACTTCAAAAGTGGCATTGAATTTTAAAGGGAAAAATGTTATTCTGAAGGGTTTTGCAGATGCAGACCTTGGTGGTTGCAAAGAGTCATACAAAAGCACCATCGGATATGTCTTTACAGTGGGAGGCACTGCGGTAAGTTGGATGTCCAAACTACAGAAAAGTGTTGCCCTTTCAACCACAGAAGCAGAGTATATGGAAGTTGCTGAAGCAAGCAAAGAGCTTATATGTTGAAGAACTTTCTCAACAAACTTGGAAAAGAACAAGATGATTGTGCACTATTCTGTGACAATCAAAGTGCAATTCATCTTGCAAAGAATCCTGTCTTCCATTCGAAGACAAAGCACATACAGCTGAGATATGACTTCATTAGAGAAAGAATTAATAATGGCACTCTGTAGTTGGAGAAGATCAAAGGAACTGAAAATCCAGCTGATATGTTCACTAAGGTTGTCACCTTAGAGAAGTCGAAGCTTTGCATAGCTTCAACTGGCCTTCAGGATAATTGAAGAGAAGGCCGGGTAACTAGGAATGTATTAAGATCAGAAATTTCTTACAGAAATACAGATGCACAGTTGAAGCACAGGTGAAGATTGTTCCGTGGCTTCAAGTGGGAGATTGTTGGGTGTGAAGCCACTCTTGTGGTTTGTCAAAGTAGCGGCAGAAAACATGTGGGAAACCTGCAACCATGTTTGCAGCCTATCAAAAGAAGTGGCGGAAGACAACTGTGCTTTGATCCATTTCTTCTGATGCATTAATTTCCTTGTTTGACAAATTCGTATTTAATATCTATATAAGAGATTCATCTTGTATCTGTTTATTGTATCACAAAGAAATAAAAACCTCCTAGTTACCGAGAATGGACGTAGGTCAGAGCCGGACCGAACCACTATAAATCTTTGGGTCCTTGATTGTGAGCTGAGTGCGTGTGACTCGTGTTCGTGTGTGTGCTCCGATCCTAACACTGGTATCATAGCCCAGTTGGCTCTCACACGAACCAGTAACAAACAGAGGTGAAGAAGTAATGACCTGAAAAAAAAATCGGAACCACGGTTCCGACTGGAACAGTCGCCGTCACCACTATCACAGTCGTTCATCTCGCCACCGCCATCTCCGGCTGCTCAAACCGCCGCCGCCGCTGCCTGTTCAAACCGTCGCCGCTGTTGCCCCCTGTTCGTCACCGCCAACCTAGCAATCGGTCCACAACCATTCCTCGCGTTCTAGTCGCCATCGCCAGAAGACAAGACCAGATCGAGAAAGTGCAAAATTTTTTGTTGTGGGAAGAGAACACTTTCTTTGAAGACCAGAAAGATGATAACTTTTTTGGGGGAGAACGTAGGCTTGTTGACTTTAAGAGAAAGAAAAAGAATTTCTTTTCTTTAAGTCCATAAGTTATTAAGTTTGATAAAACCAGCCCCTCACATTTTTTGAATAAAGTTTTTTTGGGTCAAATGCCGTTTAACACACGAAATAGAAAAGTGTGTTTCTATTTCATTGCTTCCGCTCGTATAATTGCCATTTGCAGTACGAACCTGTTGGTTAGTTGTAAATTGATAATTTTTCCTCAGGATTGATAAGTTTGATGGTAGTGATTATGGGTTTTGGAAAATGCAAATTGAAGACTTGTTGTATCAGAAAAGTTTGCATTTTCCTATGTTGGGCGAACAACCAGATGACATGTACGATGAAGAATGAAAGTTGTTGGATAGACAAGCTTTGGGTGTGGTTAGGCTTTCTTTGGCAAAGAGCGTTGCGTATAACGTAGTCAATGAAACAACTACATACGGTGTATTAAAAGGTTTGTCCAACATATACGAGAAACCATCTGCTTCAAACAAGGTGTTTCTCATCCGTCAATTGGTTAACACCAAGATGAAGGAAGGCATGCCAGTTGCCGCTCACATAAACGAGTTCAATTCGATTATCTCTCGTTTAGCCTCCGTTGAAATAAAGTTTGAAGATGAAGTACAAGCTTTGCTCCTTTTATCATCTTTGCCCGATAGTTGGTCAGGCACAGTCACAGCCGTTAGTAGCGCATCCGGTACTACTAAGCTAACATTTGATAGCATTTGTGACTTGATTTTGAATGAAGACATTAGAAGAAGAAGTAATGGAGAATCTTCCAGTTCTAGTTCTCTGTTGCACACAGAAAATAGAGGAAGAAGGAATGACAGAGGGCATAATCGAGGTAGGTCAAAGTCTAGAAGAAGGGGTCAGTCAAAGAACAGAAAAGACATTGAATGTTGAAATTGCAAAGAAAAAGGTCACTTTAGAAGCCAATGTACAAAACCAGCTGCAAAGAAAGTAGTAAACAGTGTATCCTCGGAAGAATTAGGTGATGCTCTCATCTGTTCTGTTGAAGTTTCAGTTGAATCTTGGATTATAAATTCGGGTGCTTCTTTCCATGCTATCTCATGCCTAGATATGGTCAAGAATCTATGAAAAGGTAACTTTGGTAAAGTTCGTTTAGCCGATGATCAAATGCTTGATATTACAGGTATTTGAGATGTAGACTTGAAGACCTCATTAGGAACTATATGGACATTGAAAAATGTCAGGGCTATTCCTAACTTGAGAAGAAAGTTGATTTCAGTTGGTAAATTGGATGATGAAGGGTTTAATGTTCACTTTGGGGGTAGACAATGGAAAGTGATCAAAGGCAATTTAGTGATTGCCAAAGGAAAGAAGAAAGGCACTCTATACATGGCAGAAGTTTCTACTGAAGGTGTTCATGCAATGACCACCGGTCCGAGTCCATCAAATTTATGGCACAACTGACTCGGACACATGAGAGAGAAGGGATTGAAGATGTTGGCTCAGAAAGGAAAGTTTCCAGACTTGAAGAAAGTGGAAACTGAATTTTGTGAACCTTGTGTTCTTAGGAAACAAAAGAGGGTTACTTTTGTGAAGACAGGGAGGACACCGAAAGCTCAGAAGTTGGAGCTTGTTCACTCGGATGTATATGGACCAACTTCAGTTACATCTCTAGGAGGCTCGAGATACATTGTTACCTTCATCGATGATTCAACACGCAAGGTATGGGTATATTTTCTTAAACATAAATCTGGTGTATTTGATGCTTTTAAGATATGGAAATCTGCTGTTGAAAATGAAACTAATCTGAAGGTAAAGTGCTTAAAGTTGGACAATGGTGGTGAATACATAAGCAAGCAGTTCACTGACTGTTGTGCCAAGGAAGGGATAAAGATGATCAGAACATTTCCCGGAATTCCTCAGCAGAATGGTGTAGCTGAGAGAATGAATAGAACTCTAAATGAGAGGGCTAGAAGCATGAGGCTGAATGCCGGAATGCCCAAGATAGTCTGGGCCGATGCAGTTAACACTGCAGCGTACTTGATTAACAGTTCACCATCCGTTCCCTTGGGTTTCAAATTGCCAGAAAAAATGTGGCAAGGAAATGAGGTAAGTCTCGAGCACTTAAGAGTCTTTGGTTGTAGTGCTTACGATTTGTTAGAAGATGGTGACAGGGATAAGTTAGACTCAAAGTCCAAGAAGTGCACATTCATTGGTTATGGGTCTGAAAAAATGGGTTACATGCTTTGGGATAATGAAAGCAGAAAAGTAATCAGAAGCAAAAATGTCATCTTCAATGAAAACGAATTGTACAACTACAGAAACACCAAAGGACCAGAAGTTCAGAAAGAATATGTTGAATTTGAAAGTGGAGGGACAAGAAAAGAAGCTTCATTCGACATTCCAGAAAATGCGGATCAGTCAAGCGATAGTGGGAGCTTAGAGGATGATTCTAGTAATGATTCGGAGGAAGAAGAAGCTACTCCTACAACTCTAAACTCCCCAGAAACACCTCAAGTTCAACCAAGAAGGTCGTCTAGAGCCATTAGACCTCCAGACCGATACTCACCATCAGCCAACTACATACTTTTGGTAGAAAATGGTGAACCCCAGTGTTACTCTGAAGCTATGGGGTTGAAAGATTCATTGCAGTGGGAGCTTGCAATGAAAGATGAAATGAAGTCGCTTGAGAAGAACAAGAGCTGGCACTTGGCAAAGCTTCCATCAAGGAAGAAGGCTCTTCAAAACAAATGGGTTTTAAGGGTCAAGGATGAACATGATGGTACCAACGGTACAAAGCCAGACTAGTAGTCAAAGGGTTTCAACAGAAATAGGGAATTGATTTCAATGAAATTTTATCTCCAGTGGTAAAGATGACTACCATCCGGCTTGTTCTCAGTATTGTAGCAGCAGAGGGCTTGCATCTAGAGCAGCTAGATGTCAATACAGCTTTTCTACACGGTGACCTAGATGAAGACATTTACATGACACAGCCAGAGGGTTTTCAAGTTAAAGGCAAAGAAAACTTGGTGTGTAAACTGAAGAAGAGTTTGTATGGTCTGAAACAAGCGCCCAGACAATGGTACTTGAAGTTTGATAACTTCATGGGAAGAATTGGTTACAAGAGATGTGACAATGGCCATTGTTGTTACATCAAGAAGTTTAAGGGTTCTTATATCATTCTACTACTCTATGTAGATGATATGTTGATTGCCGGTTCAGACATGTCAGAGATCAAGAAGTTGAAGAGGCAAATGTCTGAAGAATTCGAAATGAAAGACTTAGGAGCTGCAAACCAAATACTCGGGATGAGTATTTTCAGAAACAAAGATGGTTCTTTGACACTATCTTAAGAGAAATACATTGAGAAAGTGTTAGAGAAATTCAACCTTAAAGATGCCAAGATCAGAAGCACCCCTTTGGGAAGTCACTTTAAGCTTTCTAAAGATCAGTCACCCAAATCAGATGAAGACAAGGAAGAAATGGCTAAAGTTCCGTATGCATCTGCAGTTGGTAGCCTCATGTATGTAATGGTATGCACGAGACCAGATATAGCTCATGCAGTGGGAGTTGTTAGTCGGTTTATGTCTAATCCGGGGAGAGAACATTGGGAAGCAGTTAAATGGCTGCTAAGGTATTTGAAGGGGACTTCAAAAGTGGCATTGAATTTTAAAGGGAAAAATGTTATTCTGAAGGGTTTTGCAGATGCAGACCTTGGTGGTTGCAAAGAGTCATACAAAAGCACCACCGGATATGTCTTTACAGTGGGAGGCACTGCGGTAAGTTGGATGTCCAAACTACAGAAAAGTGTTGCCCTTTCAACCACAGAAGCAGAGTATATGGCAGTTGCTGAAGCAAGCAAAGAGCTTATATGGTTGAAGAACTTTCTCAACGAACTTGGAAAAGAACAAGATGATTGTGCACTATTCTGTGGCAATCAAAGTGCAATTCATCTTGCAAAGAATCATGTCTTCCATTCGAAGACAAAGCACATACAACTGAGATATCACTTCATTAGAGAAAGAATTAATGATGGCACTCTGAAGTTGGAGAAGATAAAAGGAACTGAAAATCCAGCTGATATGTTGACTAAGGTTGTCACCTTAGAGAAGTTGAAGCTTTGCATAGCTTCAACTGGCCTTCAGGATAACTGAAGAGAAGGGCGGGTAACTAGGAATGTATTAAGATCAGAAATTTCTTACAGATGCACATTTGAAGCTCAGGTGAAGATTGTTCCGTGGCTTCAAGTGGGAGATTGTTGAGTGTGAAGCCACTCTTGTGGTTTGTCAAAGTAGCGGCAGAAAACATGTGGGAAACCTGCAACCATGTTTGCAGCCTGTCAAAAGAAGTGGCGGAAGACAACTGTGCTTTGATCCATTTCTTCTGCTGCATTAATTTCCTTGTTTGACAAATTCCTATTTAATCTCTATATAAGAGATTCATCTTGTATATGTTTATTGTATCACAAAGAAATAAAAACCTCCTAGTTACCGAGAGTGGACGTAGGTCAGAGCCGGACCGAACCACTATAAATCTTTGTGTCCTTGATTGTGAGCTGAGTGCGTGTGACTCGTGTTAGTGTGTGTGCTCCGATCCTAACACAAATTTACCATCAAAGATTTGGAAGAGCTCAAGTACCTTCTCGGGCATGAAGTTACTTACGTATCTCACGGGCTCTTTTTAAATCAATCTAAATGCACTACTTACATACTTATACGTGTAAAGATGTTGGATGCCAAACTGGCTTTAGCCAAATGTTTCCTTTGTTACTGCAGGTGATTTATATCTGGGTCCTAGTCATTATCGCTATATTATGGGTGCCCTTCAAGCTTCAAGTTAGTACCAATCAAGCTTTAGGTTGCAGACAGTTTCACCAAGAGGCTTTCACATGCTCAATTCGATCGTTTCCGTCGACCACTTCGTTTAGATTCACCATTGTCTCGTTTAAGGGACATATTAGATAACATCTTGTCAATATTTAATTTTTGGTAACCTTTGTGTGTAATTTATGTATTCTTGTATTAAAAAATAAATCAAATAATACCTCTAAGATTACAACGTCATTTTGGTGTATTTTAAAAAATTAAGTTCATATTTTTGTATATTCCTAGTGAATAAGTCTATTTTTAAATTTTCACACATAAATTATGTGAAATATATCTTTTGGTTAACGTATCTCTCACTCAAGTATTTAATTTTCTTCCACTAAAATCTATTATTTATCATCCTTCAAATTTTGGATTTGGTTTCTAACTTTTCAAAAACATACAGATAGTCTTTGTGGTTTGCATTTCGTAATTCATTTAATTCCCAACTTTTAGCAAAAGTACATAGATGGTTCATGTAGTTTGCACTTCGTAACACATTTGGTCCTTAATTGGGTCGTGACGAAACCTTTATATTTGTTAGTTAGAAACTAAATGCGTTACAAAGTACAAATTAAAACAAGAGTAAATTACAAGTTTTGTCCTTTATGTTTACATCAAATTGCAGGCGCTGTCCTTTAGTGCAAAAGTTGACAAGTTTTGTCCTTAATGTTGCAAAATCTTACACGTTATGTTCTTTAAGCCAAACCCAGTTAGATTTTTTGGTTAAATCTAGGGTACTTTAGTAATTTTATCCATTTAATTAAAAAAATAAAAAATTAAAACATCATACCGCTTTTTTCTCTTCAGTCTCCCTCTCTCTTCTTTCTCTCTCTTCACCCTCTCAACTCAGAATCACCACCCTCCTTCATAAACAAAACCCCCCAAATCACCACTCCCAAATTAAAACATCATCCAATCTTCAACCATCGTTCATAAACAAAACCCCCAAATCACCACCATGGCTTATATCAAAAATCCCAATTCTAATTAATCAACAGACTATGTTCAGATCTAATCAAATAGCTTGCTATAAGAATATCATTAAACACATAAAAGCCACTGTTATTTTGACCGTGAACCGGAGTTCCCACCACCGTCTCAACCAAATCTCCACCTGTTGTCACTGTCTTCCCACCTTGACCACTGCCATTCTCCATAGTCATCATCATCTTAGTCAACATTATCATCGTCACCACATCGCTGGAATTTCATCTCCGGTGACTGGTTTTAGAGAGAGAAAGAGAGAGGAAATGATAAAGGGGCTAGGGTTCTCTAACCTGAAAGTGTGACTGCCATCCATCCGCCGAATCACCACCATCACTGTCACACCGGATCACCACCATCACTGTCGTCGAACTAACCCACCACCACATCCACCCCTTCACCTTCACCTTCACCCATCATCACGAGCGCCGTCGAACCCAAATCAACTGCCGTCACAGCACCTAACCAACCACCACAACCACAACCACCCCCTCACCTTCACCCACCACCAAATCACCCACCGCCGCCCCTAACCCACCGCCACAACCACCCTTCACTTCCGTCGTCCCTTCAGATTGTTTTAGAGAGAGAAGACCTTCACTGTCCTCGCCCCTTAAGATTGTGTTAAAGAGAGAGAGAGAGAAGAGAGAGAGAGAAGAACTGTAAGTTTAAAGAGAGAGAAAAGAGTTTCAGTTGAGGGAGAAATATTATATTTATTTTATTTTTCATTTTATTGCAAACTAATCCCTAAACACAATTTGTTTTACACAACAGTCCCTGAAGAGGTGAAATGACAATAATACCCTCATGTGCAAGACACATGACCAAATTAAATAAAAAAATCTAACTGGGTTTGGCCTAAAGGACATAACGTGTAAGATTTTGCAACATTAAGGACAAAACTTGTCAAGTTTTGCGCTAAAGGACAACGCCTGCAATTTGGTGTAAACACAAACGACAAAACTTGTAATCTACTCTTAAAAAATCATCCATTTATTTTTAAAAAACTAGAAATAAATCTAAAATTTTAATTAATCACATGAATCATTCGTATACTTGTATACTTTACTCTATTTATTAAAAATATCAGAAAACCAGTATATATCCCACGGTAATTATACCAATTTTGAAAGAAAAATATATACCAAGTAAAGAAAACTTCAAAATCTTTCAAAACTACAACATAGGTCGACACCACGTTATAATTTTTTTTAACTTTATGAAGAATTTTAAAATAATGTTCGTCATGTAACATGTTTTTTATAAAAAAAAAATTTGATATGAATAATATAAAATAGATAAATTGCGTGACATAAAATGACGATGATATAAGAAGTTAAAAGCTTTCTTGTATACATTATCTATTACTTTTGGATGTTTGTGACTTGTGATATAGACAAAAATAAAGGTCTTCACAATTTTCTTAAACTCCGTCCAGTATAGTATGGTTTGTTGGATTTTTGTGGTAAGTTCCTGAGACATGGAAAGGGTTCCCATTGTAACAGGCACCCTTAGCATAAAAATGGACCAACATGTGTTGAAGTGACTTGCCCATGACCGACTTGACACTTACCCTCACATGCACTGCTTATAAAATCGGTCGTATTATTGGCACACCTTGGGGGATTAAATCGACACCCTCAATAAGCATCGTATAGGCCTATACGATGCGTATTGAGATGGGTTCAAACTTCTATATCTGCCAAAGGCTGCCAATGTCCCCTTACCAAAAAGTAATACACATCGTATAGGCCTATACGATGCGTATTGAAGGTGTCGATTTAATTTTTTAATTTTTGCAAGGTAGCTTCCTGTCACGCGGTAGCTTTCCATCACGCGAACAAAGAAGCAGCACTTTGGACATTTGTAGGTCTACAAATATCAAGGAAACATTATTTGAGAATACCCCTGAATTTATCGAAGCTGTAGAATGAGATCCTCCACTGTTGGGTTATCATCTTTCAACCCCTCCCAAAATTAATCGATTCTGTTTTTCAACAGGGATGTAATGCAATGATTCCTCTCAATTGAATAGACCGACATTTGCTTCATAGGACTCACTTGAATCGTCTCGAATGTAATAACACTACGTTTAGCATCCGTGCCTGCTTGAATTGCCGAAAGCAAAGGATAACGAAGATGAACATTGTATTTATCACGAAAGTACTGAACAACCAAGATAATAGCTCTGGTTTCATCAGCTGCATTTGGAACAAGAGAGTTGAAAAAACTGCAATTGGAATTGATCTTGTAACAACATACTCTTGTTACCATATGACACATGATAAAAGCGCTTCTCTAGACAATCTGGGATTATGTTCCGCAAATTGGGAAGCATATATTTGCTTCAAGATTTACGTCTGATGTCCATGTTTGATCACATTTGACTTCATCTGCGACAGTCCACTGACTTTCTTCCCCCGTGTCTGCACCGTGATCTTCATATTTTTGGTTCAATACCAACTCATCTTTAGTAGTGTTTGTTTGAGAACCCGATTCGGATACACAACGGTTCTCCAATTCCAGATCAACAAGCAAATACCCAACGGTTCTCTAATTCCAGATCAGTAATGTAAGGGGACGCGCTGAGATAACGGACATCCATCAAGCTCAAAAAGAAAACTTGTGTTTCCCATAGTCACAAACGATTGCGGTTTGTATTTCCCATAGCCACTGTTCCCATAGTAAAAAATGGTTGCGGTTTGCACATTCAATCCTCATTGCGTCATTAAAATTAACAAGGCGGTCTCTTTGCTTTGTCCACGAGAACTATTTGTGTATGCATTCTTTTGTTGGTTAAAAGCGCTAATGAGGCGCCATTAGAAGAAGTACCCAAATATTCGGTCGAATAATGACCAATAAGAAACAAATCTGTAGAATTAAACTATATCGATTGCTATAACAGGATGGATGTGACACACACAGATAGATAATATCTGATTGTTTCAGTTTTTTTCTGACTGTTTCAGTTATGTTTCAATAAATAATATCTGATTGAGAAGCACTAAATTAACAACGGTTCTCCAATTCTAGATCAGTAATGTAAGGAGAAGCATTGAGATAACGGACATCTATCAAGCTCAAAAAGAAAACTTGTGTTTCCCATAGTCACAAAAGATTGCGGTTTGTATTTCGCATAGCCACCATTTCCGTAGTAAAAAAACGGTTGCGGTTTGCAGGTTCAATCTTCAATACTTCATTAAAATACCACTAGCAGAAGAACCCGACACGTCTTCATGTTACGGAGAATGTTCTCGAAATTGAAGGAAAAGGAAAAGATTTGTTGAAATCGAAGAAAAGAGTAAAAAAGATGAATTTGGGCGTGCATTTGGAACAAGAAGTCCAATAATCCGTTCATTATCTGTTGTTGTCTAAACAATATGAATGCACGCAACGAATTTGACAACTGTGACAGCTTATTAACACTATAAATCACCTCTAATCCTTTCCTGGTCAAATCACACACTATAAAGTTTAAACTTATCGTGTGTTGTAGTTTGGAATGATGACCGAATAGACATCTGAATAACAAACTGTGGAGAACTTGTTTGCGTTATCCTTCAACATAAGCTAAAATACGCTCAAATACGCTAAAATACGCAAAAATACGCTCAAATACGCTAAAATACGTTAAAATACGCTAAATGTAACACTCTACTTTTAGAAATATAAATTCTTATCGACAAGATAAGACTATTCATTATAAAAGTCACACCAAAACGTTTACATAACCTTAGTTTAGCAATTACTAGATTAACTACCGTTCAAAACAACATTAGGATACATAAGTCTTACTAATTAACTAATAATAACAAAAGTTTTGGAACTAGATCTTGAATGTGTTCGGTTCGGAAGCATTGACTTGATCATCATCCACGTACTTGCATTACCTAAAAGCTGGAATTTTGACAAACATTAGTATTAGAGTCCTTAGAAATTAGCATAATCGAAACTACGCTCAAAACGGATTCGATTAACTAAGATATGCAAATTTCAACTAAAGTGATTGGGCACTACCGTAGCTTACGGTAGCCACCGTAAGCTACGGTAGCCACTGGGCAATACTGATCTGCCGTAAGGCAGTGGAGAACTACCGTAACAATTTATTCGCTACCGTAAGTTACGGTGGCTACCGTAACTTACGGTAGCTTTCTTGCGCCCATGTAATTCCAGGCCAAGCTTACGCGGCCCGCCTGAACTCAATATGCAACAAATACTTTGTTGTTTTGCTGTTTTGGCCCGCTTGTCCCATTTTACTCGAAACCACACGGATGGAATATTACTTCAAAATAGGAAGACCCATTCACGGGTTCCTTATTTTTCAACACTCACGCTCCCATTACTGGTTTGCGTGTTTGATAATCACTACCCATCACCCGGGTTTAAGATCTACGTAGAAGGTACTCCCGTTACCAGGTTTGTACCTTCTCTTATTGACCCGTTTAATTTGCCCTTATGAAGTTCATCATTCAAGCAAACTTAACCACTAAAATCTCATATTCTAACGTACCAACTATTAACAATAGCAAAAGACTAAATAACCATATTAATGAAGCATTTAGCCACGTACCTTAAAGCTTTCCCTTCAAACGAGTGTCCGCACCGGCTTGGCTTTCCGACGCCTCAACCGTGTTGCCTAAAATGCACAAGCCAATTATCATTAGAACCCTTCGGCTCATAATCTAAAGCTTGTTTATTTAGCCAAACACCACAATTTATGTCTATCAATCATCTTTTAGGCGTTTTGTCAAGTACCTTATGTGCGTTCCTTTTAATTAGCCATTTTCGTTCATTTAAACCTTGGTAAATCCAAGAATTTTATCTTATTCAAACTTGATTACTCATTACCTCCATATTAACATGCTAGTTCAACAAACCTAGGTTAATATTTCACATAGTTCATACAAAAATCTTGGGGCTTTTCATCCTAGATGAAAACCCACTTCAATATATGGCATATGACAATTCCTAACACAAAATTTATCAATCAATTCACATGATTTCAGTTAGGGTTTGTAATCCCACACTTTAATCACACTTCCTGAAATCATAACATCACCCAATTATTCAAGAACTTCTATTAATCAAATTTCACTCAAGAATCAAACATCACCAAAACTGAAATTGTAACTTACCTAGTGTTAGACAAGTGTGAGTGATCAAGATTCTTGATTCATGCAGTAATTTCAAGCCCAATTCACCCTTTAATTTGATCAATTTGATGAAATAAGGGTTTTGGGGTGTTCTTCCCTTTCCTGGTCGCTCCCACACGCACACACACTAATGTGTGTGGGTTTTTGATTTATTTTGTTTTTATTAAAATCAAGTTTGGCCACTTTTGCTAAATCAGCCCCTCAAGTTATATCTATTAGTCTAATGTTAATTAAACTATCATCTTTCTTTTACACTTTTAATATATAGCATTTTAACTATTAAATATTTTTGGGGTGTTACACTAAAATACGCAAAAATACGCTAAAATACGCCGGAATACGTAAAAATACCCTAAAATAGGTTAAAATAAGCTAAAATACGTTAGAATACGCTCAAATACATCAAAAATACTATTAAATACGCAACAATATGTTAGAATTCGTCAAAATACGAAAAAATAGGTCAAAATACGCGACTAACGATATTTCCACACACGTATACATATAACACGGCACTATGGAGTACAAGTGGATTTCAAACAAAATTGTACGTAATCATAGAATACGATATTCGCACACAACCGAACGGCACTGAAACGACTTATGTTGAAGGTATACGTCATAAAACGACAAAATATGCGAAAGTTCGGCAAAAAACGAGACCTATACGCGTCGAACCGAGGGAAACACGATAAAACTAAATTTGAAATAATGCCATATACGATCGTATAGGCCGATGTCGTATCGTATATCAACTTAATACGCATCGTATAGGCCTATACGATGCGTATTAAACTTTCAATTTTCTCAAAAATACCCCTAAATTTATCAGAAAAACAGAGGTATTTCAGTAAATTCATCGATTAATACGCATCGTATAGGTCTATACGATGCGTATTGAACTATAAATTTCTCAAAAATGTTTTTCAAATCAATGGTTCCATCATTACAACCACTTGTTTTCAACGGGGACGTAATGCAATGATTCCTCTCAATTGAATATACAGACACTTGCTTCCTAGGACTCACTTGAATCGTCTCAGAAGTACTGAACAACAGAAATAACAGCTTCGGTTTCATCAGCTACATCGTTTACCGTGGAATGCATCCTTATTTTTGTAAATCACACAAACAAGCATGCCTTGAACGAGTCTAGAACACTCGTAATCCTTAACCGGCTTTGAAACCGTATGGAATCTATTAAGAAACTGTTCAATTTCACGGTGAGTGGAGAAATTAGCGACGGAGAAACTGTTCGACACAGACATGCATCAGGAAAGAAGAATTTAATGGTTCCTCTCAATTGAATAGACAGACACTTGCGTCATAGGACTCACTTGAATCGTCTCAGAAGTACTGAACAACCGAAATAACAGCTTCGGTTTCATCAGCTGCATCTATTAACAAACTGTTCGACACATACATGCACCGGGAAAGAAGCATATAAAGAACCTTCAAAAGCTAGACATATTTTATTAGCTATTATACCTCGTTTAATAGCAAGATAAGAAGGATGAGATATTGGCAGTTAGCTCGAAGAAGTTTCTCTCGATCAGGTGTTCCAATAGATTCCTCCTGTTAACAATGTCCTGTTAATTGTTTCAGAAAAGGAGAAAATACGGAACGAAAAGGGTGCTGGTCTTTTCTCCCACGTGTGATCCAGAGGTCGGTCTCGGGTGGGCATAAGATCCGTGGGCCCTATTATCGGATCTGTGACTCCATGGAAGATGTGATTAAGGTAAGTGTGTCGTATCATGTGTCATGTGTCATAAAACGGAACATAATCCCATATTTTCTAAAGAAGCGCTTTTATTATGTGTCATATTAGAGTAGTATGAGTCTGAGTCCATTGCTTCATTATAATTAATAATGCGGTCTCGATTGAAGATGTAATTGCAAGACTGTTTGTCGGGCTTCCAATGCTCACACAGGGTGATAAACCACTAGTTTGTTTTTTATATAATTTTACAGACGATTTAGAGAAACATAGAATACGTTACGAGATTCTTCGAGAATTAGAAAAAGGAGAAGATCCGTGGGCCCTATTGTCGGATCTGTGACTCCATAGAAGATGTGATTAAGGTAAGCGTGCCGTATCATGTGCCATGTGTCATAAAACGGAACATAATCCCAGATTGTCTAGAGAAGCGCTTTTATCACGTGTGATCCAGAGGTCGGTCTCGGGTGAGTTGTGGTTGATTTATAGGAGGAGGTTATGAAACGAATATATGTTTATGCGAATTTAAAGGACAATACTGACAGGGGTGTTGGTCTTTTCTCCCACTATGCAAACTTGAAATTTCTCACCATAACACATTGTAGACTGGTGGGCAGACTGGTGGGCTTGAATGGTTTTAATATATTTCATCCTGGACTATCTAGAAAAGGAGAAAATACGAAACGACAAGGGTGTTGGTCTTTTCTCCCACGTATTTTATCAAATGAACTGTCACGTGTGATTGGCACGTGTGATTATCAAATGACAACTTGAGGGGTCTAGTCCTAGCTAGTTTCTCCCAGGTGATACACAATTACGCATCTAATATGACACATGATAAAAGCGCTTCTTTAGACAATCTGGGATTATGTTCCGCAAATTGGGAACCACATATTCGTGTGTACAAGCTTGGAAAGATGACCGAATAGAGATCTGTATATACACCCTTGGTATTTGTTTACCACATGACACATGATAAAAGCGCTTCTTTAGACAATCTGGGATCATGTTCCGCAAATTGGGACCACATTGTAGACTGGTGGGCTTGAATGGTTTTAATAATACTTGAAAATGGATATGAACGTGTCAAGATCTTTATCTATCATGTCATTGACCAACTGCTCGAAATCTCTTTCGTTTCTCGGATTCGCATTCGACACAACACAACAAAAAATAAACTTAAAAAAATCAGTGCCTTGATACGCATCGTATAGGCCTATACAATGCGTATCAAGCCCGCCGCCAGACATAACCTGCACCTGTCAGCCTGCCATGTCTTTTACTTTATTTCAATACGCATCGTATAGGCCTATACGATGCGTATTGAATTGAAAAAGTGTGCGGATAGAAGGAGGGTGTGCCATTAGAAAATCCCTATAAAAATAAGAGTTAGTTATGTTTTTTTTATGTGGTTTGTCAAAAATCACTATTTCAGTCAATTAGCTTAAAAATTTTTGAAACAGTCCATGTGGTTTCACTTTCGTAACTATTACAGTCCACCCATACTAACGTCATCCAGTTATTCTGGTAGTTTATTTGAAATAGTCATAATGACTCTGTTATTAAAATTAAAATAAATAAAGAGTTAGTTACGTTTTTTATCCCTGTGGTTTGTTAAAAATAACCATCACAATCCATTAGTTCTAAAGATTGTCAAAACAATACTAATAATCGGCAAACTCCTTTTTTTTGACAATCTTTTTTAACTAATAGATTGTAATGGTTTTTTTAACAAACCACAAGGACGAAAAATGTAACCAACTCTTAATTTATTTTAATTTTAATTTTAATCATAGGGGCATTATGGTCATTTCAAACAAACTAACAGAATAACTGAATGGCGTTAGTGAGAGTAGACTGTAATACTTATGAAAGTGAAACCACAAGGACTGTTTTGGCAATTTTTAAACTAATGGACTGAAATAGTGATTTTTAACAAACCACTAGGACGAAAAATGTTACTAACTTAATAAATAATTACAATTGTGTAAGGGTCCGTCTATTTGGACACCCCAACAATATAATCCAAACACCTCGACGTCTCATATATGGTAAGGTTAACATTAAACAAAAACTAGAACTAACAATGCTAATTCTTATTAGGCGACTGGTCGGATAGGGCTACTGACACAACCCCCAACCCTACCATGGGCGGGAGCCATGTGCAGATACAACAGTGGTACCGGTGTTTATTAAAATTATCGCAGCGGAATTTATTAGGACTGGGTGTCAGGAAAAATATCATAGTTTTCAAAGGATTTTCACAAAGGATTTTCACTGGGATAAACCCTTGATTACAAAACACATTTTATTCAGATTTACACAGCCACTTATTTAAGTTTGAGTGCCTCACATCACTTTTTTCTTCTCTTCACAGTACATTACCTGAAACACGTTTTAAAAACATTTGATCACTGATGAGTTCATTCAATTCGTATAAAAGACACAGTATTGTAATTACAACATTAAGAGTTTTTATATTTGTTTATATCTTTCAATTACCCACAGTACTTGCCACTCGCCCATTTCGGTGACCATGGTCATATTACTATTGGCTAACCCATTGTCCATTAGTAAAGCTTGTCAAGTGATGTATACAAAACCTCACATACCGGCTGTAATTTCAGAATACAAAGACTTAATCACTATAAATACAACTAAGAAACATTTAGGGTTTTGAAAGCATTTTGATAAAAAGAGAATGACTCACTTTGCAGATTTAGGGTTTTCAGTAATAGCCTTCTGGTCTAAGTCTTGGGTTCCTAATTAAGCGCACAATGCAACATGTATTAGTGTATTAACCCAATTCAAACTTTAATGATAATCACGAGATCAAAACCACAACGTAGATGACAAAGTATAGCCTTATTCAGGCAGCACTTAAACATCCATTGATTTAGTTTTAGATCGATCGGACAGGGTATCGTACTAGCGATACGGATTAGCACCGTGATTACGGAGTAGAGTTTTAGAGTTTTGGGTATTATATCAGTGTTACGAGGGGAAAAGAAAAGAAACTGAGCAAATTTGAATGTCCAATTCTCGTTCCTTATATAGCTGAGGTTTGATCTCGTCGCGCCATGCAACCGGGTTTATGGTTCACCTTCGCGTAGCGCGAAAGGGGTAGCTAGGGCGTAGGTGTCATGAGTCACCACGTAGACATGCCATGTGGTGCTACGTGTCAGCTAGCGGTCAATGAGCCGTTGCGTCACGCGACCGCATGACTCTACCACTTTTGCGTAGCGCGACGAGACCCAAAACTGGGTTTCTTTGTTTTTCATACTGCTTTCCATCGTATGTGTTCGGGGTCTCGATTATGAATTGTTATGGGCCTTTTCGAGGGTTGTTATAACTACACGCATCGTATAGGGGGAAGATTGATTTTTCCTTTAAACCTTAGGCAGATTGGTTTCCTATACGTATCATATAGACATATACGATGCGTATAAAAGGGTAAACATATTTTAGTTATAAAAAATATTGCAATACTTATTGTTTTTATATATTACAAAAGATATTTAAAAATTTTATGCCAAAAAAAATAAAATTAGGCTAAATTCATTGTCTTAAATCTTTAATATTTATTGGTTTAAACATTTTAAACAATGATTTAACAATTTTTATTAAATAACACAAACATTTATAACTGACTGAAACTAAAGTATCATATGATACGTAAACAACCAAACATTCTAAACATTGTAAATACACATTAAAGATATAAACAACTGAAACTGAAAATATATGCATAATAACTTTGTACATACATAACATAACCAAAATATAACTGAATGTGAAGTACAAAAAATTGATTAACCAGCGTAAACTTGGAGATCCTGACTTGCATCAGTGGGGTCCTCCTGAGGTGCTAGACCAGGCTCCGGATACCAGTGTGGTCATAGTATCGGTCGGGGAACCCCACTAGCAACGCATCTCGATCGATATTGCTTTAATCACCCGCATCAATAAGTGCTTAAGCCGGTCCATCCGGCGATCAAGACTCTGAATCGCAATTGCAGTGGTGGCGATTTCTTTGGCGTTGGTGGCATGTCATGATTGACCGGACCGGCTGCTTTGTAAGTCCAAGAACCACAATCGGATATCACAAACACCTAAACAAGTTGCGAAAAACGAGAAAGATGTAGAAGAATGAAGAACAAATTGATTGTATTCGATAGAAGGTGCACATGATCTCTTAAGGATCGTCTAGTACACGCCAATATGTTTTGCAAACAATCAACAACCAAAACAAGACCTAGGTGCATCCTATTTATAATATATAGGATGACCTAATACAACTGGGCCAAGCCCAAACCTTTATTCGCATATTCTAGACATCGACCAAGCCCAATCCAAACAAATAACCAACCCAAAACTAGTAAACCCAAGATAAACATAAACCTCTAAGTACAAGCCCTTACAATACCCCCAAGGTTTATGTTGTCTTGGCAGCTCATGCTTCACTTGTGCTTCTTCTTTTGCTTCTTCTAGGTATCAGGCAACGGTCTTCCAACATAAGGACCAAATAACTGAGTTTCCACTCTTGTTCGTTGTCCAGACCACCTCTTGAGCAATGTAATCTGTGCAATAACAGTGGTAAAATTCTTTGCACAGACGTCATACTGTGGATCACTCCTGATCTACATCCTACCCAGCAACTTGATGTCATTTTCTCTAAAAACGCATAAGATTCTTCATGTCTGCAACCATGTACACTTCGTTTGCACAAACTATCACCGCTTGACCAGTAACAGGATCATACATCCAAAATTGTAAATTTTTTAAATTATTTTCTGGAAGTTCCTTCAACAGTGGAATAGTCTTTGTCTGCTTTGTAGGAGGCCACATCACTATCTTTAGTGGCTTATTAGTAGCAGAATCTAACACATATTCATGTTCCACGATAAATGATTGCGCCAATTTCATATCCCTGAAATTCACTTTAGCTTGTTGCTGCAATTTGTTGTAGAAGTTCCATCCAATCTTGTAGTTGTGATCCCTGCACTGATCATGATAAGGAGCTCGACTCAGCTCCCGAAGATCCACAGTTGTCCATACTCGAAGGCATCAGAGTGGTTATAATATTCCACTGCTCCATTCTTTCTCTTTACTAGAAACAACGCCTTCTCATCATTATATGCCCAACTTACAATCCCATACCTGTTGCGATACACATCAAATCTATCCTTCTCTATAGTAACTACGTATCTGTCTGGTTGGTCTTGATATCCAAAATTCCTTTCAGCACCCACATTCCTCATAATTACCCCCTTCTGCTTCTTTTTCTGGTTAATTGTACGAGGAGGATTTATAAATATATCGTCAACTTGTATGACTCATTTAAAAATACGGGTTAAACAGGTCAGGTTCGGGTTGACCCGAATTTATGTGGGTCGGGTTAGGGTTGAAATCTTTGACCCGAATAGAAATATGGGCCGGGTTCGGGTTGAACATTTCAACCCACCAACCTGCCAAACCACAACCCGTCAACCCACCAACCCATCAACCCGACACGATTGACACTCCTAGTACCCCGTGTTGCGGCGAGGTCCACATTCATAAAGACAACATGCAACAACACGCTCACCAAGAAATCATACTTAGAAGTATACATGTAGTCTTAATGTAAACTTGCGGAAAAGTTGTGCAAACTTCTATAAAGCACAATTCTTATCAAATGAGAGGTGACACTCTTGTCTTTAAAAAAGTACAATTTTCATCAAACGATCAGTAACGTCTTCATCCTTAAAACATATGTAATGTATGCTTATATAACGATAATATTGAAACCAACACCAAGTATCAAAGTATTCCATATGTAACATAACACCTAAACTACCAATGGCAATCATATGTACTTTGTATTCTATTGTCTCACATAAAGTATTAAAAGCTCTTAGAGCATCATGAAACTTTGTTATAGATTAAAACTTACATTTAATCGAACATATTAGTTGGAGAACAAATTGAAAATATCATGATAAACTTGCTATATTTAACGAAGATTTTGTTGGAAGTTTCGGGTGTGTGTGAATGGAAGTCTCAAATGGTAAAACACCTTGTCCCACATTGGTGTGGGAACAAAGGCATTGGTTGTTTATAAGGTAAAACATTTACCAAACAATTGTATCTTTATGACATGTTTTACCACAAGTCCTACCCCCGTGGGCGCAGGGGGTGCGAAAAAATTGAGTTCCGGAACTGGAATTTGTTTGAACTCGTGCTTGCCCACACGTCCTGCGGACACGAACGCAGCTCCGAAAACCCGGGCTCGCGTGAGGCAGTTTTTGCACTCGAGACTAATTTTTTATGAGTTTTTAAAACTGAATAACTTTTTGTCTTTTTAATGAGTTTTAAAACTGAAAAAGGATTATTCAATATTGATGATGATCATTATTTAGTTTTCAGTTTTTAAATGATTCTTATTATCAGTTTTAAAACTGATGTACTAATGACCATTATTTGGTTTTAATTCGCTGCAATAAAGGCCAGAATTCGGTTATGGGTTTTGTGACTATAAAACCATTTCAAACCAACACGGTTTAGACACACCAACAACAATCTTCTTCTCTCTCTATCTCTGCAGCATCTCCTGTTTCATTTCAGGCAAGTGTTCAAGTCCGACAGTGCGCTGTTGCTGCTTCGAACCGGCGTACCCTGGGAATAGACCGCGAATCTGTTTAAGGGGAGTATGTCAAACACAAGCCCGGTTCACTGTTACTGTTTCTTTTGCTTTCTTTATTTTCTGAAGATTCTCTTTCTTGTTCAGATTACTAACAAACTTAAACATATTCTATTACTGATTGTTCATGCACTGTTTCATTTCAGAATGGAATCCCAGCCCACGAACAGTGCTGTTTCTGCGATTATGACTTCTGTTGTTGCTGTCACAACCAGTTTGGTTGCACCACTGCCTAATGCAGTGACTTTTCATGATGAGAAACCAGAGAAATTCACCGGTGTGAATTTCAAATAGTGGCAGCAAAAGATGTTCTTTTATCTGACCACGCTGAACCTAGCAAGGTTCTTGACTGAAACCGTTCCCCATGTTGATGAAGGGGATATGGATGCTCAATCAGTGAGCGCTGTTCATGCTTAGAATCATTCTAATTTCTTGTGTCGCAACTATATTCTGAATGGTATGGTGGATACACTCTACAATGTGTATTGCAAAGCCAAGACTGCCAAAGAATTATGGGAGTCTTTGGATCGCAAATACAAAACAGAAGATGCAGGCACTAAAAAGTTCGTGGTGGCTAAGTTCTTGGACTTTAAAATGATAGACTCTAAAACTGTCATTAGCCAAGTCCAAGAATTGCAAGTTATTCTTCATGATATTCATGTGGAAGGAATGGTGCTTAGTGAGATATTCCAAGTTGCTGCTATGATTGAAAAGCTACCACTAAGCTGGGTTGATTTCAAAAACTATCTCAAGCAAAAGAGAAAGGAAATGACCATTGAAGATCTTGTTGTCCGCCTTCGTATTGAAGAAGATAACAAAGTGGCTCTGAAAAGGATTGATGGTCCTGAAACAGCAAAGGCCAATGTTGTTGAATATGGCCAATCTTCAAAGGGAAACAACAAGAACAGTGGAAATGGTGGAAAGAATATTCATCAGAAACGCTCCAACCTTGGTCCTAAAGGGGGAGTTGGGAAAAAGAAGTTCCAAGGAACTTGCTACATTTGTCAAAAGTAAGGCCATAAGGCTAACGAATGTAAGCTTCCAAAGAAGGAAAATGCTCAACAAGTGAACATGGTTCATGAGGTTGATAACCTCATTGCTATGATCACGGACCTCTCGATTTTGGTCACGGATGTTAACTTGGTTGGGCAAAACAACAAGGATTGGTGGGTTGATACGGGGGCTACCCATCATGTGTGCTTTGACAAGAATCTGTTTAGCACCTTCAAGGAGGTGACTAATGGAGAAAAGGTTTTTATGGGAAATTCTGCCACGACCAAAATTAAAGGCGGGGGGAATGTGTTTTTGAAAATGACTTCTGGAAAGGAACTCACTTTGTCCAACGTGTTGTATATTCCAGAAATTCGTAAGAACCTTGTGTCGGGGTGGCAATTGTGACAACTGTCAAAAATCCAGGTATCCGAACAATTAATTAATATTGATTAGTGCTTAATGACTGTGCTAAATTACAACTGATGACTTAAACTGCTTTCTTAATTTCTGTATCATACTTACATGTGCATCACATATTACATAATGTCACCTCATTATCACATGCAAACTTTATTGACATACATGATGCACAAAGCACAGCTAGCACAGTTAGCGGATAACTCAGAAAAATGCTGACGACGTTCAGTACATAGACAAACAGTGCTTGGAGACCCTGTATGGGCCAGAGACTAAGTTTCACACTAGTATAGTGTGTAGGAAAGTGAGGACCATAAAACTGCTTCACTAGGTGATAGTTTAAGTTTCGGAAAGTGCCTAAAACCCACTTTAAGTGCTGAATTCAGCACATTTCAGCAACATTCAACATTTTAACAAGCTAATAACATGCAAAAAATGGCAAAATGGTCCCGAATGCTTTCCTAAGTGTCGGCAATTAAAAGTGCCACAAAAGGGTACTTAAAGATCACTAAACAGAATAGTTTGACACTGTAACGAACCGGTATCTAACCGAACAACCGGACACTACCCGAAACACCAAAATTATACTAGAAGCATTGTTTTAATGTTTCTGAGCTAGTTATGATCCCCGAACACCCTAACACACTATATAACACAACATACACTTAAACACTAACTAATACACTTAAGATCCTAACTAAACATCTAACTTATCATTTAAACCCAACCAAGACCCCCCCCCCCCCATCCATATGGACGGTTATGAGGATGGCCCCACCATAATCTTTACAAGATTTCCTTAAATCTTCATTTGATCTTTCTTGGATTTGCTAAGGATCATGCTTGTACTATTAAGAACATAATACACAATGGTTAATACCATTAGATGGTTATAAGAAGATATGGAGTCCTTAATCTCTCACACACAAACACACTTCATCTTTCTCTCCCTCTCCTCCTTATTCTCGGCCGAGAACCACACCCACACCACCACCACCTTTCATCCACCATCCATTCATTCCAAGTTCATTTCAAGGTGTAAGGAGGTGATTTAGGAAGCTTGGTGCTTGTGGATCTTGAAGGACCTTCATCATTCACTATTATCCTCCACTTTTGTCATCACCATCATCTTGTGTTCTTCCCTAGCCTTGTGCTAGTAGTAAGGCCCTCATAACCCTTTGTCACTTCATATGTTGTTGGTTAAAAGATGATGTACATTGATAAACATGATGAACATTAAAAGACATAATCATAAATCTCTAACATAAGCTTATAAACATATAAATACTTGTTGATTTGTGTTTATTTGCTTCTTGTTGATTGATTACTAGTGTTAGTGATGTTAGACATCATATGGAACCTACTAGATTGTGATTAAACACATGATCTAGTAAGTTAATATGATGATCTTGTGAAAGACCAAGATCATCATGCCTTATGTTTACATGAACTTGAATAATAAAAGTTGTTTCCATGTGATGATGATTTAAACAAGATACAAGTCTTGTGAGTGGATGATTTCTAAAATAGTTTTCCAAAGAAACCAAGCTAAATCACAAAGATTTACATGAACATTGTTTTAAAAAGAACTAATCATGTTTCTAGTGTTGAAAAAAGTATAAGAACACTTTGTTTACCAGAATAATTCAAAAGAATGATTTTTGGAAAAATCATCTAACAAGTTGTAAACACTCAAATCTTTCAAGAATGAGATTTTTAAAGAAATAAACACACTTTAAAGGGTAAGTAAACCTACTCAATACACTACCAAATTACTACAAGTTTTTATGAAAGTTCAAGTTCATGATTATTATGTAGATAGCTTTGTTTTAGCACTTGGTAAGTGTAGATTGATTGTTGATTGTTTATGATGATTTTTGAAAAGAAAATGATATGCTTTAATAGCATGGACACCTCCATTTTTAGGGGAAACTATGGCAAAATTTTCTAAAAATACAAACACTTAGAAAAATATTTTCTAAACAAATATTAACAAGTGAGTTTTAACTATGGTTTTCAATATAAACTTTGCCATAGATTTTGTTACAAAAATACAAGTATTGGAGGTTGGTTTTTGTAAATAAAAATGAGTAAATATGTATTTAGAATATGTATATACACATTGTGTGTGATTATTTGTATACTTGGTATAATAGTTATATTGTTTTAGGATTTAAAGTAATATAAGTTAACAAAATACCAAGAATTTACAATCCAAAATAATACCAAAAATCACAAGGAATAAATATATAAGTTACACGCTTAATATCGTGAAACCGAACGCAAGAACGTAACTTACAAAATATTCCGGAAAATACCGTTACAATTATATTTTTAGTAAATATTATTTTGGATGCGAGAAATGAAAATATGATTTTTGTAAATATTACCAAAGTATATCATATTTTCGAAAAGAAGAAAATATATTGTTTTTGGGAAGTAAAAATATATTTTCTTGGAATATTTAGAAGATATATGATTTTTGGGAAAAATATATATTTCTTGAAATACAATATTTTTTACAAGTAAGTTTAAATATATTTTCTAAAAGTAAGATTTGAAAATATATTTTGAAACTACAAATACAAGAATACGAATATACAAGTATAAGATACCCCCATCCTTGGGAAGGAAATACGAAAATAAATATTTGGGAAGTATTGTTACCAAAATATTGTTTATCAAATTATTCCAAAATTAAATATAATTTAAGGTTAAAATAATTATTATTTTAACAAGAAAATTATAACTTGGGATAATATTAAAAGAAACGTAACTCAAAAACGTAAACACTAAGGCAAGGCACGGCCCGTTCGTCTAATAGACATTAGTACGCTGTAGGTAGTCGGGTTTGCTGAAGAGATTTGGGTTACGATTCTAAAGACGCAATAATCTGAGTTCATGTCCCCATTTTCTTTTAACTGTTCTTAGTTTTTTAACTTCGGGGGTGAAATACATGTTACAATTGTTTACAAACATTTTATACATGGTATGATTAGCTTAAGGAGGGTTACTGCTTGAACATGTGAGTTTTCCTGCATCACTTCACACATATCAATGGCCTTGCAAACCATTGGTGATCTGTTTTTCCTTATTGCTACATACCAGGGACATACATACACACAACATACTTTAAAGGTTTATTCATGCACGAAACACATGAACTCACTCAACTTTTGTTGATGTTTTTTAAACTACATGTATTTCAGGGAACTAAGTGGATCTGGCAGGTGTTGCATGTTTTCAAGCTGCGTTATAAATAAAAGATGTCATCCAAGTCTTTAGAGTTTAGGAGATGTATCTTACTCCTGGACGAGATACATGGTTATAAGCTCGGGTTGGTTTAAGTTATGTTGTCGATTCTTCGTGAACTCATTAAAACATGTTATGGTTTGTAATTTGAATTCGGTGTCAACGTTTCAGACAATTTATGTTGTGCTATTTTCAAACTTAATTTATGGATGAACATCTAATGGTTTTATCATATAGCATTGTTATGATTGAATGCTATGGTATTAAGTAAGTCACACCAATAACCACGCTTCCGCAAAAGTCAGGGTGTGACAGCTTGGTATCAGAGCTTCGATCGTAGTGAACTAGGATTCTTTCTCGAGTCTAGACTACGATCACTAGAGCTCTCACGAAAATGTTTTCATAACATATTTTCATGGCATACACAAAATGTCCAGATCCAGGAAACAAACATTTTTACAAATAAAAGACACAAAACACATTTCAAGGAATTTGTTTATAATTCAGTCTGAGAGACTGGGGAGTTAGTCTGAGAGACTAGCTGGGTAGTTCGGTCTGAGAGACTGGGTAGTTCAGCCTGAGAGGTTGGGTAGTCTGAGAGACTAGTTGGGACAGTTTGAGAAACTGGGAGGTTTAGTCTAAGAGACTAGGTGGTTCAGTCTGAGAGGCTGGGTGGTATAGTCCTGGGAATACTAGGATACATACATGCTTACATTGTTACTACTTACATGCTTACTTGATGATTGTTGATATATGTGCATATGTTGTGATTGCTTTGTTACAGACACCATGTCCTCTTCTGATAGTGGAGTATCAAATACCGTAGACCCTATGGCCATAGTTTCGGATGATGAGATCATCCCAGAGGATGAGGTTTTTACATCTGACACTACAAGTAGCGATGATGATGATTTCCAGCCGTTTGCTTTACCAGATTTTAGCGATGATATACCGCTAGCTGATGGTCTTCCTGGCGAGGATCTACTTCTTGTTCAGATCCCTGCTCCTTTACCTCTTGCTGCATTTCCTCTCAAGGATCTGCCTTTTGATGGTTTGTCTGACGACGACATCGATCTTTTTATTGAGGGTCCCCCGGAGGGTGCCCAGGATAATGGAGCTCCAGTCGATGATGCCGTTGTCACTCCACTTGTCGAGATTCCAGTCGACGATGTTCTTGGTGTTTTGCTTATTGAGATTCCTGTCGTTAAGATTTCGTCTGACCATTCTGGTCCTGATTCATTCGAGTCTGTGTCATCTACTACTCTACACGCATTGGGATTACAGTGTTATCCCACCGATTCTGATTCTGGCACAGCTATGTCTGGCGCACCTGTTCCTCCACAGGACTTCGAGTTTGATCCTGACATTGATCCCGAGCATGAGGTTGACTTCATCCCTAACGATCAGCTTTTTTATATACCCGCTGATCTCGAGCCGATACCCGCTGATCTTGAGTTAGCTCCAGCCGATCCTGAGCCTTTGATTGCACCCGAGCCTATACCTGCTCATGATCCTCTACCTGAGCATGATCCTGCACCTGTTGACATACCAGTTGCTGCACCACTGTCACCTGACCCTCTACCTGCACCCGCAGACCATGCTCCGTTTGCAGACCATATAGATCCCCGTTATGCATTCACCTGCAATGGGTGGATAGATGACGATGACCTGCCTCCTCTTGTTAGGCCTGTTACTCCCCCACCTGCACCTGCAGATGCACCCGTTGATATAGCCCCGTTTCACCCACATGTGTCTGACATACACCGCACTGATCTACCAGTCACGTTCCTACAGGATATCCCTCCACCCCGTCCACGGGAAGGACCGTCTAGCCAGCCATCTGGTCATGTCCCACCTGTGTCAGCAGCCTTTCCTTTCATGCCACAGTTTACACATACTTCACCTTTTGCGTCTGCACCATCGGGCGAGCCACTGATTTGGTTTCCGCCCAACACGATGCATGTTTCTGATCCATACCATCCCTTCCATTACACTGGGTACATGAGGGATGAGCTACTCCTATCCTTACAGCTCCAGCAGGAGATGTTGTGTCGCAGAGTCATGGATCTTGAGAGGATTTCGTGTCCTCTGCCTTGTACTTGTCAGTCACCATTCGCGACTCCGCCCGCTCCTCTTTTACCATGCCCATATTTTGATGTTCGTTTCCTTACTATGGAGTAGCAGATTAGCTATCTGTTGCGTCGTGTACACGCTCTTGAGGAGGAGCTAGCGCATGTGCGCAGTTTGCTTTTCGTTCCTCCACCTCCTCCTCCACCATCAGCATAGCAGTTTTTGGTTTTATGCAGGTAGCATACTTTTGGTGAGAATGTAGCTATTGAGCCAGCTTGCACAGCCTTTTTGGAAGACCACTTTTTGACCTTTGACTTTTGACTTTAGATTGTTGTAGTTTGATGGATATTTCGCGCAAGGGTAATGTGACCCTGTAGTCCCTTTTGACGTATGGTACATTATGAAACTTGTAAAACTGTATTTGTGGTCATTTGATATATGAAAGCTCAATCACAAAATTCTCATTATATACGTTGTTGAATTAGTTGTTTACGTTATGTGTTTACTTGTGTTGATAAATGTTATTACGTGTGCACGCCATGTACTTATTATACTTATTATGACCTGACCGATGCGATCTTCTTATAGAAGATGCCTCCACGAAGAGAAACCCGTCTGCCCACAACAGAGGCTGAGTTACAAGAACATATTTCACGAGCGATAGCACAACGCGAGGCCATGCGCTCTAAACATAGCGGGGGTACCTCTGGAAGCAACCCACCTCATGGTAATGTTTAAGTCTCTAAGGACACATTACGTTACATTTGGATATTCCATGTGCGATCGCTAATGCTTACTGTGAATGATGTTACTTGTACAGGTTGTACCTATAAACAGTTCTTAGACTGTAAGCCTCTAAATTTCGACGGCTCCGGGGGTGCTGTAGCTTTTGTTAGATGGACGGAGAATACTGATTCTGTGATAAGGATGAGCAAATGTGCTCCTGAGCACCAGGTCACCTACATCTCTGGATTGTTCTTAGACGGAGCGTTATCCTGGTGGAATCTCCAAGTTCAAACCTTGGGAGAAGAGGCTGCTTATTCCATGACATGGGATGAAATGTAGGAACTCATGGGAAAGAAATACTGCTCCAGGGCTGAAATCAAAAAGCTGGAAACTGAATTCTGGAACCTCAAGATGGACGGCCCAAAGATTGCCGAATACGTGCAGAGATTTCACGACCTATCTCGCGTGGTACCATACATGGTTGATCCGGAATTCAAACGCATCGAGCGTTTCATTTGGGGGTTGGCACCTCAGATTATGAGTATGGTGACAACGTCAAAGCCTGCAACAATCACGGAGGCGATTGATCTGAGTGTAGCACTAACTGAAGAGGCAATCAGGTTGAACAAGTTCTCGACCTCTGACCAGAAGAAGAAGGAAACTCACGTTGAGTCATCCGGTGAGAACAAAAGGAAGTTCTCAAACTTTAAGAAGGGTACCAGCAGTACTAACAAGAAGAAGGATGTGAACCCACCAGCTGAAGTCAAGACAGGGGTTGAAAACAAAGGAAAATGTTATATGGGTGCTCTGCCCAAATGTGATGTGTGTCAGTACTATCATGCCGGCCAATGCAGAGTTAGGAAATGTGAGTCTTGTGGAAAGGTTGGCCATTTGAAGGAGACATGCTGGGTTGGTACTGGTCGTGGTAGTGGTGGTAAGAGAGGTTATGGAAACAATAACTGTGATGGAAATGGGTATGGAAACCGCCCTCAAGGAGGAAATGGTGGTAATGGTAATCGTGGTAATTTTGGGAATCAAGCTGGTAGTGGAAGCCTTGGAGCAAATAACAATCAAGGTGGTAATGGAAATGGTCGAGGACCAGGTTGTTTTAATTGTGGAGATGTGGGGCACTTCAAGCGAGAATGCCCAAAGCTCAATCAAGCTCAAGGAATTGTTTTCAACATCGGAGCTAGGGAAGCTTGCCAAGATCCGAACGTAGTCACTGGTACGTTCCCTATTAACCAACGCTTTGCATCTGTAATGTTTGATATTGGTGCTGATTATAGTTTTGTGTCCCTAGAATTTAAGAATATGCTTGGGTTAGTAGCTAGTAAGCTAGATATTTCGTACTCAATAGAACTAGCCAATGGAAAGCTAGTAGAAGCAAATGAAGTAATAAGGGGTTGCGTGATAGAACTCGGGGAGCACGAGTTTACGCTTGATCTTCTGCCAGTCGAGTTGGGAAGCTTTGACGTGGTAGTCAGAATGGATTGGTTGTCAAGCAACCGAGCAGAGATCGTATGTCACGAGAAGGTCATTCGCATTCCGATGGCGAATGGAGAGACAATTGTAGTGCATGGAAAAAAGCACGATACGCCTCTAAGGATCATCAGTTGTTTGAAGGCTCGAAAGTCTTTGCAGAAAGGACGTGTCGCCTTCTTGGCACACGTCGTGGACAAGGAATCCGCTGAGCCGAAGTTGGAAGATATCCCAGTTGTTAGGGAATATCCTGAAGTCTTCCCCGAAGACTTGCAAGGATTGCGCAGCAACAAGTCGAATTCCATATTGACTTGGTTCCATGCGCCGCGCCTGTAGCCAAGGCACCCTATCGACTTGCGTCCTCAGAAATGCAAGAGCTGTCAACACAACTTCCGGAACTTTTGGACAAGGGATTTATTAGACCAAGCTTCTCGCCTTGGGGAGCTCCAGTTTTGTTCGTTAAGAAGAAAGACGGTAGTTTCCGCATGTGTGTCGACTACCGGGAGCTAAACAAGTTGACCATTAAGAATCGGTATCCTTTGCCGAGGATTGATGACATGTTCGATCAACTACAAGGTTCGAGTTTTTACTCCAAGATCGATCTTCGATCAGGTTATCACCAGTTGAGAATTCAAGAGGAGAGTATTCCAAAGACGGCCTTTAGGACTCGATATGGGAACTACGAGTTCTTGATTATGCCGTTTGGGTTGACAAACGAGCCAGCAGTTTTCATGGATTTGATGAATAGAGTTTGCAAGCCGTACCTCGATAAGTTTGTGATTGTGTTTATCGATGATATTTTGATCTACTCAAAGACGAAGGGAGAACATGAGCAACATCTAAGAACTATCTTAGAGCTGCTCAAGGAAGAGAAATTATACGCTAAGTTCTCAAAGTGCGAGTTCTGGCTGCGTGAGGTTCAGTTCCTTGGTCACGTGGTTAACGGAGATGGAATCCATGTGGATCCTACAAAGATTGAAGCGATAAAAAATTGGGAGACTCCAAAGACGCCAATGGAGATCCGACAGTTCCTAGGTTTGGCAGGATATTATCGCAGATTCATTGAGGGTTTTTCGAAAATCGCATAACCGTTGACCTCCCTTACATAGAAAGAGAAGAAGTATGAATGGGGAGACAAGCAAGAAGAAGCATTCCAGTTGTTGAAAAACAAGCTTTGCGATGCACCCATCTTATCCCTACCCGAAGGCACCGATGACTTTGTGGTATATTGTGACGCCTCGCGTCAGGGATTGGGATGTGTATTGATGCAGAGACAGAAAGTTATAGCATACGCTTCGCGCCAATTGAAGGTTCACGAGAAAAATTACACCACGCATGATTTAGAATTAGGCGCAGTGGTGTTTGAATTAAAGATCTGGCGACATTACTTGTATGGCACGCGATGCACAATCTTTACTGATCACAAGAGCTTACAGCATATATTCGATCAAAGAGCTTAACATGAGACAGAGACGATGGGTCAAGTTGTTAAACGACTATGATTGTGAAATCAAGTATCACCCAGGGAAGGCGAATGTAGTCACAGACGCCTTGAGTCGGAAAGAAAGAATCAAGCCCATAAGGGTTCGGGCTTTGGAAATGATTGTTCAAACGGACCTCTCATTGCGCATTCGTGCCGCACAAAGAGAAGCTCTTAAGGAAGAGAATCTTGAGAATGAATATCTTCGTGGGATGGAGAAGCAGTTAGTACCCAATGATGAAGGAACGTTGTGCTTCATGAAACGAATTTGGGTTCCTCTCTTTGGTGGTCTGAGAGATGTTATTTTTGATGAAGCTCATAAGTCACGGTACTCGATCCATCCAGGATCGGACAAGATGTACCAAGATTTAAAGGATTTTTATTGGTGGCCGAGATTGAAAGGCGATGTCGCAACGTATGTTGGCAAATGTTTGACTTGTGCCAAGGTAAAGGCCGAATATCAGAAGCCTTCAGGCCTTCTGCAACAACCTAAAATACCCATGTGGAAATGGGAGCAGATTTCAATGGATTTTAAAACGAAGTTACCAAAGACACCCAGAGGTCATGATACGATTTGGCTAATCGTAGACCGTCTGACGAAATCTGCGCACTTTTTGCCAATCAAGGAGAAAGATAATACTAGCAAGCTTGCTGAGCTGTACCTCAGAGAGATAGTTGCACGACATGGAGTGCCTCTCTCGATTATTTCCGATAGAGACGGAAGATTCGTGTCAAGGATTTGGCAATCCTTTCAAGAAGCCTTTGGTTCTCAGTTGAATCTGAGTAATGCATTTCACCCACAGACAGACGGACAGAGCGAACGAATGATTCAAACGTTGGAAGATATGTTACGAGATTGTGTGATGGATTTGGGTGGTAGTTGGACACTCACTTACCCTTGGTAGAATTCACGTACAACAACAGCTACCATGCGAGCATCCAAGCTGCACCATTTGAAGCTCTCTATGGACGCAAGTGTCGATCACCGTTATGCTGGGCAGACGCGGGTGATAGACAACTTGTTGGTCCTGAATTTGTTCAAGAGACGACAGACAAGATTATACAAATCCGAGAGCGCATCAAGGCGGCTCGTGATCGACAAAAGAGTTATGCGGACCAAAGGAGGAAACCTTTGGAGTTTGAGGTAGGACATATGGTTTTGTTAAAGGTCTCACCCTGGAAGGGTGTAGCACGCTTTGGGAAGTGTGGGAAGTTGAATCTGCGTTACATTGGACCGTTCAAAATCCTGGAAAGGATTGGTCTTGTAGCTTACAAGTTGGATCTACCCGCAGAACTGAATGGCGTTCATGATACATTTCATGTATCTAATCTGAAAAAGAGTCCAACTCAAGAAACAGTTGTCATTCCTACCGATGAAGTCCACATTGACGACACACTCCACTTTACTGAAGAACCTGTTGAGGTCACTGATTGGAAGGTTAACAAGACGCGACGAAGTAGTGTTAAACTCGTCAAAGTTCGTTGGAATGCGTTTCACGGCCCAGAATTCACTTGGGAACGTGAAGATCGCATGAAAGCGAAATACCCACATTTGTTCCCCAACTCCCCTGCAACTAGTAGCAGAGCCTAAAATTTCGGGACGAAATTTTCTTAACAGGGGGAGAATGTGACAACTGTAAAAAATCCAGGTATTCGAACAATTAATTAATATTGATTAGTGCTTAATGACTGTGCTAAATTACAACTGATGAATTAAACTGCTTTCTTAATTTCTGCATCTACATAATGTCACCTCATTATCACATGCAAACTTTATTGACATACATGATGCACAAAGCACAGCTAGCACAGTTAGCGGATAACTCAGAAAAACGCTGACGACGTTCAGTACATAGACAAACAGTGCTTGGAGACCCTGTATGGGCCAGAGACTAAGTTTCACACTAGTATAGTGTGTAGGAAAGTGAGGACCATAAAACTACTTCACTAGGTGATAGTTTAAGTGCCAGAAAGTGCCTAAAACCCACTTTAAGTGCTGAATTCAGCACATTTCAACAAAATTCAGCATTTTAACAAGCTAGTAACATGCAAATATATGGCAAAATGGTCCTGAATGCTTTCCAAAGTGTCGGGAATTAAAAGTGCCACAAAAGGGTACTTAAAGATCACTAAACGGAATAGTTTGACTCTGTAACGAACCGGTATCTAACCGAACAACCGGACAGTACCCGAAACACCAAAATTATACTAGAAGCATTGTTTTAATGTTTCTGAGCTAGTTATGATCCCCGAACACCCTAACACACTATATAACACAACATACACTTAAACACTAACTAATACACTTAAGATCCTAACTAAACATCTAACTTATCATTTAAACCCAACCAAGACCCCCCCCCCCATCCATATGGACGGTTATGAGGATGGCCCCACCATAATCTTTACAAGATTTCCTTAAATCTTCATTTGATCTTTCTTGGATTTGCTAAGGATCATGCTTGTACTATTAAGAACATAATACACAATGGTTAATACCATTAGATGGTTATAAGAAGATATGGAGTCCTTAATCTCTCACACACAAACACACTTCATCTTTCTCTCCCTCTCCTCCTTATTCTCGGCCGAGAACCACACCCACACCACCACCACCTTTCATCCACCATCCATTCATTCCAAGTTCATTTCAAGGTGTAAGGAGGTGATTTAGGAAGCTTGGTGCTTGTGGATCTTGAAGGACCTTCATCATTTGCTATTATCCTCCACTTTTGTCATCACCATCATCTTGTGTTCTTCCCTAGCCTTGTGCTAGTAGTAAGGCCCTCATAACCCTTTGTTACTTCATATGTTGTTGGTTAAAAGATGATGTACATTGATAAATATGATAAACATTAAAAGACATAATCATAAATCTCTAACATAAGCTTATAAACATATGAATACTTGTTGATTTGTGTTTATTTGCTTCTTGTTGATTGATTACTAGTGTTAGTGATGTTAGACATCATATGGAACCTACTAGATTGTGATTAAACACATGATCTAGTAAGTTAATGTGATGATCTTGTGAAAGACCAAGATCATCATGGCTTATGCTTACATGAACTTGAATAATAAAAGTTGTTTTCATGTGATGATGATTTAAACAGGATACAAGTCTTGTGAGTGGATGATTTCTAAAATAGTTTTCCAAAGAAACCAAGCTAAATCACAAAGATTTACATGAACATTGTTTTAAAAAGAACTAATCATGTTTCTAGTGTTGAAACAAGTATAAGAACACTTTGTTTACAAGAAGAATTCAATAGAATGATTTTTGGAAAAATCATCTAACAAGTTGTAAACACTCAAATCTTTCAAGAATGAGATTTTTAAAGAAATAAACACACTTTAAAGGGTAACTAAACCTACTAAATACACTACCAAATTACTACAAGTTTTTATGAAAGTTCAAGTTCATGATTATTATGTAGATAGCTTTGTTTTAGCACTTGGTAAGTGTAGATTGATTGTTGGTTATTTATGATGATTTTTGAAAAGAAAATGATATGCTTTAATAGCATGGACACCTCCATTTTTAGGGGAAACTATGGCAAAATTTTCTAAAAATACAAACACATAGAAAAATATTTTCTAAACAAATATTAATAAGTGAGTTTTAACTATGGTTTTCAATATAAACTTTGCCATAGATTTTGTTACAAAAATACAAGTATTGGAGGTTGGTTTTTATAAATAAAAATGAGTAAATATGTATTTACACATTGTGTGTGATTATTTGTATACTTGGTATAATAGTTATATTGTTTTAGGATTTAAAGTAATATAACTTAACAAAATACCAAGAATTTACAATCCAAAATAATACCAAAAATCACAAGGAATAAATATATAAGTTACACGCTTAATATCGTGAAACCGAAGGCAAGAACGAAACTTACAAAATATTCCGGAAAATACCGTTACAAATATATTTTTAGTAAATATTATTTTGGATGCGAGAAATGAAAATATGATTTTTGTAAATATTACCAAAGTATATCATATTTTCGACAAGAAGAAAATATATTGTTTTTGGGAAGTAAAAATATATTTTCTTGGAATATTTAGAAGATATATGATTTTTGGGAAAAATATATATTTCTTGAAATACAATATTTTTGACAAGTAAGTTTAAATATATTTTCTAAAAGTAAGTTTTGAAAATATATTTTGAAACTACAAATACAAGAATACGAATATACAAGTATAAGATACCCCCATCCTTGGGAAGGAAATACGAAAATAAATACTTGGGAAGTATTGTTACCAAAATATTGTTTATCAAATTATTCCAAAATTAAATATAATTTAAGGTTAAAATAATTATTATTTTAACAAGAAAATTATAACTTGGGATAATATTAAAAGAAACATAACTCAAAAACGTAAACACTAAGGCAAGGCACGACCCGTTCGTCTAATTGACATTAGTACGTTGTAGGTAGTCGGGTTTGCTGAAGAGATTTGGGTTACGATTCTGAAGACACAATACTGTGAGTTCATGTCCCCCTTTTCTTTTAATTGTTCTCAGTTTTATAACTTTGGGGGTGAAATACATGTTACAATTGTTTACAAACGTTTTATACATGGTATGATTAGCTTAAGGATGGTTACTGCTTGATCATGTGAGTGGTGGGTATAACACTTAAGGCCATTAATCCTTGTCGTAGGACCGAGGGACATGAGTGATAGATCAATTTGGGTGTAGCGAGCCCACACCCATGCAAACCAGGGTGGCCCATGTGGTGACTATGTCTTATTCCCGGAGACAAATTTGCTAGGTTTGAGTTTTCCTGCATCACTTCACACATATCAATGGCCTTGAAAACGATTGGTGATCTGTTTTTCCTTATTGCTACATACCAGGGACATACATACACACAACATACTTTAAAGGTTTATTCATACACGAAACACATGAACTCGCTCAACTTTTGTTGATGTTTTTTAAACTACATGTATTTCAGGGAACTAAGTGGATCTGGCAGGTGTTGGATGTTTTCAAGCTGCGTTATAAATAAAAGATGTCATCCAAGTCTTTAGAGTTTAGGAGATGTATCTTACTCCTGGACGAGATACATGGTTCTAAGCTCGGGTTGGTTTAAGTTATGTTGTCGAGTCTTCGTGAACTCATTAAAACATGTTATGGTTTGTAATTTGAATTCGGTGTCAACGTTTCAGACAATTTATGTTGTGTTATTTTCAAACTTAATTTATGGATGAACATCTAATGGTTTTATCATATAGCGTTGTTATGATTGAATGCTATGGTATTAAGTAAGTCACACCAATAACCACGCTTCCGCAAAAGTCAGGGTGTGACAGCAATTGAATAAGTTTGGTTTCAAAATGGTGATTCTATCGGACAAGGTCGTGTTGACCAAAAATGGTGTGTATGTTGGTAAGGGCTATGCCCTCAACGGTATGTTTAAACTAAATGTAATCGTTGTGAATGGAATGAAAGAATCTACTAGTTCTGGTTACTTGCTTGAGTCTTCTATTCTTTGGCATGGTAGACTAGGTCATGTTAATTTTAATTCCATGCGTCGTTTAATTAAACTTAATCACACCAACGTTCGACATCGACTCAAATAATAAATGTGAAACTTGCGTAGAAGCAAAACAAACGAGATTGTCATTTAAAAAGGTTGAACGAATCACCGAACCCCTCGAGATGATCCACACGGATGTGTGTGATCTAAAAATAATTCCTACTCGTGGTGGGAACAAGTAATTCATCACGTTCATTGATGATAGTATAAGATATTGCTATATGTACTTACTTAAGAATAAGGACGATGATATTGATAAGTTTATCTTGTTCAAAGCCGAAGTTGAGAATCAACTAAATCGAAAAATCCATATCGTAAGGAGCGACTGAGGAGGTGAATATGTTTCACCTTTCATTAATGTATGTGCAAAAAATGGAATCATACATGAACTCACGGCTCCTTACTCCCCCCAATCAAATGGCATAGCAGAACGCAAAAATCGCACTTTGAAAGAAATGATGAATGCCATGATGATAAGTTCTGGGAGAAGCCAAAACATGTGGGGGGAAGGAATCTTATCGGAAAATTATGTGTTGAACATGATACCCAATAAGAAGAAAGATGTAACGCCATACGAATTATGGATGGGAAAGACACCACCATATAAAGACTTGAAAGAGTTGGGGTGTCTAACCAAGGTGGCGGTCACACCACCAAAACGCCTACTTATAGGACCCAAAACAGTGGATTGTGTATTTATAGGATACACCAGTCCTTATGGTCCATATCATTTTCTTTTGCATGATTCTAAGAACCCTGGAATATGTAAAGACACCATAATAGAATCTAAGGATGCATCATGGTTTGAACATGTGTTTCCATGCTTAGGTAAAGGTGAACAGAGTTTCACTAGACCGATTGAGGAAATTGTTCCAGAGAATGGGGTTGCAAATAATGAACCTCGAAAACAATCTAAGACTGAGGAAGTTGAAATCAGAAAGGGTAAACAGCAAAGGACTGAAAAAATCCTTTGGCCCTGACTTTCTTACCTATATGGTAGAAAAGGAACCTCAAACCTACCAACAAGCGTGAATTCCTTAGAAGGACATCAATGGAGGGAGACCATCAAAAGTGAGATAGACTCTATATTACAAAATCATACCTGGGAACTAATGGATCTTCCTCAAGGATGTAAACCACTAGGATATCGATGGATCTTCAAGAAGAAGATGAAATCAGATGGAACCATCGATAAGTACAAGGCAAGGTTGGTGATAAAAGGATATAAACAACGAGATGTTTAGATTACTTTGATACATATTTGCCAGTTACGCGAATAACATCCATTGGGTTGGTGCTTGCCATTGTCGCCATTAGAAATTTGGAAGTTCACCAAATGGATGTGAAAACAGCTTTCTTGAATGGAAATCTAATAGAAGAAATTTACATGAACAACCTGAAGGCTTCACAGCCATTGGGCAAGAAAAGAAAGTGTGTAAACTTGTAAAATCCTTGTATGGATTGAAACAAGCTCCAAAACAATGGCACCAAAAGTTTGACCATGTCATGTTTGATGTTGGGTTCAAAATCAATGAATGTCACAAGTGTGTATACGTGAAGGACACATTAGATGGATATGTCATTTTGTGTCTATATGTAGATGATATGCTTATCGCTGGAAGTGATGATAAAATCATAAAGTCTACAAAGAACATGCTAAAAGCAAGATTTGACATGAAAGACATGGATTTGGCGGATGTGATTCTAGGAGTTAAAATCACACGAACCCAAAGTGGACTTATTTTAAGTCAATCCCACTATGTAGACAAAATTCTTGAGAAATTTAAGCAAATGACTCTAATGTAGCTAGAACTCCTATTGACACAAGTCAACATCTAGCCAAGAATAGAGGTGAACCTGTTAACCAGTTGGAATACTCAAGAATTATTGGTAGCTTGATGTATCTTATGAGTTGTACTAGACAAGACTTAGCATATGCTGTGAGCAAGCTAAGTAGATACACGAGCAACCTAAGTTCAATTCATTGGAACTATATCATTCGGTTGCTTCGTTACTTAAGAGACGCTCGGGAATACGGGTTGCACTATAACAGATATCCAACAATTATAGAAGGATACTATGATGCAAATTGGATATCTGACACGAATGATTCCAAAGCAACAAGTGGGTATGTATTCACACTTGGAGGTGCAGCTATATCATAGAAATAGTCAAAACAAACGGTTATTGCTAGATCCATGATAGAATCAGAGTTCATCGCTTTAGATAAAGCAGGTGAAGAGGCAGAATGGCTACGTCAACTTGTTGAGGATATACCAAGATAACCTAAGCCGGCATCGGCCATTTGTATACATTATGATAGCCAATCGGCAATTGGCAGAGCTCGTAACACAATGTATAATGGTAGGAACAGACATATTAGACTTAGACATAATACGATACGACAACTAATCTCTATAGGAATTATCACTATTGACTACGTGAGGTCAAAGGATAATATCGCGAATCCGCTAACAAAAGGCCGAATTAGAGAGTTAGTTCAAAAGTCGTCCATGGGAATGGGACTGAAGCCCTTGAAAAATTAAGTTCATATGAAAGAAAACTAACTCAACAGACTGGAGATCCCAAGAATTGAGTTCAATAGGAAAACCTAATTGTATGAATTAGTGAGGTTACTGTGTGGGATAACCCAAAAGGGAGTTTATTACAAAGCTTAGTAAACTTCCTAGTCCATTCCTAAAAGTGACAAGTGTGAGGCTAAGCCTTTGGCTTTAAATGATTCGACTAAGGTAACCATACATAGTGAATCACTTATGTGAGAGATAAGTGGGGTGGCTTTGAAGGGTATTGTTGGGGCACAATACTTAATGGCTCTTGCAACACGACGCTCATGCTCATGACCATAACGAACATAACTATGAGGACTTGAATTTATCAAGGAGAGTCTTGTGTGAAGTGTATTGTCGTCTACACAAACGGCAGACGAGTTCAAAGATATCGATGTCTACTCAGAGCCAGTGGGCTAAGTGCATTTCATGAGCGAAGGTTCAAAGGGTAACACCTACCTATCGTATGCAAAACTCAACTACTGAAATCTAATTCGAATAATGTTGTTTCTGAGATTGACCTCCATTCATGTGGGGGATTGTTGGAAGTTTTGGGTGTGTGTGAATGAAAGTCTCAATTGGTAAAACACCTTGTCCCACATTGGTGTGGGAACAAAGGCATTGGTTGTTTATAAGGTAAAACATTTACCAAACAATTGTATCTTTATGACATGTTTTACCACAAGTCATACCCGTGCGCGCAGGGGGGTGCGAAAAAATTGAGTTTCGGAACTGGAATTTGGTTGAACTCGTGCGTGCCCGCACGTCCTGCGGACACGAATGCAGCTCCGAAAACCCGGGCCCGCGTGGGGCAGTTTTTGCACTCGAGACTAATTTTTATTGAGTTTTTAAAACTGAATAACTGTTGGTCTTTTTAATGAGTTTTAAAACTGAAAAATGATTATTCAGTATTGATGATGATCATTATTTAGTTTTCAGTTTTTAAACGGTTATTATTATCAGTTTTAAAACCGATGTACTAATGACCATTATTTGGTTTTAATTCGCTGCAATAATGGCCAGACTTCGGTTATGGGTTATGTGGCTATAAAACCATATCAAACCAACACAGTTTAGACACACCAACAACAATCTTCTTCTCTCTCAATCTCTGCAGCATCTCCTGTTTCATTTCAGGCAAGTGTTCAAGTCCGGTAGTGCGCTGTTGCTGCTTCGATCTGGCGTACCCTGGGAACAGACCGCCGTAGTGAAGAAACCAGAAGATGAATAAAACACCTTGTCCCACTTCGATATAGAACCAATTTTAAGCAGGGAACTAAGAGAACCGTACAATCACCTCTACGTAGTGAATAAAAGTTATTAACATGTAGTGAGTAAGAGAACAAGAAGACAATTAAACAACCATCCAATGTATCACATCTTAGGCAGCATGAATATCCAAAAAAATAAAATAAAATAAACAATCAAGTTTACATAAAACATAAACTGTATGCGATACTGAAACATACAAAACATTTAATAAATATCATTTTTACTCCTTTTTATAAACTTCCATACCAGATGAATGATGCTTATGTGGACACATTATCATCCAATGGAACATTTTCTCCAGCATGGCATTGGACAAGATCTGATTAGGATCCAACTCAGCACGTGCTTTGTTGAACGCATCTACCGGAAATCGCTTTCTTAGTCTTGCTTGGAGCGCAGCCAACTCATCTTTGTCTTTTGGAACCTGAAAATACATGATTTTCAAATTTAAGACACATGGTCGTGCTAGAAACGGGTCTGGCTGGATTAAGATTTTATTCGCCCCTCCTTTTTAACTGTACAAGTGATTACATGGTGACTGAATAAAACTTTTGTATGAACAGAGCGATTAAACAGGTTGTAAGCGTTTAACTAAACTTTGGGTCATTTTTTTATTGTTTAATAAGTGCTAATTTTAACCAAGTTATATTATGAGTAAATTAAAAGTTTTGTCCTTTATGTTTGCATCAAATTGCAGGTGGTGTCCTTTGTCTTTAAAATTGATGGGTTTTGTACTTAATGTTTCAAAATATTGCAAGGTATGTCCTTTGAGCCTAACCCAGTTTATTTTTTTGTTAAATCTGGTCACCAAGGGGTATTTTAGTCTTTTTACCCCATTTATTTAATATCATTTTAAAAAATAAAACAAAATACCCTCAATTATGAACCTACCAGTTCTCACCTTCTTCTCCGTTAACTCCCTTACCGGCGATCTCATATCAATGGCTACATACACCTGCGGCAGAGACACCCCCTCAAATCCCAACCTGAACCTACCCCCGCACCATAAAATCAAAACCCCCAACCTTTTGATTCGTCCCCAAACCCCATTCCGGCCACCGATTCCAAGTTTCCGACTCCTGCCACCGTTAATTCACGGCCAAAGGAAGTTAATTCGGTGCCTGAATCTGTGTTGCTCTGTTCCGATGTTCTTCGTCAATCCAACGACCTCGATTTGGCCACCGGATGACTCTCAAACCAGCTTAACGACCTCGATTTGTTGCTCCGTTCCGGTGTTCTTCGTCAATCTAACACTATTGTCCTCTCACATCCTGCCCCTGGATCTACTAAAGAGGATTTGAGTTTGTTTATTTCGAGATGTGTTTACATGGTTGCAGATCGGAGGTGTGGAGTTTAAACGAAAGGCTGCGACGTTAGTT